>JAODKN010000077.1:1117157-1133499 GCA_026774425.1 Petrocephalus zakoni
TGACTGACTCGTCTGACCCTGCAGTTGGGCTGTGACTCATCTGACCCTGCAGTTAGGCTGTGACTTGTCTGACCCTGCAGTTGGGGTGCGACTCGTCTGACCCTGCAGTAGGGCTGTGACTCGTCTGACCCTGCAGTAGGGCTGTGACTGATTCGTCTGGCCCCGCAGTTGGGCTGTGACTGACTCGTCTGACCCTGCAGTTAGTCTGTGATACATCTGACCCTGCAGTTGTGGTCTGACTTGTCTGACCCTGCAATAGGGCTGTGACTTATCTGACCCTGCAGTTGGGCTGTGACTGACTCGTCTGACCCTGCAGTTGGGCTGTGACTCGTCTGACCTGGCAGTTGGGCTGTGACTCGTCTGTCCCTGCAGTTAGGCTGTGACTCGTCTGATCCTGCAGTTAGGCTGTGACTTGTCTGACCCTGCAGTTGGGGTCTGATTCGTCTTACCCTGCAGTAGGGCTGTGACTCGTCTGACCCTGCAGTAGGGCTGTGACTTGTCTGACCCTGCAGTTGGGTTGTGACTGACTCGTCTGACCCTGCAGTTGGGCTGTGACTGACTCGTCTGACCCTGCAGTTGGTCTGTGATACATCAGACCCTGCAGTTGGGCTGTGACTCGTCTGACCCTGCAATTGGGCTGTGACTCATCTGAGCCTGCAGTTGGGCTGTGACTGACTCGTCTGACCCTGCAGTTAGGGTGTGACTCGTCTGACCCTGCAGTTAGGGTGTGTCTCGTCTGACCCTGCAGTTGGGCTGTGACTCGTCTGACCCTGCAGTTGGGCTGTGACTGATTCGTCTGACCCTGAAGTTGGGCTGTGACTCGTCTGACCCTGCAGTTAGGGTGTGACTCGTCTGACCCTGCAGTTGGGCTGTGACTCGTCTGACCCTGCAGTTAGGGTGTGACTCGTCTGACCCTGCAGTTGGGCTGTGACTGACTCGTCTGACCCTGCAGTTAGGCTGTGACTCGTCTGACCCTGCAGTTGGGCTGTGACTGACTCGTCTGACCCTGCAGTTAGGGTGTGTCTCGTCTGACCCTGCCTTACCCGACTGAATGATGGACAGCAAAAAGCATCTCCAGTAGGGAAAGAGGGAAGGAACGGGGCGGGGTGGCGGCATTAGAGGAAAACAGATGTTAGATTGCCCTGGGCTTCCTCCCATTGGCCTACTTGCCTCTGGCACGCTTAGTTGTTTCTCACTGGGGACATAGGATGGAAAAAAAAGAATGGATGGAAAGACCGAAAAAGCAGCAGCCGGGCTTGCAAAGTATAAAAATGGCAAAGCGAGATATTGTGGAGCTTATAAAGGCAGCTGCCTGGGGAAACAGTTAAGGTTTTGAAAGCAAGAGGGACTCCATTCCCTGTCTTCTAGGAACGAGGCTACCAGAGACCCAGGGGTATTCGTACCACCGGCTTCCCGTTGGAGACCCTCGGCTTGTAGGACTTCTGCATGCCTTTGTCTGAAAGACATAATGTGGCAACAACTGAAAAGGTGTTAAGCCATGAGCTGTCAATAACTTATTCTCCGAAAAACTTTATGGGGGTGAATATTAAAGTTAACTGCACACAAAGCAATCTGCGCGTGTCCCCTTAATGTCTGGCATATGGCCGGATTCTGCTCCTGCCAAAGGTGGTATGAATATGGAAAGGTTCCATGCTGGCCCAGCAGAACGGCAATCTGTTGTAACACTTAAAATAGTGACGCAAAAACTGATTTTAGTGGCAGGCCGTATTCTTTCAAAATAAAAGTTTGCACATGCTGTTGTGTTCCTCAAAGATTTATTAAGACCACATGTTTGGTGCAATGGTTAATGCTTTTACCCTCGGAACAGCGAGGAAAGGACTGTATGCTAAATACGAAAATACAAGGCAATTGAGTAGGTTAACAGTGGCATTTATGGCTGTGACTTGGCCAAGGACCACATGTTTTTTCCCCCCCACTGACGTAGGAAAGAATCATTACAAACAATATACCATCTACGCCGGTATTGTGAAGGACAGACTTGCTCCAGGTGCCCATTCGCTCATTCTTGCTGGGCCGAACGCCAAACTCGTAGGGCGTGTTGGGCTTCAGGTTGTCGATGACCGTATTGCTGGCGGGACACGTCTGATAGCTCCACTTCCTGTTCCTCTCTCTGTACCGGACAGTGTAGTACCTGTGTATAACAAAAATTGCCGACATCATTTACAGAAATCTGCCCTGCTTACGCCTTAGTTAATATAAAATTTTTTATCCATAACAACATGAATATGGAATAATTTACTACATCACGGCCAGTTAAATCTGGCAACGACACAGTCACCCAGTCGGTCAACTGATCAGGTTTCATTTGCTCATTTTCTTTTGTTTGTTTTTCGTTTTCAGGCATTCGGTAACGCCGATGGCAGTAGCTAGGCAATAAACAGTGAGAGCTGACGTTAGGCATTCAGAGGCAAAGGCTTAGAGGACACTTTGAGAGTTGGCTTAGGTCAAGCTTTCCGACGGTGTTTCCAATAGAGGGAGGGGAAGGAGCACAGAGTTAAAGTGGAAAAGTGTGCGTCTGCGGCGGCCAAGTCCCAGCTTACAGGCTCTGCTCACACACCTGCAAGCTCCACCCAAAATTCTATTCTTCGCATAATTTTCACCGCACCATTGTCTGTTGTCTTTCACCCAGTTACAATTATATACATGGCTGTCATTTTTTACTGGACTAACCTGGGCTTGGTCATGGCTTCTGCAGCTAGACCCTTTCTGTATCACAAAGCCAGACTTTAGGCTTAGCTGGATAACTTGTAGGATGTAAGATACCCAAATTTAATTGGCCGTTATCTTAGTTCACTTACGTTTAGCACAGATTTACCCTAAATCCGAAAAAGTTGTCCCGCTACACAAGAAATCCTGTTTGGTGACACAGGGCTGTGAATTTTAAAACCTGATGCTTTTCAAAGGGACCATCTGGGCTATGTAAGGAACTTTTAGCATAATAGTTTATTCTGGGAGCTAGTTTTACAGCAATGTTATCTTCCAGCAACGTAGAATTTGCGTAATATTAAATTCCCAGTCTCTCTGGCGCTGCCACTGTTTTACTGATGGTATGTGGGTTAATATGGTATACTGGGGTTCCTCGGCAAACCGTACCACAGCTAATCATGTAACTAATCACTAGTATGAAGGTGGCCATTACATTATTTTCATAAAAAGATAAATGCATTTCATTCATTACACCCCTAGTGGTGTGCTTAAGCATAACCACTGTTCTCGTGCTGGGCTGCAGTCAAAACGCACTGGACATTTTCCAATGAACCACTTTCAATGTGTTGTTCAGATAGGGGCCATTTGCTGAAGGTGGCCGATGGAATGTCCCCCCGCAAGCTCAAAGCATCAAATTCATATTTCGAGTTAGGATTCCGAAGCCCTACTACACGAAAGGGAAGTATAAACGTTATTCTACTCTGTCAAGTTTTTAGCAGATATGTTGGATCACGTCTTCATGGGAGATCCATCAAAAGCGCAGCTCTTTTCAGTTCCTGAGAGAGCAGGAATTAGAATCTGAGGAAAGTCTCTCGGCGTCTACCTGACAGCTCTTTGGATTTGGACCCTGGGATTTTGAGGACATGATTCAGAGCAGAGGGCTGTCAGCAGTTACTAGACATTTCTCTGGCCATGTCTTCCTACTCACCCATCCTCCAGACAATCGCTCATTGCACTTCCCTCATAGGGCGCCTTCAGTAACGTTCCCCAGGAGAGCAGCACCGACGTGGGGGAAACTGTGCCGATCACCAGGTGAAGGGGCTTCTCCAGATTAATTTTTCCTAAGCAGATGTTGAAGTTGCAGGGGTCAAGTTTTGCTTTGATATGTACAGCAGAAGACACTCATCAAGAGCCCAATTAAATGTAATGATACAAATAATTATTGAAATCATTGATTCATACATTTATTTGGTAACTCTTTATTTGATGTGGCACAAATAATATAGTAATAAATCAATTACTACTGAAGCACACATCATAAACAAATCATGAACAAATATTGCCAATACATGAGATAAAAGATGCTTCATAATTCATTAATAATGAACAAACATGAGACCAGTACTTAACGTGTCATTCATTACTTGTTCTTTCAGTAGTTCACAAAGGTTTACAGAATTATCAGATATAGTAACAAATATAGTAGCCATGTGCCGTGTTTTATTAACGATGAGTTAACATGAGATCAGTATGTAATTAAGACTTAAGTTGTGGTTAATCAATACATAAGTAATAGCTTAATACTATATCATTTGTGCCCCGTCAAGTAACGTGTTACCATTAATGTTACCTGAGCATTGCTTCTTCACGGAATTGGCGGGAATAGGCTGCACGGCAATCAGGTACTTGGGTTCTGCATCTAGTTAGATACGATGGAAAAGTCAAGTTGCATTATTCATCCCAGCAGGGGACAGTGTCCTAATGAGACCCGGGCAGCAAAACAGATTCTATGCAAACCGAGTGCAAGTGAGGCAAGGTCACCTCAGAAATTGGCCACAAAAGAAGAAACCAGCAGAAGAGGCAAATGTGTGCAGATTATCACTGGGGAAGCAGCACACACCCAGCGGTTTGAGCAAATGAAGCGAACTAAACATCCGAACGCTGACAAATACATAATACTGTATGTGCACCGGCCCAGTGATCAGAACATGAGGCACTGGGGATTGCCACTCGCCAACGGGAACCCAATGCAGCCAGAATGGGGGAAAACAATAGGATAATGTCAGGAGGCTGCAACAGAGGAGAGGAGATCTCCCAGCTGCTCGGCTCAGCAGGGTTAGCTAACGCTAAGGCGGAAGTCCGGGGCACCCAGGGCCAGGCACGTTTATAACACAGCACTTATATTACAGGCTCAAACACCCGTCATCCATTATTGATCAGAAATAAGGGCCTAGATGAAAGAGGGTGGGGACACAGGCCATGGATTTAAGGAGTGACCTCAGTGGGAAATGTAATATAACAGCATCTGAGCCCCTGTGATCCTCTAATGGATGATATCCTGGTCCAGAACCATGTTCAACACTCAATGCATCAGTGACATCTGGCAGCATCAACTTTTTACCACAAAGAACTGATCCTCAGAGGAAAAGTAAGTAAAAAATTGAATTCACTAAATAAAATACATGTACTGGCACGCATAGCCAATATCTGCTCTATGCGACGGGACTGTGAATACCATTAATTACTAAATAAAGAAGTGAGCTCCCTCTCCCAACACAAAGTAAATCATCAGCCAAGTTATGGCGATAAGGCAGGATGTCAGAATGAACTCAGCCATAAGCATAAAATTTATGCTCCATCTGCGGCTTGTCGGGAGACTAAGGGGCTCACAGCACTGGCTTCCCACTTTTGGTTCCTGGCCCCGAATTTGCACATATGGAACAAACCATCTTGACTTCACTTTAGAGGGGATTCACTGCTTGTGATTTATTCAATAGTATTAATGGTCATTTCCAAACTGAGCAGCCACACTGTGTATTTCATCAATCCTCAAAATTCAACAGCCAGGATTTAAAAAGCTTCTCCTAAGATGCCCATTGGCTAAGAGAAAATGTTTGCCTGGAGGTTGTGATCTCATCGGTATTTAGCCTGCTGTTCATTGGCCGAACTTGTCAATGAATTTATAGCATTTGGATACAAGGCTAATATACTTCTTTCACTTCAAAGTTACTCCAGGGAAGTTCTCTCAATGACTAATTGACAGCTGGGGCAAGGAACCGACAAATCATCAATATGTCATAACACAAGCAGGACAAACGGTATAGTTTCCGCAGCATGTCATGTCAAAAAAAATAATTACCAATGATATTCCATAAGACACATCATTAGCTTTGAGGTACTTCAATGATCTGGACACCTTGCCAAAACATGCTTGGAAACTCACTTAGGATAGCAGTGAGTGATAAATCTAATTAACCCAAAACAATCAACCCAGAGCACATTTTGGAAAACTCTGCTGGTGGCTCCTGTTGCCTGCAGGAAAATGTGATGGATCATTTAGTGTGAGAGGAATGCACAGTTTGGCTGACACCCTACACCCTGTATGTTTACATATACCGCTGTTATTTGCTCCAAAATGCTCAGGGAAAGAGGAAAAAAGCAGGATTTGCATTTAAAAGTGCCACGGGCAATGAACACTCGTTTGGCCAGCGCGCGAGGCTGTGCGATCGCCTCACCCATCTCCGATTCATATGGCTCCCCGTCTCTGGGCAGCTCGATAAACTGCCTGGAAAACATGCTGCTCCCGTAGCCCAAGATGTATCCCTCCAGCTTCGTGTCAGGATTGGGCCGCACAAACTTCAGCACGATGGTGTCCCCTGTCGCATTGATGCGCACTTTCATGTTCTGTCTCCTTACTGCACAAGACACAGACAGAAAAGGACACAGAGACCTCGAGTTAGCATCTCACCTGTGACATGATTTCAGAGGTGTTCACACATTCAAGGACCACCTCATTGCAACAGCATAAGAAGGCATGCTGGGTAATAACATCTTCCTATTTCATTGCAAAGAACTTACTGAACAGTAATAGGTAATGGAATTGCAATTATCGGTGTTAACTATTGATGAACAGATTTTATTTAATACCATAAAGAAGTAGAATTATCAGGAGAAATTTGCTGCTGACATTTCTCCCCCTTCAGTACAGCTACTGTATCATCGGTTGCCATGGAAGCCGTAACACCATCCTCAGTGCCTGCTAATCTTTGATAAGTGTTGCCATTTTCATGCTAGACTGCCAGACAGGAGAGGCAGCAAATATGACTTAATTGACAGAATTTCAGAATGCACCTTGATACATCTTTCAGCACTTCAAAAGCATTTAAAGGAGGTTTCATGGATTAAACTTTTTGAATAAACCGAGGGAAAGGCAGCACGCATTCTGTTTAGCTGTACACTCAAAAGCAGGAAGGAGTTATTACGTGTAACTATGCCGTACAGATTAAGATTAATACCCCATTGATCCAACAAGACCAACAAGACAGATAGCTTAGCTGTATTAATCACGCCATTTCTTGATGTCAAGGGCGTCTCCATGTCCCACCATCATCCATGTGGATGTAGTTTCCGACCCTCCTCACATCTTCCACTTGAAGCACTTTGGAATCGTACACTGCAGGACGTGACTGACAGCAAAATAAAATTTCACTTCAAGACAAAGACCGAACGAGAGCCAATGCTGAAATAATCTTGGATTTACAGTCGTCGTGAAAGCAGCGAAAATCGAACAGAGGTGAAGAAAAACACATGGCTTGTCTTCAACATTTTTTCCACATGAAAACAGCCAAACATATGCGCTGCTGCTTTCTCTCCGTTCCATACCTCGACAATTTAGAAATCGAGAGGCCACTGGAACGAAAACAGTCACCCAGAAGGGCACAATGAAACACTTTCCAGGCTATTGTTTCGAAATGTTCTTTCAGACGTGGATATCAGATTCACAATGGCGGTATTATGCTTTCTACAGCGGCAGTAATTCTGCCTGAGAATTTTTAGTCGTAACAAGGTAGATTAAAAACAAAAAAGGAGTGTAGATAATTGCTGGAGACCTTTGGAAAAGCCCGTGGCAATCTGAAGCTAAGCCCAGCACAGAAACATCATCCAGAATTGTGTTATCTTTTATGTTTCATGGACAAAATTACCAGCATGTCGGTGATCAGTCATCTGAGATGGAGTAGCGCCTAGATCTGGAAATTCATCATGTACATAATCTCTGTCAAGACCCAGCCATTTAAAGGTTTAACATGGAGCTGACCTACTTATGATAAGACAGCTGGGATCAGAGGGCCAAGGTGCAAAAAATATGGCCTGGGGGAATAGGAAACCAGATGGACAGAATATGCTAGACTGGCTCCTGGCTCATTTTGCCCGCACACAATCTGAAATGTTTATACACTCACAAATTTGTGACAAATGTAATGGATTCATTATCCATTCATCTTAACTTGGGAGTATTGAACTATTGAAAACAAAGAGTATTGTTGAAGGCATCTAAATCTCCCAAGGGACTCTCTACAGACATGCATAGCACTGCTTCATTTATTCAGTATGACTGGCTTTAATTGTTTCACATTGAAGAGCCAAACGAAATATAGTGCTTTCCCTGAAAATTGGACAGCAATGTCAAACTATGATTTTCTCATCCCAGTCTAAATCAGATCAGCAGAAGTTTATAGGACTGGTACGACTGGACTGGTCAGCATGGGGGAGACACCAAATTCAATCAAAAAATCATCAAAGACATAAATGTACAGCGAAAAAGAAAACCATTCATTCAGACCTGGCAGTGCACTCACTCAGAACAATACATTTATGGGCTATGCGTGCAGACTAGAGCATGCTGGGTAAACAACCAACTCTGCGACAGCACAGAGAAACAATGTTTGAGCCAGAGGTGAATGTGAGGTTGGAAAATGCATCAACTTCACAGTGGAAACATCGCTCTTACAACTTTAGCATAATCAAACCTTATACCAAATACTTACATGATCTTGCTTTCCAGCAACTATTAATAATTGGTCATCTAGTGCAGGGAAAATACATTCAAAATTTTACCATTAACTATTCTGACAAATGAAGAGGCGAGTGTGTTTTGGCCAGCCTGTGCGTTTGACATGCCAGAAACAGTGGCCAATCAAATCAACTGGTCAGTTTCTGAATTTGGCATCCTGCTGTACTCTTGGACAGCCTCTGTATGTTTATATGTGATGCCTCCGGCATGCAATCACTACTTGTACTGACAAATTTAAAATTTTTGTTGTCTAATCAACGACACTAAAATATTTTTGCCGTGGTGAGGTCACCCGCACATCAGCAAACCAGGTTGAACTTGAGCCGAAATTGAAGTTTGGAGCAGAGCCAAAACATAATCCAATGCTCCCAGCCTTTTCAAACTGAATGTACTGACAAGAGGTTATAGTCAAAATAGTAGAGGAGCAGCAGCATAATTCATTTATAACTCATTCATAGAACATTCATAAGAAGCATGTACCCTAACATGCCCTGATAGCTTTAATATACTTTAATATGAAACATTATATGATTTTAATAGTGAGTTTGTCAATAATGTATATTAAAGCTGTAAAGGTATGTTAGGATGTTAGTACTCTTACATGCTACTTACGAATGCTTTATGAAGGTGCCATGAATGTCCCACGGATGCATTATAAAGCATAAACCATTATGACGGTGCTGTTACCGTAAAGCATGTTTTGCACTGTTATATATGTGTATATATATATATATATATATATATATAAATCAGTTTCGTTACAGTGTTTAGCATAAATCTATAACAATTTCAGCAAACCTACTTCAGCTCAAGAAAAGAGCCCAATTACTGTGCACACCAACTCAACAGCCACGTTGGGACTTGGAGGGCTCGTGTTTTGCCACGGACAGAGCAGAGACCCAACAGACGGGAGGAATAACAAGTCCCAGAACCCACGGTAATCATCTCCCAGACCTGGCTGTCACTGAGAAGCAGAGTGCTGGTCAGGATAGGAGAGGGGAAGGCAGCCAAAGCCTGGGCTATCAAAACACACTCCTGTGAGAACACGGAGAACACGGATCTCAGGCAACAGAGGCAGCTACAGCTGTCCACTGAAAGAGGGCGACCGAAGGAACATGTACACATCAGGGAGGGGATACAGACTCAGGGGAACTCGAAACCGCTTCTCTGTTCTCATTCTAGTACAACCAACAGTCTAGTCAACATAGAACTTCTGAGGAAAATAGCGAAGGACCCGATCAGGGCTCAGCCCATGTAATTTGAGATGGTTTGTGGTGCATGTGTCTTTTCCTTGTTGGTCATTTTAATCAGAGAACAAAGCATTTATTCACTTTTGTTCATATTTAGAGGTTTAGAAAACACCCATAAGAATACAGAGAAAAATATATCATACTTCTGAGGAACTTAAAAGACACCATTTGCTTCAGTTTTATATGCCATTCAGCATTGTATACGAGGTTATAGTCCTCTCCACACCCTGCTAAGGCCCCAGAAACCCTCTGCTAGAGGAAATACGGGCTGTAGCATCTGTTCATAATTACAACGGCTGTCTCTATCAAAGGGGAGTGGTACTTAAGTACCAAATTGTAAAATTCCTCATTTGATCATACTCGCCAACACTAACAGGCTAACAGACATAACAGACTTGCCTGTATCACTGAAATTAAAAAGGTGCCTTAATGTCCTTCAAAACTTGCATTTTCATTACTATTAATTTAGTACGAAACAGTTAAAAAAAGTTAAAAGACTGAAGGCCTATCCACTCCCCAGATGCACTCCCAGAATCCTGCTCAGGACCAATCTGAGGTTACCAAGGTGACAGAAATACAGTGCAAAACTTTCTGGAACCTTCCATCACGCCATCTCTCAGACGGTATACATTACCACAGGTACTGAAGGTGGTGCAAACAGAAAAGTATTAAAGACGTGCATCTGCAGCAAATGGCACTGAAAACATAGTATGGAAGCACAAATGTAGCCCAGCTCTGCAAAAAATATGCACATTATTATAATAGTTGTTATTGTAATTATTTGTTCTGAAAGACTTGCCTCTGACTTGCGCATGGCTGTAGCTGATCAGTACAATTCCAGCGAGAAGCAGGCACGCGGGTCTCGGAAGCATGGTGCCTTCGGACACTCTCCACACGGGACACTTCAGCAAGCCGGGACCTTGCTTGGGAGTTTATCGGATCGCGCACGACTGTGGAGAGATGTCGACAGAGAGTCCGAGCAGCATGTATACCAAGGCAGGAAGGGGAGGGGACTGCTTAATGTAACACCTCCGAAGATTAACACATTGCAGGGGGACAGTTTTAACCCCCAGCCCTCCTAAACCCACCCACACCTCCCCCCTCTGGTCTGCAGCACTTTCCCTCGGTTCGCAGCTCCACATGCCGCTGGCTGTCCCTCCTCTGCTCCCTATTGGTTCAGCCGGGGCTCTATTCATCTTCTGCCGTGCTCCCCTGTGTTACCATGTCCATGGTATTTACCTGAGAACAGGTGTAGCTCATCAGAAACCAGGTAGGATAGAAAACCCGTCCCTGCACTACACCAAGATCTGTGATTCCGAGGCACTAATTGTTACAGCGCTGGTCTGTAATACTGTATGTCTATGATTTGCAAAGTGAGCAGTATGTTCCATTTTCTCAAGCGTGTGCAGTCATACTGCGACACACTACAAGGCTGATCCAGAATGAATGAATTAATGCTGCAAAGCAAGTGCTGCCGCCCACACACAAGACAGGAACCAATGAGATAACAACCAATCAGTACAGCCGCCACAACAGCACCGCAATCTACAGATGCTATTGGTCAAGTCAGGATTCACATTCCCTATAAGCATGCCTGCCTCTACATCCAGGTAATTCTGCTAGGGGACACAGTCCCGGGGTCATTCCCTAATGTTACATGGGGGGCAAAGGCACTGTGTAAACTGGACAGCATCCCCTCCTCGGCCTTCGTAGTTGGCAAATGATATAAGATTCTGGTATAAGTGCCTGTATTAATCTGGCTGAGAGTACGGCAGGGCAGTATACATTTCATTCAGACGTGCAGCCCTGTCTGCACACACAAGCTCCTGCCAAGACGACTTGGCTCTTCTCCGCGCTGAGCTGAGCCTTGGAGGCTGCGGACGAAATGGGAATGAGTTTGCGCATTCTCGCAAGTCAGAGATCAGCGAGCCAGGTGCAGACTCGTCCCTGCCAGCGGAACAGTCCTCCTAGCATACAAGAGCGGAGAGGCAGGGATGGAGTTCCACACACACGTGAATATGGGAAACAATTGTGTGTGGGTGGGGGGGGGTGCATAGATCACATTTGGGGCCCAAAATGTCCCCAAAGTGTGGTAAAATCTGAAACTTCCTTTCTTTTGGGGACATTTTTTCAGGTCCCTATTTGGATAGCCTCAATTTTCTAAAAATCTGTGAATGCAATCAAAATGTGGGTATTTCAGTTAGTTACTTATGGTTAGGGTTAGGGCTGGGTTGGGGTTATGGGTGTCTTGAGTGGGATTAGGTTTTTCCCATAGAAATGAATGGACGGTATGCAAGTCTGTGTGTGTGTGTGTGTGTGTGGGTTTGCATCAATCACATTTGAGGACCAAAATGACCCCCCTGACCCTTAAATAGAACAAGCGGGTACAGAACATGGAGGGATAAATCATGCAGAGTACATGCCGTGGGTTAAGAGGCTCAGTCTTTGACTAGCAAATAAGGGTAACAGCTCTTATTGAGAGTGTTTATTCAATGTCTGTAATGTTTTACTAATTACTAGGAGTTATTGCTGGATACAAATAAGTGAGCAGTCCATCTTGTCCCCTAAATCAAACATAAGGAGCACAATTCCCCGGGAGAGACATTGCATGAACATCTTGGAAATGGTCAAAGACATTGTCACACCCTTAAAGTCACACCCTATGAGAAATGCAACAGGAAAAGGGAACCAGTATCTGAGACGTGAGACATCTCCAGTGCTTGCATGAGAACTTTATGCCATTTCCACAAGTAATCTAATCCTTTTGCATGGGGGGGGCTGTCCACATCACATAATGTTCCCTTTGTCTCTCAGGTCTGGGCATGGATTTTAGGACAGAGGGAGCCTATTAAAAATAATAAATAAATAAACAAACAAACAAATTAAAAAGGAATAATGAAATAAAGAAAAAATGCATCAAAATCTAGAAGTATATGACGGCAGAGTTGACATTAACACTCTGTTCCATGTTCCATGAGCTAACTGTAAAGAAGTATCCCATCTCTGCCTCTGATGTGCGATCTTGGCCAGAGACTGTGGAGCACCAGACTAGGTCATGCTAAGCTTTTACTTTTCAATAAAATAAATCCGAGACCAGGTTTGGTTCACATTGCGCCTTGCAGAGGGAGGTTAATTGCACATGCTTGACTCAGATTTACAGGTGGATATTCATTGAGTACATCCTCCTTAATTCTTTATTAAAAGGGCAAAACAGTCATAACAGAATATAAGACTGCAATATAATCCTTTTTCCTAATTTAATGCTACAACAAAGTTATATAGTATGTATATAACAAAGTTATATAGCATATAACTGTTGTGGCATTAAATGACAAAAAAGGATTATATTCAGACTAATTCAGGACTTGACTCAAGACTTGCCTGTTTTTACTCGGGACGTGACTTGGAACTTGAGTGCTAAGAGCAGAGACCTACTTGTCACTTGAAAGTCAATGTTTTGTTCCTACCTTTGGAAAGACAGTTCAAGCAGCTGTCTGCCCACCTCAAGGGCTTCACATTTCACAGCCCATTAGACAAACGTCCACAGAAGCAAAGAAACAAGACAGAGCAGTAACCCAAAACCACGTTAATATGAGGTCCTAACACTGCCGTAATGTAAAGGCTGCAGCCCCCCTTTGTTAGTGAAGTTTCAGTTTGAATATAGAGCTAGTATTATAAAAACAATATGAAGCATGACTTCAACGTTGACTTGTCGCTTCCTGGTTGTGTTGGCGGTGTGCCGTGTGGCTGTATACAGCCATCAAACCAACAATGAGCTTTTGCACAGTGGGAAAATATTCACATTTGGACCACTGGATGCAAGAACTTACTGAGGGGAACAAATGCTGATATTCCCAGCAGAACGGATGAGCGAAGCAGACAGGAAAGAACAAACAGATGAAAAACAGATGAAAGGGAGTCCCTCAGTGCCTCTCCATGCATGACAGAGAGAATAGCAGTTTGGGCTTCCCTTAACGAGCCACATTTATTTTTTTAACTTCACACAACAGAAGTGTTTCTACTGCATTCACAGTGGCAAGTTGATCATGGAGTCTGGGGGTGAAACTACATTTCATCAGAAACTACATTTCTGCCTGCGGGGTGACTTTAAAAAACGCTAGAAAAGAGAATCTCCAGACCCGAAGATGAACTTCATAGATGACAATGGATTTATGCCCTCAAGGCCAAAGCAGATGGCGAAGTGATACCGACTGAATTAAAAAGCTGCAACTATTGTTTTTGCTCATATTGTTTCATTTCTCACTTTCTCCAAATTTTTCTCTGCCGGAGTAGTTTTGGAAGAACGTGTAGTTAACATGTTCAGTTCTTCCACTGCTAACCTGACAGGCATAGCACATGCAAGCACTTGCATTGACAAAAAGGCCATTAGTTACACCGTTATCTTCATCTTACCTGTGTACACTTTGACACACAGAAGTCCATCCTTTAAAGATTGCTTTCAGCTAATTTTACCCCTGGGCAGAGGGGCGACCATCTGGACATAACCCCTGCCATTTTTCCCTTTATGAATTGCTTCTGAAGAGCTTCTAATAATGGGCTTGCCTGGAGCAGTAGGAGTGATCGGACATGGCCTGGCGTGCAGATGTGGGGCTTCCCTTTGCTCTTGTTAAAAGGAGAAAATGGGTAACTGTCAGGACAGCAGGCCAAACATTGCACCTGGACAGTAGAACAGGGCCCCAAGTCCCGAGGTCCCAAGGAATACCTTCGGCCTTGACCGAAGTAGACTGAGAACAATGTAGGTCAGAGATGATGCTTGATCTGGTTCAGCAGTCACATTCAGCCTGTTCCTTCCTATTACCGTTGCTGTAGAGTCTTCCACCCTGTTAGAGAAATTACATATGCAATACAGAGGAGCTCCAGGGTCAACTTCTGCCCCCCCCCCCACCCAAGGAAAAATACTAGCAGCCCTTTGCACTAGGCCCTTCATGCTCAGGTTTCTCCACACAAGGCTCAACAAACATCATCATGCATACGTTCCTCCGGAGCTGCTCCACTTTCAGGTGCCTTCTGGTGAGTTTGTCAGCCTGGCAGTCTCCCCAGCTATTGGCAGATCGGGGTGGGGGGGGTCGAGGGGACCGTCGGTGGAGAGCTTCGTAAATCTCTCCACCGCAATTCCCATGATGGATTACCAAGTGGATGGAGTGGAAACGTGGCTCGCGGACAGCAAATGTGGGCCACCACGAACACCGCACAATATTAAATTAGAAGCTTTTGGGCACTTCTATGGTCAGCAGGTTGAGCGGTTTGGAACCCGCCCGCTGTGGGTTTCCACATGGACCAGCCTTGCACCACGCACCCTGCTCCATACCACAGGTTAGACCATCTGGCTCCCGGAGGTTAGGAACACAAAATGATCTGATACTTTCCATTACCTAATACAATACTCCCAATTAATTGTTGGTTGCCTGCTGTGGAATAGTCTGCACTGGCCCGTTATTCTTTTTCAGACATTGGAAGCAGCGTGTAGCAGGTACTCAATCTTCCACGTGTCGGCACCCTGGGATATAAAGTAAAGAGGAGCAGACTCAAAAATCCAACCTACTCCAAATATAACCCATCTGACATTATTGATCTAATGCAGAAACTCATTCTAATAAAGGCTTTAATTGTGCACGTCTCTTCTTTACACTGATACAATTGCCGTGCGGAGTTCTAGTAGAACAACCCATTTAACTAACCCATTTCATTAACTAATTAAGTAAACTAATGAAAGTGGGCTAGTAGTAAATTTAATAAATACATGGAGTGGTTTGGGTGCTCCTGAGGAGAGGCTTGGATTCATCTAGGCATCTATCAAGGTATCAGTGACTTTCTGGAGAACAGAAGAAATTCCTCTTTATTTTTTATTTTGTCACTGTTAATTTACATATGTTCTAATGTTGAAATTGCATTTTGTTCTGAGCAAATATACACTTACTATGCAAATAAATATCTTTAAACATTTGACTGCTAAAACATTTGCACAATACTGTAAATCCTGCTCTTGTAATCAAAGCATGAGCAGTGTTGATCCTGGGTGCTTACCTCTGCCATTAATAATGAGAATGAAGTCACTGCTATATCAGCAGGCGAATCCCCTTCGGTGATCCTGCAGTCGAGGATTGACTGAAAGGTAACCTAACTCTTCGAGGACTACAGTCGTGCACCCATCCACAGACAATACTTCATCTCACCACATCAACAGATATAATGCCTGCAAAAACACAGTTTGAGTACCTCCAGACATAAAGAATACCTTCAAATAGAAGGAAGGCCTTATGTGTGTAAGGGGGACACATGCACGCCAGAATGTTGTGTTTCCCTTGTTAACGACACAACATGAGCTGTGGATTAGTAACTAAAGCCACAAACGTCTTTGATCTTTGATCAGGCTCCAGCACAGAAACCTCTGTCAAAGCAGCGGCTTTCCGCTCACCTCCATAAATCTTCCTGCAGCAGGAACAAGATGCCTTTGGTTAGCCTCCACAGCTTCCTGACTAAAAAAACACCATTAGCCCCGCAACCTGAACATGTTGCTTTTATATTTCATTCCAAGAAGTGATAATCTCCTATG
>JAODKN010000077.1:1143992-1157725 GCA_026774425.1 Petrocephalus zakoni
GATAGGGGGTCAAACACCTTATTAGTATGGTGTCCATAATAATCCTTTAGGTGAGTGTATATATATATATATATATATATATATATAGAGAGAGAGAGAGAGAGAGAGAGTGATAAGAATGATAAGACGGAGGGCAATTTTCAGATGTAAAAGGCTCCACAGAGGCTCCTGAAACAAGATGATCAGGAAACACATGAACTGGTGTGTAGGGGAAGCATGGTTTGACTTGGATGTCATTTCAATCCTGTATACAGAGGGCTTTCCCACAGAACATTAGGTGTGAGCAAAATGCATGCATTGTGGGGGGTGGCCTTATAAAAGTGATCTTCCAGTGCATTGTTCCTGGCCTTTTGATGGGTGCAAATCCAAACAGCTTCTCCCTGAATATGTTAATATTTTCCACCTTCAATAAATGCTTGCTTATGGAAAAACAACTTACTTATTCCAGCTTTTACAAAGCCCATGCACAGACTTACTAAAAATGTATACATATAAGTAGCCCTGCAGTCTGACTTCTTCACAGTCTAAATGCAGCCCGACTTGGAGGCTGACGGGAAAGTCTGGACGCGGAAATTAAAATAGCCTGTTCCACATGAGAGGGAGCCTTACAGCTAGCTTGTCAAGGTAAACGGGCAGAATGGGTCCCACATCACCACGACCAGCTAATCAGCACCTTGGTAAGAACTCCGGTATACACTGCGGTATTAAAGTCCTTTTTAGAATAGGGCCCAAGGATTTCAGTTCATGGAAGAACCAAAGAAATGAAATTGGCACATGTACATGTATGATGACATATGTAGGTGTGAACAAGCTTGGTAGGAAGGGCAGCCCCCTGTAGCGGCCCCCAAGGAGCTGGGGGTTAAGGGCCCTGCTCAAGGGCCCACAGACACGTGACTATTCTGCTGAGGCTGGGCTCTAACCGGCGACCATCTGATCACAGAGGCTTAGGATAAGACTCTCAAAGGTGGTAAGAAATGTCCAGTGACAACTGCCCCATACAGAATATGTTCAGCTGTTAGTTTTAAATGTCCCGAATATGAATCTGTCAACCTTCGGCAAAGAAAAAAAAATGGAGTATCCCAGCCTCTTTAAAGTAAAGATAATAAGCAGTTGGCCGTTGTCAGGAGAGAAATGCGGAATGTTGGGTCACAAAGGGTGATAAATTCCCTTATCAGCCAGCATCTTGACTTCCAATTGAAAATGAGGTCTGGAAAAATAAGGCAGAAAAACCCAGGAATATTTTACTGCTTTACCTTCAGGTGCCACAAGTTCAGTACAGACACGACCCAAAACTTTATTTCGATATACAGCATAAAGTGAGAGTAAAATAACTTCCAGTTGTCGCAAGAACTTTTCTGAATATGCTACAAAAACAAAGTTTACCAATCTGTTAGCACCTGCTGTTAGATCAAAAGGGTCTGGACAGCAAGGGGTCATGAGACTTAACCAATGATTTTGGGAGGTTTCCAGACTGGAAGTTTGACAACCACTGTCCTAGAACTTCCCACTGTGAGGATGCAGAACAGGCAAGGTGAGATGTGCATCACTCGAGGTGAGACGTGCATCACTCGAGGTGAAATGTGCATGACGGTGTGTTGTAAGGACTTTTCTGTTCCTGCCAGTAACAACGTCAATCTTTTGTAGGCAAGTGGTTTGCAACTTAAAGCTGGTGACGCATTTCTATGTGGAAGGGATAGAGGTATCGGGCCACATGGCCCTCAGTCGAGGTGTGTTACTACATGCCGTAGCCTGCAGTATGAACATTAATCATAGAAGAGGAAAAAGTCGATTGTGAGAGGAGACGGGGGGCAGAAGGATGGGGGGGTGGGGCATCACTCAGTCCCGAGAGGCACTGATAAGCCACCCAACCCCTGGAGTTGCTCCTACGCAAAGGAAAAGCTCTCCAGAACAGCAAGTGCACTCATAAAAAACCTTTCACTGCAATCGCATCCAGCTGCTCATGGCTTTGATCATGAGGCAGTCAAAACCCACTGGATGTCACTGGCCTTTATTCTGCATTTGGTGTGGAAACTGAAGGAAGGATTATCAAAACATCACAGTGAAAATGACCGAAAATGACTGGAATTATTTGAAATAAAATGTACACAGTTACCGGCTCCATGACCCAGAACTGGATGGATGGATGGACAGTTACATTAGTTACCTTTTTCCTAATCTCATTTGTATTACACGATATATCTTTACTGGTAATATAAGCAAATATTCACGGCCTCCTAGTGGTGGAATACCGGTCCTCACACACTTCTCCACCTCACTAACCATTAAAGGGTGTCTAGAGATAAGTAGTGATAGCTCAGGCTGTAAACAAGAAGGCCTGAAGATCCATCCTGAGCATTGTTCAAATTGTTGGAAAGGTAGCAGTAGGTCAGCCAGAGCCCAGCCAATCTGTAGACACACAAGGAAGCTGGCTGGATGTTTCTTGCTCATTCTCTCCAGCCACTCCTTGTCCAGCACTTTTCACATGAATTACATTTCAGCATGGCAGATTTGGTCTTTTGTTTCCTGAATTATATCCACATATGCTGAATAGTGAATTCAAGCCGTAAGGGGCCACAGGAGCGAGCTTCCATATGTTTAACTAAACAAGGTTCATCATTAAAATGGAGACACAGTGATATTTAAAAAAAACCATAATGAGCCAGACAGCGGGCCAGATTCCTCCGTTGCCAGGTGCCGGTGTTAAGTGCAGGTCAAGGCATCGGGGTCAGCTATACTAATGCAGCTCTCAAACCTTTACTGACTGTGGGCAGTGGGGTTCAAGATAGGTATGCAAAAAAGCTCAAGTATTTACCCTGAAAGCACAGAGCACAGGCTCCAAGGCATCCCTTAATGGCACTCACAGCCTTATGGGTATTGCTAATGTCAGGATACATCAAGCCACTGTTACGGACCTAGCGGAGAGAGTGCAGCCACTGCCATTCACACAGCACTCACTGGCCATCTAAACTTAAAAGTCTCTAGTAATGAGACAAAGATGTCTTACCAGGGCTGTTGCCGTGTTTTTTTTTTTGACCGATCGGCTAATCAATTTTTTTTTCCCGAGTCTGTTGAACTATTTCCTGCCTCATTGCAAGCACTGACGTATTTGTTGATTTTATCGGAACAGTCTGCATAAAAGCACTGCAGCGTGTAACGATGAACAAAAGCAGTGACAGCAGACACTGATACGTCTGACCGCATCCCAGGGCGCTACTGTGGACAGTTAAAGGTCGTTCTTTTATATAAGTGATATGATTTGTGGGAAAGCATATATATAAAAAAATTAGACATCAATGTAAAAACATTACATAAATGACTGCAACAGGACTAATGTTTTAGCGTGAAGTATAATTCCAGATGTTAAAACTAAAACCTTTTTTCCAATACTTTACCCAGTTTATATAGCTTCAACCCAAAAAGACCCTATAACCAAATGGGTTTGCCCCTAAAACAGGGAATTTGATAATCCTTTGTTACAGGCCTCAGCTTATGAAAAAAGTCCTTCCTGACTCTCAGGGAATCAGAAAAACATCTAAATCAAAGTGACGCTGAAAGTCTAACCTTCAAATTGTGAGCAGACTGTTCACTCACCATCTGTATGGAGAGTGTGGCATTTTAGTTACGGCAGACTGATGAGAGACCGCTGAGTCTTTTTACTTCTCATACTAAAAATCTTCAGAATCTCAAACCGAGACTGAAGCGACTTATTGCGGTTTAAATTCAGCTTAGAACATGACTGAGCAGAGCATCGGTACATTACTGGCTGTATTTTGGATCCAACAAAATGTCAAAAAGGTCCATAGTTTGATTGTGGGGAATCTCTGCTGCATGTAATTTAGCTTTTGATGAGGAGAATCACAGCTTACTACAAATCAGAAACACATTCATTATAAAGTTAAATCCTTGTTCCAAAAGGAAAAAACTACATGAAACATTCAAACAAATAAACACTTATTCAAACAGATAAACACAGATGACGTGTTATTTAATATAAAGCAAATTAATAATTTTACATAGATAGTAAAATTGTGTCGTTTATTTAAGATACTTAAATAATGGCTTCAGTCTACAGACTTTTCTTGCATGTTGCCATTACAGAAAGCATTTCCCACTCTGCATCAATACTGTGTATATCCAATTCGAACCCTAGACATGCCAATTCATTCTGGCTGTAGTGGAGTTTCAAAACCATGGATTACACCCAGGCAAATTCAACACATATGTTCAAGAAACAAACAACATAATTTCAATGCTTCAGATACTGTGCATAAATAAAACAGAACCCTCTGACTTTATAGGTAACCTCAAAATGTTTCCTATTGCAAACTGTGATCAATTAACAACCATCTTTAACAATGTGTTCGGTTATGTTCTGTTCCTATAACAACATTATGTCAGAAAACTGCAAGATGGCACCAGAAATACAATTCCCAAAATCCACTAATTAAGAAACGTGCTTGTAGGTACACTAGTATCCACGCTTCCGATTTTTAGAGATTGCAGAACCAAATTCACCTGTTGCACCAGTTAGTCATCCAATGTATGATTTTACAAATATACACTGGACACTTAAATAAGTAACTGGAGCAACAGTTGAACAAAGTTCTGCAATCTCTAAAAATCAGAAGCGTTTCCACAATCATGACCAGAAGTGAATAGACCAAAACATACATACGAGATCCGCATCCAGACATTCTTCATGAGGCACACAGCAAGACATTCAGTATTGAGTATGCATTGAGCAGTCCCCATTCAGTCCTTAGGGAGTCAAATGCTCATCTCAGTTACACCAAGCAATACGAAGTCTGTCTAATATGAAGCTGAAACTGTGTACTGTGTACTATGAAGTTGATGACTCAAGTCTTGAGTTCACTAATTTTAATCAGTCTTGACTGGGACTCGAACACATTTGACTGGAAAAACCTTCCCAAGTCAATATGCAGTCTTACAAGTCAAACATCCCCAGAGTTAATCTGGAAGCAGACAAAAAAAACAGCAATTCCCACTGTGAACACCATGAAGACAAGATCCATCATGACATCTGTAGCTTTCTCTCACTCCAGAGTCAAAGGCAAAGCTCTAAAAGAGAGAGTTGGGTAAGCAGCAGTGTTAGGCACTGCTGCTTAGGAGACCTGGATGTACAACTGGGACAGAGTACTTAGAAGAAAGACACTACAAATCCTAGACTATTAATAATCCGAAATACTCATTATCATACTTGTTTACCAGTTAACAATTACTGTTACAAAAGTTTTTTTCCCCACATACATCTTATAAAGTGTGTTTAATGATTAAAAAATCAAAATATCAGCCACTACACTCAGAAGATGAACTCCTACCAAGTAAATTCTGAGAAAATCCCCCCATCATGTCACTTTAGAGTGGACTTTAGAGTGGTCATTTCAGTGGCTGTCTGAAACATACCTTTCCGATATCATGGAGAAGACACGGTGGATGCCATATAGCTAGGTCTTAATACAGCAACACAAAAAGTACCTTGTTGCTCACAGAAGGTATTGTTTCCAGAAAGCCTATGTGGAAGAGCACTCATTTTGGAAGTCTGATACCCTGATTGAGTAAAATAAACCAATTAGTTTAGTTTGGCTTGGTAGAACTTGGCAAGACATACGTGCAGAAAATTACAAGCAGTCCAAGGGGTTGGAGTAACTCTTGAGAGAGATAATGAGGCAAACAGAAAACCCAATGCTACTTCTCCCGATTGCAGCAGCCTGTATATCTTTAAAATCATTGCCAAATCTGTAAGAACAAACTCTTTCCAGACTCTCTCTTAATGTTTTTGCTTCAAAGAGCAGCTTTACCAAATGGTCTGGGCATGTTTCAGAAGGTCTTTGTCACATGCTGTAAGCAATCGCTAGCAATATACCTGGCTGTGCGTTTAAACATGTGCCTGAAGCACTAGTTACAATCGCATGACATCACTGGTGCAACAGCAGGGGCAATGTGGCAAAAGCCCTCATTATCTTTACAGTCTTCTGTCAGTTAAGGTCAAACAGATTTCTGTGTGTAATAATCACAGATCCTCAACAGATAAAAGTCCTAAGCTGATCCCTCAGAGCTGTTCTTGAGGACTGCATTCTGAGAGAAGCATTTTGAATTCCTTCAGTGGAGAGAGGAAATGCGGCCTCTTGTACCCAAGAGGAAAAGACAAGAGGTATTTGGATCTTCGCCCTCAGTTCCCGCCCAGAAAGACTGGATAATCTTCAGAGAGCTCCAACACCACATAGAGAACAACAGCAACAATGGTCTTACGTACATGTCATGCTGCTGCCCAAGGCTTGCAAGTGCTTTGCGTGCAGCTCGACTATCCAATTTTGATCCTGTATTTTCTGGAAAGACCAAACATGTACCAGAGTCCATGAAAGCAAAATTAACTATTATGTTTCATTTGAGTGCAAAGGATTTTCCATCCATCTCCAGCATGGACAGGGAAGACTATCCCAGCAAACCATATGGCCTACCTCCTGGGCGAGGGGGCCCTCCTTGGTGAGCTCGCCCTTCTGGTAGATGTGTTGGATCTCCAACAATGGAGTCAATGGAGGCTTTGGTGCTACAGGCGCAGGTTGTCTCTGGGTAATGGTAGTAGTGGCCGTGCCTGCCAATACTCTCACCCTCATACATGGGTTGTACTTTGCATCCCACTCTGAGGCCAGCATGCTATCGCAAGGCTGAGAGACAGACATGTTCACAGCAATCACTGTCACAAAAGCAGTCTGAGGGGTAGGGAAGAGTGTATGTAGCTCCTTCAGACAAGGGAAAAAGTCCTATTGGCTCTCCACGCCATAAAGAAGCAGGAACAGCACAGCAAATACTCACTAGGAGACCAGGTACCTTAAAAACAGTGCACATTAAATCTTAAAGAACATCCACAGCATATATACAGAGGCCCACAAGCAACCTCACTAAACACGCCCACAAGCAACCTCACTAAACACGCCCACAAGCAGCCTCATTAAACACGCCCACAAGCAACCTCACTAAGCACGCCCACAAGCAGCCTCACTATACACGCCCACAAGCAGCCTCATTAAACACACCCACAAGCAACCTCACTAAGCACGCCCACAAGCAGCCTCATTAAACACGCCCACAAGCAACCTTACTAAACGCGTCCAAAAGCAACCTCACTAAACACGCCCACAAGCAGCCTTATTAAACACCATAAACCACAGAGCTATCCAAAACTCTCCATCCCACTAGATACTATTTCAGACTGTTCTCAATAACATTATAACCACCTGTACAAGAATAGTCCATGGAAGATCCCCACACTAGACTAAACATGCTGGTGTGGCTCTAAGCAGGATAGTACAGTGGCAAACCGAATTCAGACTAAAAACAAACACAACGACAAAATGCTTCTATGACGCAATGACAAGTCTAATGACTCACTTACCAAACTGGGTCCTCCACATTGTCCTTGTCGTACTGGCCATGCGTTGTCCTGGCCAGGAAAAACAGGACCACCGATGTGCCAAGCCGAAAGCCCGCCAAAGAGGCAATGGCGATTCCCACCAGCAGAAGCTCTAAAACGTGTTCCTCACAGTGTTCCCCACGGAACCACCAGTTCTCCCCAGCACGGCACCTGCAAGGAGCATCAGTACATACAGCCACCAAATGACATCCTGGAATCCTTGTAATTTATAATGTATATTCAGTCACAAGCAGATTCTACATATAGATAAGATAGAAGGTCTGAATAACTATTAGGGGTGAGGGTTTTGTATATTTTAAGACATTAATAGCATGGATATAAGAGCCGAGCAAACCCACAGATGGCCCTCTGCCTCGGAATGATGTCACACTTCCCATCACACTTCTGCTGCAGCTCACAGATGCTCTGGCAGGGCGGCCCGCCCCCCCTGAGGTAGCTGGGGTCACACCGCACTCGACCTCGCCCGACCAGCGGCTCACCGAGCACCGAGATAACTCGATACGGGCCTGGAACATACAAGGGTATACCTGATGAACCAAGGGGACCTAACAAGTGTTACTCGGGAAACAGGCCATCCTCATACATCATCCTCTTTGATGTTTTTGCAAACTTGCTCATCATACAGGTAGAGTTTGAGACCATTCCACAGCTTGCTAGGCTACCAGAATCTGTGCTGTTGCTCAAACAGCCCACCACTGCTTCCTGTACAAGGGTGAGACATTGTATGTAATCGAGTACAGGGATAATCCATCCAGAATTTACTTATGTGTCTGGGATGTGATGCCTGGGAACCTGTCTGATCATATAAGTCAGAACTGCTTGCGATTAATGCGTCCCCCGTCTACCATAAAGACGATCACTCGTCTTCCAGCAGCTTTAGTGTAACAAGTGAAAAGGTCGATGTGATACACCGCTCTTTCGCTTTTCCCTGTAATTAGTGGAACAGGCCGTCATCCACCAAGACAAGCCAACACTGATGTTTTCAACTGAAGCGACTGAACTTTTAGCAACATAATAGTTTTTGGATACTAGATCAGGGATGGTGTAGTTACTGGGAATCATAAATTCCCAAAGAAACTCCCAAAGAGCTGCCAAAACTGAATCTGTTGAGAAATTGCAGTTCCCACTTCGCATTTGCTCATTTTATCATTGCGAACATGTTACTTCATACGATATATTGAGAACCTGGTCAGTTTTTCCCACTTTTGATTTCATGTTGAATGGTTGTAAAACACATAAAAAAAAACTAGTGGGCAAAACTAAGTGCATGTTAGCACCATATCATTGCTATTCAACATAAAAAAATCAGGTCAAAATAGCATATTAGGGATATGGAATAATGAGGCTTTGATGTGGCATTAACCAAGCCTTATTCTGGTGACATGTCTTACCGGAGTCAACATCCAGTGAGTACCTGTCACTGGCAAGGTTCACAGTTTGGTAGGCCGTGTTGTTGAACTCCTCCAGAATCAGGTAGATGAAATGAGTGGTTTCTACCTTGTTGTATCTTGTCTGTAAACCTCTGGGCCAGGTGCTGGTATCAGACACTACAGGGGTCTTTGATGAAAGTGCAGTAGGGCTCCCCCTTCAGGCAGACACAGAGAAAGCGCAGTAGACACCATGATAGCACAGTAGGGCTCCCCCTTCAGGCAGACACAGAGATAACACAGTAGGGCTCCCCCTTCAGGCAGACACCATGATAGCGCAGTAGGGCTCCCCCTTCAGGCAAACACTGAGATGCACCATCTCCTCCACCAGGGGCTGCTCCAGCCATTCTGCTATTTCCATGTACATTTCATTTGAGAGCTAAACACAAAAAAGTAAGGAAACCCAAATAGGTTTGGTTAGTATCCCCATGTAAGCAATTACCATACCGTGCAAGACAACTAGAAAGTGACAAAGACAGGATTTGCTCCTGGAAATTATTCATTCTATCAACCAACTGAATGAAGACTTCAACTGCACTACCTTTCAATTAAACTCCACTTCTGACACTTTAGCAGTGAGCTGATGTTTCCATTCAATGACCAAGAGTGCGGTACAATGAGTGAGGTTTCCACGGTGATACAAACCGGGACCACGAGCCGAGTCCCCCACAGTCACCTCACCTGCCCGGGGACCGTCACCATAAATGCCGGCTTGGGAATAGCATTTAGCATTTAGTCTCTGACAAAAGGGCCCCATCTCATCAGCTGCCGACAACAAAGCCCAAAATAGAGACTTCATAGCTCAACTAAACAATTCAAACCCAGAGGAAAAAAAGGCCTCAACCCTGCTGATAAACCCCAGAATGTAGTTTTTCTTGGACTTTTCTTTAAAATTCATACAAAAGCAGCACGGCCTAGTGGTCAAGCAGGAAGACTGGAGATCCTTCAGGGCAAATCAGCAGAATGTTGAGTTAGCTAAGGAAATATGGAACAAATGTAATCGACTATTTTTTTCCTCGTATTTAGCCAATGGGCTGTCAAGTAGCTCCATGACTTCACTACCTAAACTGTAGGATGTTACACAAACATTAAAGAGATCTTCCACAGTTTTAACAAGCAGTCTGATACAGGTGTCCGGCGGACAGACCTTCCCGGGGTGTGGATGTGGCCTCCTCAGAAGGGGAACCTGCTGCCCCAGGGCTGAAAATGATAAGCCAGGTCATTAAATTAAGAAGTCACTGGATGTAATTTACCATTCACAGTTACCTGACAAACATGTGGCCAAGCATACGCAGGTAGAGATGGGTCTAATGCAAAGAGACGACAGACTTTAGCAACACTAGAAGGCTGGCAAAGGTAAGTCTAACAATGGTTTGCAGTAGGTGCAGGAGTTCTCCAGGGTGGTCTGAGTGGGTGGGCCATGCCAAGGGCTTATACTGACATGTACCGGAACAAATGCAGCCAAGAATTGGTAGGTTCACTGGGGACAAGGACAAAGAATCCCGTGGCTGAATGTCTACATTTGCAGAGAGCATGGTTGAATAGAAGGGAGTGGTTTGTACCACAGCATGTGTTTGCCTATATAACACAAACTTTTCAGAGAACTTATTCTGATAAAACATAAGCAAATCAGGGTACTGTCAGGCTCTGCATGACAGGGAACTGCAGATAATGGTGCAGTTTGACACGTGTTAGTGCTGAAGTAATACTGTGAAAAGTGAATTTTCTGTATTTATGGTATTAAAATGATCCTACCTGCTTAATTTAGCCATTGACATTTTCTATAAATAGAACAGACACCATTTAATCAAGATATGGAAGGTCACATTTGGAAGAAATTTATAAATGCAATCACAATAATCGTTTGTTAGTGTTTTCAAATTACCTAATTACCAAAATGAAAAAAAGAAAAACAAACAGCTGCTGAAATAGTTCATAACTCCACTTACACGCGTCACCAGAGACTGGTGTTCCTCTGATTGGCTGAAACTGGTGCCAATCTCAGTAACACCGGTGGTACCTCCCTGGCATAGTGTTAGCCAAACCTGGTATTCATCACGCTTTGGAAGCCTGTTCCAAAAGATCTAGAAGGCCTCCCACACAGCCTTTGGACACAGTGAGGCAGAAACCTACACAAGTCCTGGTGAGAGAGGAGCCGTTTCTACACTAGGAAATCACACTTCTCCTGTTGTTTTGTAGCTTCCTATTTTCTCCCGCCTTCTGGAACAAGG
This sequence comes from Petrocephalus zakoni, assembly GCA_026774425.1. NCBI lineage: Eukaryota > Metazoa > Chordata > Actinopteri > Osteoglossiformes > Mormyridae > Petrocephalus > Petrocephalus zakoni. Next base: position 1,155,104 of record JAODKN010000077.1, read on the forward strand.
TGCCTCCCTGCCTGTGATTGGCAGGTCACCAGTTTGAGCCTGGCCTTGGCAGAATGGTCACGTCTCTGGGCCTTTCAGCGAGGCCCCTAACCCCCCAGCTCCATGACTGCTCCTTACTGCCAGGATTACGCTCACCTACATGTGTATCTGTCTCATGGAGAGCCAGACAGGTGGCAGAAAAGAGAATTTCCCCAAGTATATCGATGAAGGGTCATTACTATCATTAATCTGCAATGAATCACCATTACTGTGGTGGTAAAGACCCAAGCCTTGAAGAAAAGTTAGGTTTCACCTGAACCTGCGAATATTGCTCTCAACCTCTCGAAACAAGGCACAAATGAGATATATAAGCGGAGCTCTTTGATGGATGGAGACACATCAGATATGTACACGCTCTTTCTAGCAATGTGCTCGTCTAACATCAAGGCCATGAGCTGACAACTCAACCTGTCCATGTGAACAGGACTTTCTAAGGACTGGTTTTTCATCTGCAAACCCATATGGTCTATTAAATTCATCTTCAGTTGATGTTTTCTATCTGGGTTTTTTCCTTGCATTTCTCATTTAATGGGCTTCAGTTCTTCACTATTTGTATCTGTCTGCATATATCCATAAACAGGACAAACCCCAGCTTAACACCAGATGTTATTTAATAGCAATTTCCAAGCATTAAGCCAAAATCCAAAATAAGTACCCTGTTTACATCATTAAAAACTGCACAGAAACTAGCTCTAGAAAACCTGGGTGATTCAGATTCATATCAACATGCCTAGCTGTATAATTATAGCTAAATCAAAGTAATAAAGGCAGAATTTTTTTACCTCAGAGATTAAAATAATTAAGGTGGTTTGCAATTACTTGCTGAACTGTTTCTTTTGCACAAAGTTTAAGCCCACTAGGAAAGTCTTTTTCTCCTAGAAATCCAGTCCCCCTGAAACTTTGGGTTAAACAGTGGACTCTCCAGAGTTGTCTGTAAGAATCAAGCGTGCATCAGGAATGTACGTATCTCGGGATGCTATGAGGGGTCCAGGAGCATCTACCTGAGCTTGTACCACATCCTTTAGTGATGCAGAATACAGCGACAGTGCACACAGTACTCGGCCAACTAGAGTTTTACACCATAGGTCTAGTTTGGCACAGCCTGCAAAATGAAGGGCTGATTTCAACAGTCTCTTCCTCCATCATAAAACAAAAGAACATCTCTATGGCAAGGCCTATGCTCCTCTGCAGGGTGCCACAGGTAAGGTAGCTCTCACTGCTCTGAAGATAGCTTTGGAGAAAAATAAGGACAGCTCTGATCCCAGGTAGGCAGATGGGGCTCCATAAACTCTTCCCACTCCAATCTAAACCTATTTGCTAAGCCCTTAAGAGGTGCTCATCAGGAAGTTTATACAACTCAAGGGCAGTTTGCAAAGATACATGTGGCCATTCATTCTTTCGATATTCATTCTTCAACACAGCTGAAAGTGTCTCCCTTATTTTATGATGGACATATTTGACGACAATCCTAATAAAAGAAACCTTCCCTTAACATCTGAAAGTCCCTCTGCTGACAGGTTATTGCGGATGAAAGGAAACCACACAGGCACACCTGCAGCACTGACATCTTTGCCCTGGATAAACCATGAACAGACATACATAAACGTTTACCATTTCACAGGCCTGGAGTAGTTCGGATGTTGGTTGCTCATGGAGATGTACTGGCATATTCTTTTGGGTTCTGTGAGTCCTGTGGTCCCAGAAGATCATGATTTTCAGTCACTAGCCAAGGGGCACCAGACCCTTAGGGGAAGGAGTCCTTACCCATTTGTTGCGTTTTAACCACCCTAACTGGCTAATCGGATTTGAGATCATAGAATGTGTAAGAAAAGGGTTCAGCATCTGGCTCTGTGATCACCAAAGCTTGACAACTTTGGTACACATGCAGTCAAATTAAGAACGTTTCCCTTTGATGGAGCACTGAGAAACTATACTGAGAGTCTAAACCAGAGAGTCTCTAAAGGTTAATAAAAATAAATGGAATTCTTTCTAGACAGGTAATAAGGAACGATTTCAGACTGTATTAGCAAAAACAAAAGGCCTCACTTGCAAAAACAGAGCCATGAACCTCCAAATTCATCATACTTCTGGGGGTGTCTGTCATGCTAAGATGGTGCCTCAGTGTCCATCCCTTTGGTCAGTGAGCTGGTTTTCTGTTTAAGTGTAAGAATTAACCTTCCACACAATTTCACATCAACAAAATTGGTGCAAATCCCAAATTAATCTCTGCAAAGTTAATTCATTGTAGCAAACAATGGATTAACTGTAGCTAAGACACTTACTCCTTTAAAACATGCAAGGTTCAATCATGCATTGATACCACAACATGCGTTTGAACCTTAAGAGGCTTCCTCTCAAAGTGAACACGCACTGATCCCCTAGGCTCATCCTCCATCCTGGAGCTAAACGCCTGCCAGCCCCAACAGCGGGCCCTGTGCCTGGAGCAAAAGGCTCCAAGATCAATCATTTTCGAATGCAGCAGAGAGAAGGAACAAACAGGAACACTGTGTAAATCAATCGGTTCAGTCAGTTCAACAATTTTATTTAGGAGCACATCTTTGGACAGGACAGAACTTTTTTTTC
>JAODKN010000077.1:1157825-1171325 GCA_026774425.1 Petrocephalus zakoni
GTGTAAATCAATCGGTTCAGTCAGTTCAACAATTTTATTTAGGAGCACATCTTTGGACAGGACAGAACTTTTTTTTCCTTCCTTGTTGACCGAATCACAGTTTGCAGTTACACTGTGGGAGGCAAACAGGCAATAAGACCAAGCAAGACGAGCCATGACAGAAAGATAAAATGCCATGTTCCATCAGTCCTTCAAGAATTATTATGGGGTGGCTGGCCAGCCAGGGAGTGGAGTAAACTCACTATGGAAGGCTGTCTGGAGCCGCCGAAGCTGGCCATGACCTTCAGTTGCTTAGCTACCCCTGGGTGGCCCAACACACCTCAGAGAGCCACAAATACACTTTGATCCTTCAGCATCCCGACCCGCAGGAACAGAACAGCGTTGACTCAAATATGCTTAATAATAAAACTTCAATTTGGTCATCCAAAAGTTTATTCTTAAATCAAGGCTGAAAACCATAATATAAAAGCTTAAAGAGAATATAAATACTTTAAATGTAATAAAATAAGTCAAGTATGTCCTTCTGCACAAACATACATCTGCGTTAAGGACATTTTCTGTGAACCTTTCAGGAAATCATAGCACCACAATGCGTTTAATGCAAAAGTATGATATAATATAAATGATATAAATTAAGTTAACCTCTATGTATATATAATGACTATATACAGGCATTAAATAAAGGGTATTAAAACATATATAAAGAGTGCCTTACATGGAGCACTGCACGTTACTTAACCAGACAGAAAAAACATGTTTGATTTTATCATTTTAGTCCAAAAAACGGACTTTGAGGGTCACAAACGTGTGCTTGGGCACGGTGCAAATTGCCAAGCAAGAGTACACTCTGAGAAACACCCCCCCGGCTGCCCGCACCACTCACGTCCCCCCCCCTTGTTCCCTGTACAGCTGAACAACCAGCTCCCGAAGCTGCTGGCGCTTGGTCCGCACCTGTTGCCGTGGAAACCAGCGCTCCAGACGCAGCGGCAAGTCGAAGTGCACCACTGGGTTCTGGGCAGGGGGGGGGGGGGCGACATCAAGCACAAATTAATACTGCCACACAATTAATCCCGTTTTGCTGAGACTGTGTGATTAAAGTGCCATAGGCTGCAGAAGCTCGAATGTGAATGCCTCAGGTCCGGGGGGGGGTGGGGGGGGGGACTACCTGCAGGAAGCTCTCAGCATACTGCAGCAGGTACAGCCCACAATCGCTGCTGTTGTCCTGTAAGGGGACCCTGCAGTGAGATCCAACCACCTGCTCAGCAGTGAAGCCACGAGGAGTTCCCCGTCGTGCCTCCCACTCCACCTCGAGGTACCTAGGGCCAGCAGACACTTTGTGACTGACACAGAGAAAGTGCTGCTCCTCAGATACAGCAAATACCATCAGCAGAATGAATTCCGGAACACACCCTTCGGTTGTGCCTCCTAACAAAGTGCACAGCTTAGAGCAAGGGTAGGCAACCCTGATCCTGGAGTGCCTGCATCCATAAGGTTTCCTTCCTACTTGAGTTACTGTCTGCCTGAAATCAGGTGTCCTTCATCAGAGACCAGAAAGGATGGAAAACCTGCTGGATAGCAGCACTCCAGGACCAGGGGTGCCTAGCTCTTGCCTAGTGGATTTCAGTAAGATAACCATCAATCCACAAGTAAAATTACATTCAAAAGAGCTGTAAACATACATCTGGATATTACAGAAAATAAAGAGCGAACCACACATCACATTCCACATGACACAAAGACGTGCTCACTCTCTCAAGAGCTTGAAGATCTGCTCATGCCGGGACAGCTTCAGGGAGTCCATGAGCAGGATGCAGGGCCTGAGAAGAGGCAGAGACGCATCAGGCTGGAGCTCCGGGGGGCAAGGAGATGTCTCGATTTCCACCAATCACCATCCAGATCACGAGGTGCATTCAAGGACTTAATTTACCAGCGTGCAGCAACCACAGAAAAGGACACAAACACCAGGGCACATGGGAGCTTGAAGGGGAGATTGCCCGTCTCATCAAACAGGAGGCTCGATTGACGTGGACCTGCGAATCCTCGAGTTTCGAGTTTTTGGTGCCAACTCCCATAAAAAACTGAGACGTGTTTCGGTTCACGCTGTTAGCGTCATACTTACGGACTACGTGGACAAACTAGTTTGGTTGCGTGCAGCGACTTTTTTTTTTTTTTTTTACACACTCATTCATGACGGTGCGATTTCAGAGGGTACTTTTCGAAAATGAGCCGATGCAATTTCTTCTTTAAATTGTGTATAATGCAAACCCATCTAATTATTTTCTGGATGGTAATTAAATGAGATGCAAAGCAAAGGGATTATGGGTTTGCTTATGCATTATGTCACATGCTCTTCGCGACACGCACTGAAAGGCAATCACTCTCGTGCATTTCCACATGGCACGCTTTCTGCGTGCTGCACACTGTACAATATGTCGCGTCGACTGATTTTCTATATATGCTGATGTCGTTTTTGCATTTCAAGGTGACACAATTACCAATTATGATTTTACAACTGTGTTAAGACAGGTAAGTGACTTCAGTTAGGGTGTGTCTCAACCTACACCAAAATTCGGGTTGCATCACTGTCATAGGAACGGAACTGTGTCAAACCGAGCACTCCCTGTATATCAAAGTATTAAATGTATTACAGTAAATGTGGCTTTGTCTTGTCCTACCTCTTGCAAACTGTCTTCCTCTGACATCCCAGTTGCGTACATTCCTATAAAGAAGCCAGAACACCAATATGTGACTGTAAGAATGTACCCATAATGCAATGCAGTGCTCAGTTTCCCCTTTCACTATATACATGGGGGAGATGATGGGATCTATAATCACCGGCAGACTGCTGGGTGTCCCCCGTGCCACACACTGACCAGCCTCTGGGCCACCTGCAGGGGGAAACAAATCCCCACAACAGCACAGCAATTCAGCATCAAAAGTTGGCCAAAGGGAGAACAACAGGGAACCATTAGTATCATGGGGATGTTGAACAGAACATGCCATCCACTAGCCTTCCAGTGACCCCTGTGCAGTTTACTGTGTCTCAGCAAAAGTGGACAGCGCACACTCTTTGGGAACAGCAGGCGCTGCACTCAGAACAATGGCTCCATAAAGGGTAGATCTGCAGGTGGGGAGAGCTAGTGGGCGAGTGTTTCTCTGGAAGAGCCTCTAACCTCCAGCAGAGCACTCAGCTCAGTCGCATCCCGGAAAGAAGTTATAAGTGCACTGAAGGCTTTATTTCTCCCTCTAAAAGAGCGCCCCTCTATCAATCACAGGCCGGCCCAGATCTGTTACAAGCCCAGTGCTGAAGCTGACCACTTCCTTTGACGTTACACGCCAAGCAGGTTTTAAATCAACAGCACACGTGCTGAACACACCCAGGCTTTCCAAGACATCCCCAGTAGGCATAACTCAAGTCAAAAGGGACTCCCCCCAAATCAAAAAGGCACGTAGCACACGCACAAAGCAGAGACGTACACCAGCACCAGGGACTAATATCATGGGGGAGCTGGGTTTGTAAGGTGAAAAGTAATATTTACACATAGCTCTCTCCCGTCTGACGTCAGGAGAGGCAGAATTGGACTCGGTCCCCTTCTTTCTGTCATCGGTGGCTTGGAAGTGCCTCGTCTTCTCCGCAGCAGCATTCCCGGGGGCGGATAGGATTCCCCAATCCTCACACACCAAGGTTTCCAGCCAGGGGAAGCAGATCACCACCAGATACCAGTGAGCCCTAACAAAAATGAAGGCAATTTAATGGCCCTGACAAGATCCAGCCACTCTGTCTCTTCATAGACATAAGGCCAACACATCAGGGAGCAAACAGATGTTATTGCTAGTCACTACTAGGAAAAACTTGCAACTCAGCCTGCAAGTCAGTAGATAATCTGGTCCCAACGATAGTTAATCATTTGTTATGCAACATATAAAAAAAACACTTACTCTTGATTGACAGGCAAAAAAAGGAAGTCCTTATTAAAAATGTCCACATTGCGAGTCCAGGTTCTCACCCTGTGGTGACGTCTGTGCTTTGGCCTGAGAGATGGGGATGTATATTAAAAAAAAAATCTTCAGGGGTGCCATCCCTCCCTCACGTACTCATAAACAATGGTACGACCCAAGAACCCTGATCTTTCTTACGAGACACTGGCCTCCTCCTCTCCAGCAGAGCCTCGCCCTGTGAGCTGTTTATAGAAGAAGCTGCTGAAGATGTGAGATCGTTCTGCAATCCCCTTTGGAGCCTTCTCCAGCATCAGGTACCTGAGGAACAAAGCTGGCTGGGACCACTTACTGCTTGGTGAGGCTTGGGAGGCAAGCCTTTAAAACTCCATTTCACAGTGCGCTTCACACAACACAGTTCAGGGCTGCACGGCACTAACTTCAGATAGAAGTCAATGACAACGTCATTCAGGAACTCGCCGCTGTTCAAACAGTCCAGGTCTTCCATCCTCACAGTGATACCTCCCTTGGACGGAGGTGGGGGGAACTGAATCAACCTATAGAGTGAGGAAATCGGGATGTCAACGGCCAACAATTCTCTCTAAACGTATGAGATGCAAGTCAACAACAAGATAGGACGGCCATTTGGGAGCCACACCTGCGCGATGGGCCATGTTCTTGGCTCCTGGATGAGCCCGCCCGCCTGAGACTGCGTCGGGTCGGACCCCCCAGCTGAGGACACAGGGGAAGAAGAACAGCCAATCAGAAAGTAGGGCCATGAGGAGGATGAAAGCCTCTATTGAGAAGGTTACTTACCCACAAAGGTAACTCAACCTGGTCCGGGTGGTCTAATGCAGGGCAGGGCTCACTTTCCAGGATAGGGAGCAGCGTTTTGGCCCAGAAAGAGTTCCGCACCAGGGCTATGACCCGATCCCGGGAGAGAGGGGGCCTCACAACTGACCTCCCACAACGCTGGCCCATCACATCCAACAGCGAAGCCAACAGTGCCCCCTGAAGGCCATCAGAAGACTCTTCCAGAGTGAGGAGCAAAAATGGACAGGCTTGTTCTGCACAAAAACGAGAACCGTGAAGCATCTTCACACACAGCTCCTTTGTTGCCACACATGATGGTGACAGCAGGGCTGACCAACCCTTTTTGGGACTCTAAGCATAATTTGATTAACCTAGTTGTCATTTGTCAGCTTCCTGCCCATTCTGACAGGCTGACTGGATGTGGGGCCCCCTGGTGGCCGCTAGGCCCTAAGCAGTCGCTTAGTTCACTCATGCTTCGCCCTGGTTAACAGATTCAAGGGCATGTCCTGGTACAGTGGACAAACCTGCATTATACCGATACCTCTTTGCACAACTAAATGTTCATCTCATTATTCATAATTTTTTCCATTTCGGTGAATTCACATCAATAGTCAGCAAAACATTTGGGAATCATACTGAAAATTCACAATCATCAGACAAGCTCTGCAAGGTCGCAGAGGTCGCAAAGGTCAGGCGTTCTGCCCTCACCTGGTAGGCCGACAGGCCTCACCACCGACAGCTCCTGCTGGATGAGCCGCGCCTGCGCGACAGACACCCACAGGAAGAGCAGGAGGACACCGGGCTGCCGGGCCCACGTGCCATACCCACGGAGCTCTGAGGGCACCAGAGCCAGCGATACCACCACCTCACCCAAGGGATCTATGCCCCGGAGCACAGAAGGGGCAGGGTTAAGTAGGGCTGAGCAATTACCGGATTTTAATTTCAACTACGATTTCGGCTTCTGGCAATTATCAAAATAAAATAATCAAGATAAAATGATTACTGTGCCACATTTCACTGATGCTGGGAGCCACTCAGCCAAAAGCAGCACTGAGTGAGTTTACACTTTAGTGAAGCTGGCAGAGGCACACTGCTCATTGGGATAGCCTCAGCAGAGGCACACTGCTCATAGGGATAGCCTCGGCAGAGGCACACTGCTCATTGGGACAGCCTCAGCAGAGGCACACTGCTCATAGGGATAGCCTCGGCAGAGGCACACTGCTCATTGGGGTAGCCTCAGCAGAGGCACACTGCTCATTGGGATAGCCTCGGCAGAGGCACACTGCTCATTGGGATAGCCTCGGTAGAGGCACACTGCTCATTGGGATAGCCTCGACACTGGCACACATCCTTCAGTATAGCCTTGGTACAACTACTGAAATAGCCTGGGTGCTGCTGGATGTCCTCATTTATAGACACAATAGTAGTTCCTCACTGCCACTTCATCAGAACAACAAAAAATACAGATTACCTTTCAGAGTTATGATCATGCAGTCTGCTGTCACCTGCAAGGAGGGGAAAAAGTGGTGCAGAATTACGAGGTGCATGAAAGAGCGTTCACATGATGTGCAGCAAAGTTAAACACTTGGAGGAGTAGCCATAGATAGGACACACGCTGCCTCAGGAGCCTATGAGAAACAGAACTGCCTTTACAAGCAGTCACATGATAAATCGGAGAGCCAATCAGAACAGCTCCACCAGCCAGGGACAAGCCTGACCAGAGCACGTCTGCAGCAGGATCAAACTGACTCCTTATACACACAGGGCCTAATGAAGCTCAATTCACACTGCTTTAGCTAATTAATAAACTTGGCCTCATTTTTCACAACCCTGTTATATCAACACCATAGTATGCCTTAATTGCTCATTAAAGAAACCAAAACCAATCAGCCTGCGCTTTACTTTTAACAGGTTCTCATTCTTTGAAGCGTAAAACTCAAAATAAAATACTGCAGCAGGCAGAGGGCTGCTTGAGACCGCTCTGCGACGCGTCTAAATAATCAGTACGATATGGGCAATGTCGGGGTGTTTCCAATTAACCAAGAAAACATTTGCGCTACTCGTTGGGTCACCCTTCTAACTTTGTGCCCTGATTTGCATCCATCAGACCTGCAGTACTATGACAGATCCTGGCGTAGACGCTACTGCCCAGCAGGCCTGGCACCTGACAGGTAACCAACACACAACGTTGAGCCACTATCTCCAGGGTAGGAAACAGCAACTTCTGCCCTATGGAAACCACAATGCTCCTACGTTCTCCAAACCCTCCAGGTTATCCTGGAGAATCGCCTGGCACCATTCTTCCCCAGCAGAAATGTACCCTCACCATGATGTTTCCATTAGCCTCTACCACGGCTCCCCCTGCATGCAGGGTCAAGAACTGCAGCTCCACCAGTGAAGACTCCTCGCCGCAGTTTTTGGTGCTTTCCGTCAGCCCTCCTGCTCTCTGACCTGAAGCCGACGTTCTGGACTCAGCCTACAAGGCATAAAACGTGCAATTCAGACTACAGACTACAGATGGCACCACACTCAAGGCTCAGGAACTGTTCCAAGTGGGTCCTTGATGAAGGGGATTCAGGAGACAGTCCCATACCCTCAGGACCAGCAGAGACCTGCCCCCTTCTTCTGCACATAAAGAACCTGCCTGACACAGATGCCAGCATTTTAAACAATCCATACCGATTCATCAACCAGAAGCTTAAACGACTTTGAATTCACTTCAGCCACCCAACCCCACATTATACCCAAGAATCATGGGAGAGAGGAGACTTGTGGAATCCTGGACATGAAAACCAAATTTGTGTATGACATAGTTTTAATCCGGCAAACCAGCATTAGGACTAGCTTTCTGACATCTGGTCCAAAGAGGGCACAAAGAAGCAGAAAAAGAGAGTGTCCCTTTAATGCACAAACACAAAGCCATCTCCTCCACATTCTGGCAGAATATGTCAACAGGGACAATGCCACCCAGCAAGTACACTGAGTGACCACAAGTGAAGCACACATCATAGAGAACAAGGCAATACAATTCAACACGCAATACACGATGAAAAATGTCGCTGAACACATTAAACATTCCCGGTCGCAGATTAAATTTTGCCACAGGACCTTTTAGCCATTTAAAATGGCCAGTAAATGATTGTTTCCAGCAAAGAACCACCATAAACCATCAGAAACATCTGCACAGAAACATTCACAAACCATTTCACTCCTAGTTTCAGGACTTGATGAAGTGATTGTGCTACGGATCCCACGCCAGCGACTCCTGCCGCTGGTCAGTATGCACGTACCGGATGTGCGTCGGCCTTCTCCGTCCGCAACCCCGTGCCCTTGTCAGCTGCGAACTCAGCATGGGATGCCGGCACACTCAGACCGCGCGAGGGCCCAAGGTGCTGACTCTGCCCATCTCTCTCTGCCTCCTCCTCATCGCTGGACAGCACGACTGACACAGATACACAATATACACAGATACACAATGAAGCACTGAAGCCACACATTTTCCCAAAAATAATACTACAAAATTAGACATCACACTTTGGCCTTCACTCATACTACCGTATAAACTGACTCCCCAAGATGAGATTGTTCCATAAGTCAGAACTATTTTCAGTGGGTTGATCACCAGACACTTCGTCAATCCGTCAGTGACCGATTTTCCCCAATATACCATGCCTTTTATTCTTTATAAACAAGTGTTTAATCACCCACTGATTAGAAATGCGTCCAGATGGAGTTTTTGGATTTTATTTTTTATAAAGACGTCCGACCAGCTCTCTGTTCCTTGTGAACCGTAGGACATCACCCGGTGACAAACCAAAACCCTTCTAAATCACTCCCAGAGCCCCACAGCCCCCCAAACAGACACACTGCTGGGCAAACATTCACGTCTTTATAGACACATTTATGTGCAGAGTCACTAATTTGAGGCACATCCCACAGCCACTATGACCTCTGTGGGGCAGCATGGGGTTAGTGATTTTACTGGCTCTGCTGGTGCAAAAGCCAGTGTTTGGAGGGGGAGGTAGAGCCAGCAGCCATAATCCAAGGAAGAAAACTCAGGGTTACAAGACACGAGGATTTCAAAGGAGCCGTTACAAACAGTGTTCATTTTAAATTCATAGATTTCAGCATCTACACAAGAACTACACGAGTATATCAAAACGTGGCATCACCTCATCAGAATTTTATTTATTTTATCATTTACTCCTTTGCCGTTTAGCTCAGCGCCAAGGTGCTCCCAGCAGCAGGGACAGTGCCCATTATGGGCTTTAAGGGATCTGGCTCTACTTTCGAACCCCTGCCCTCCAAAGGCAGCTAGCCCAGCTTTCCCAGAATATCAAATCTGGAGAAACGGGCAGTGGTACAGCCAGGCCGGCATGGCCAGGCTATTTGTGCAAGATGCCCACTGTAGCTCTTACACAACTGCCTGGGTGCCTATTGGGTGAGAACAGAGTCGGCGTTCACAATGAAGACGCCTGCCATCCGTTGCAATGCACACCCTGGCCACAGACAGCAGCACTGAGTACAGAAAGCAACACCACCACGGACACCTCTCCAGGCTAAGCCCACCTAAGGCAATGTACTCATTAATTTTCGTAATCAATAATACAATGAAGAGGTGTTTCCTGAATTATTATCCATTTGTGGAGGACAGCAGCATGAACTAAAATGCCCCGGGCCTCCTTAATTCTTGGATTATAAAACGAGCAACAAAAAGGCACACCCTGGAAAGAGCATCCCTTGCCAAGGCCCACGGACAAGGAAGCCAGCAGGCCGGGCCCGACACTGACCCCCAACACCCTGCCAGACCACACTTACTTGGCTCAGGCGGCCTCACTGAAGGTTTTCCAGGCCAGCTGAGAGGGAACACCTTCTCCACCAGGAGCCTGTGTCTCCGGGAGGCACTGCTGACACGCTTCGGCTCCTTGGGCGGGACAGAGGCCACATCACTGCCTTCCTCCAAGCCTGCCGGCACCTCCAGGCAAGCCTGCTTATCGGCCAGCCCTTCGCCCCTCGTCTGGCTCGCGTGGTGTACGGCACTTAGCCTGGGCAGCCCAGTGTGGTTTGAAGACTCCCGTATGACTCCTATGTCCTCTGCTTTCATCTCGAAGCTGGAAATGTCCCTTTTGTCTCTCTCTTCCTACACAAACACACAGACACACACGCACAATATCCCATTTCAGAGTGAGCACCAGGTCTACAGAGGCATCCAACTCACACAGACCTCTCTTGTACATTTACACACACTTATTTAACAGATCACACATAAGCATAAATCCATCTAGAAACCAACTCTACACCTAAAACCATGAGGGAGGAAGGGTTCGGGGCTTCACTGAATGACTGACGACCACGGGCTGCTACACCACCAACCCAGAACACAGGCTCTACCTCCTTGATTTCAGCAGAAGGAGAAGACATCTTCGATTCTCCCGGCGAGGAGCCACCACATTCTAAGGTCATCTTCTCTTCCACTTCTCGTTCCCATGCCGACCGGACAGAACCTGAAGGAATGAAGAGTGACTAGTGAGAAGAACAGTTAGCAGGCCTCGGAGTTTGTTCCAAGAAGGACACCCAGAGATTGCTGCTTCATGCACCACACAGTACCAACCACAAGTATGCTTAGTGAGTAGAGACCTCTGCCAGGCCAGGACACAGATCCCCAGATGGAGAAGTGCGGCATAAAATATACAGACAGCGAGAACAGCTGGACTTTAAACAGGTCCATAAAAAATAAGGATTATTTACTTGAGAGCCTCAGAAACGGCTGTATGCATACAGAGCATGTTACAGCACGCATTCACAATCTGATGAACTAAGCAACAACCCACACCACCAGTGAGAAACGCTCACAACCCACTGTTAGACCAGAATGTGCTCGACATGCCGGATGCCAGTGATCCTGACCGGATAAACATAGGGAGAGCACAGATGGACAGTTTAGTCGAGACCATGCTGACCAACCTGCCTCCTTTCGATTTCTTACCCCTGGAATCAACAAAAGAATGAGGTACAGAACACCTTCCTGCACTGCGCTGCCTCTCCAGCCCGTGACCTTTGACCTGGTCGACACTACACAGGAGTTCATTCACCCTCACCTCTCAACCCCACGCCGCTTCTCCTCCCCTTGGGCGAGGAGGGAGCCCCCTGCAGGTTCTCATCCTGGCACAACGTGTCTGATGCCCTTTTGGGCCGGAACCTGGAACACAAGCTCTGAAAGGTGAACACAAATGCCCAGCAGTGCCAAGACGCGGCACCCATGCGCGGCTCCTGGATTCTACCTTTTCAGAGGAGAAGACTGAGGACGAGGAGGGAGGGGCCGGCGAGCCGACGCAAGCGCCTGGGAATCGGGACCACTGCAGGGTCCTGAACCTGTGTGCCGGGTCAGAGGGTCTCTCTGCAAGCTGCTCATGTGCATCCTTACAGCTTGGCTATGCATCTCCTGTGTGGGTGCTACCTTTAGGACACTCATCAATGCCGCCCTGCATGCAGAAGACAGGCACACACTCTAAGCATGATGGGAAGGTTGGGCAGGTTAATTTCAACCAACAGCAATTCAGATAAGTTACAAAACCACTGAGCATAAAACTAAACCCTACACTTTGACCAACAAAGTATAGCATGGGGCCTCCAGATCTAATTAGGTTTATATACATTTTCCACTATGCAATAATGTGCCCTAGTTGTGTTTTCTTTTTATCCGAATCCACCTCACTCATTTTCTGATATGTGTGCGCCACCTGGTGGACACTAAAAGCTGCACCTAAAAACACATTGAACCCAACAGGTGCAGAACAAGGCTAAAGGACAATGTGGAAGAACCAAAATAGCTGGACACATGTGATAAACAGACACAGGGAGGGCAGGATCAGGAAAACCTTGAAGTGCAAGTTTCTTCAAATCAGAAAAGGTTCAGCGGCATCATTACCACTGGGACTCTTACCTGAGAGCAGGAAAAGAGGAAACATTACCGAGTGCGTCTAGAGGGTAGATAAATATGCTTAACAGAAAACTGCCACGTGCATTACTCCCTGTCTTAATGTCCACAGGCCAAATAAAGGCACTCCACCAACAGAGAAGTCAAACACCAAGACATTAGGAGGCTTGCCTGTCCGTTCTGCTGGAGTTAGACGTCTGGCTGATGTCTGAGGGTCCGGTACCGTCCAGCTGACCCAGTTGTCTTGACCTCCTGCGATCTGGAGAGAACTGGCCCCATTGAACCTGCTAAACACATCAGGTAAGAGATCTAAAATCCATCTGAATGTGTTTCAGACGACGGGTAGCGCTTGTGGGGAATCACCTTGAAGCTGCTGGACTCCTGAAGGCGGGAAAGCGGAGACTCCATCTGTACGCTACTGCCACTGGCAGGACACTTCCTCTTGGGAATTCTAAAAGTGCTTCCCAGCTTAAGATACATGAGGCACAGCTTTTACACACAACACACTGTCCCAACCAAACAGCAAGTACTGAAAATGGCTATTGTTTCATCTCATTATGATAAGATCAATCATTCTGTAATTATCCAACTATTGTGAAGGCAAGCCTGTTGCCATAGGTCAGAAATACACCTACACTGGGAACAGCTGACCTATCCGGAGAAGTCTTCCTCTGGTCCATCACAATAGCAGTCATGGCAAACTCAGCTCTTTACCCAGAATGCACCTGCCATGACAGACGACGTGCAGTGACATAATCTCCCACTCACAGACAGAAGTGTTCCCTGCACAATATTGCCTTGTGGATCCTGGGAAAAATCCCAAAACGTCCCATAAGTGACAGATCCTGGAAGCCAAAGATTCCAGTGGCTACACAGACATTTAACAACTTCAGTAATATATTTCATAAATGTATACGAGTATCGTTGAAATGTATTAAGGCTAATTTTCCATATTAATTCAGAAATCATACCCGTTATGTCTAGTTCGGTGGGAGCTGTGTTTTTCACAAGTTCCGCCCTAATCCATCCCAGAACAAGATGATTTTTCCTTCCTTTTTTGCCATGAAATTTGGTGGGTTTCAAAACCTCCGTGAGCACTTCGCGCAATTTCATAAATGTAGTTCTACTGTGATCAACTCATCAAGTCCATAACTGGCACAACCGGGTGAACTGGTTGTGAAATATAGCAACTAGGTTTATATGAAATATAAGTTGATATTGATAGCAAAGTTTGGAAATCGGACATCAGAGGCCTCACTTTTGAGTTACTTAATTTCACATTTACATATCAGCGAACGAAGAAAAAATCTGTATTAGCATACGTCAAATCCAAGTTACCTCCCTGTACCAGGATGATAAAATCGGACACGAAAATAATACGCTAACATCATTTAAACGTGTTGTCGTACAATACCGATGAACCTAACCGAAATATGCTGGAATGGTGACAAGCTTTTAACTAACGGCAAATTCATATCGCTTTAATTTTGGTGCCGGCTTGTTAGCCACAATATGCAACTATATTCGTGCAAAACACCGCCTCAGATCATCTTCTACCAATGTAACGCTATAACAAGTGCATTTAACGTGTACACCTACCTGAAGTCAATGTTG
This sequence comes from Petrocephalus zakoni, assembly GCA_026774425.1. Lineage (NCBI taxonomy): Eukaryota > Metazoa > Chordata > Actinopteri > Osteoglossiformes > Mormyridae > Petrocephalus > Petrocephalus zakoni. The sequence continues at coordinate 1,171,126 of JAODKN010000077.1, forward strand.
GGGGGAAAACGTATATAAATTAAAGTTAAAAATATCTGCGCCACCCACAAACCCGAATAAATACACAAACTAATGCCATACATTTCACCTCCTAGATACGAGAAACAACGAAATATGTTTATACCGGAAGTGCGCTCTTCTTCGTTACTGCCGTTATAGCGGCATGGCCTGACCGGGCGGTGTGTGGCGCCATCTAGTGG
>JAODKN010000077.1:1174959-1189824 GCA_026774425.1 Petrocephalus zakoni
GTTTTTGTGGAACAATAGCTATTTTCTGTTTGTTTTAGCCATAACAGGTTAGGAAAACACACTTTGTACCCAGGAACTAAATAAAAATAAAAATTTGTTACATAGTGTTATTTGCCGTGTACCCTGTGTCCTCTCCGGTCTGGAACAGACCTCCCCTAGTGTGGACTGCATCATAACCTTCGGAAATTTGGAACGAGACTTTGCATTAAATGTATGCAGTTCTATTGGGCGGGGGAACTGCGGTTTCAAGACCCCGTCCAAAAGCCGCAGGAATGCTCTGAGTGGGCTCTGGCGTTTGGTGGAAGACAGGTACGTTTGCTCGCCGGCCTGGAATGAAGAGCTGTTATTCCGGTAGAAGACCACTGCAGAAAATATGAATGGCATAGAAGCAACAATTAACAGAAACACTGAAAAGAGAAGAAGAGGTTAATTTATAGTGCGGATGGCGCCCCATGTGGCGCCCTAGGCAGGCTTCACCGCCCAATTTCGCTATGTATCGCGCTGCAGGGAGGGGGCAGCTGCCTGCCTATGTTGGAGCCCTCTCCGAAGATGGCGCCATAGGCGGCAGCCTTCGTCGTCTAATAAGTTGGCCGACACTGACACACAGGCGTCAGGGAGACATAATGGTTTCAAATCAAAGAAAACAGCATCTTCATACAGTCGAAACATTGGGGAAAATCTGGGAATTTATGAAAAATCTGAGCTTTATATGCAATATCTCGCAGCAAAGAGCATTAGTGCGATTTACGAAAGAAATGACTCATCGGATCCGCTTGCCTGGGACGAACATTAAATAGAATGTTTTGCCTACAATGGCCATCTGCCATTAGGCGGCGCTCTTGTCACTCGGAAAAAAATACGGGACCGGGACAAGCTGCCGTGGGGGAGCGAGGCCACGACAAACGAGCCTTGGTCGGGAGGAACTGATAATAACCGTGGAATGTTATTCTAGCGCAGGTCCAGGCCCCTAAGAGGATTGACCTTGATGGTCAAGTCCTTTACACGTCCCTTTTGAAACGTTTTTTTTTTATTTTTGGCAAAAGTGCGACCCGGATTCCATACAGCTCTTCGTATTTCAGGGACGTTAACCTGAGTTCTTTTGCCATTTGCAACGCAATGGTGGCTATAGAGACAAGATGGGTTTCCTCTAATCCAATACTCCAATAGCTAACGACGTTTCCGGGACAAATAAATATGGCTGAGCTGTTGTTTCATGGTGCCCCTTTTACATAAAAATATATGTTATAACGCAAATGATATTTCGGGTTTTTTTTACCTCAAATTAAACAGTGTTTTAATCAAATTAATAATGCTTCCACCTAGCCGGTTTACGTTCTCGATCCTATCAATGGTTTAAGTTCCTAAAGGCGCACATTAGAAATAAAGGTAGCCTACTCTAACAGGTGGGTTTTAAAATAATCTAGCCTAAGTTCTTGCCGGTGCCTTAAATGCGCGATTCATGCGACATTTGAAATGAGCTGTTTAGCAGAATTTATTTGTTGCATTCGTATTCTTTACGATGTATTTGATATCTGGGGTTGAGTTTCCATAATGATAAAACAAGCCTCATTCGCTCCCCTACTTCTAAGACTTTCCTCAACTCCTGTTCTATAAATAAAATGTTTTTTTTTACCAGAAGATGCCAGCTACTACGCCTTGTTTTTTTTATTTTAAAAAGATTCAATCATAAATAAAACGGGCAACGTCGGAAATTAAATAAAAACTATTGGCTTGTAATTTTAATATACCAATGTATTCGACTCCCAGGATGTTTATGGATGTCGCCAAGAAAATAGGGTATATTAATTATTTTTGTACACATTTATTGTTAGTCAACTAGAATTTGTTAGTAGATTAATCATATTTTTCTGCTGACTCTGTCCCTTGAGGGACGTCGCTTCAAGTTTATGACACTCGAAGTATCTGCACTAATGAAAATCTATAGCCTACTTGAACTTTAATTGATACAGACATAGAGATACGTTATGCACCATCTATCCGTTTATGTGGGATATGAGATTCAACAAGCATATATACATTTACATCCAGCGTCCAACCTGTCACGCATGCCTACGCCTGCAATTTACATTCCATCGTAATTCGTTTACAAATTAAAGACAATTACAAGTCTTTTGAGTACAAATATTGTATTATTATCGCAATGTTTAAGGTTCTCTTTTCTTTAAACGCATGCATTGGTCGTCCTGTGAACATGTTCTGCAGAGAAGTGGAGGTTCGATGTGTTACCTTTCCCAAAACTCCGCACTTCGGTTGCCTCTTGTGCACTCTGCGCACTCACGCGCACAGCGAGAGGCGGCGCGCAGCGCGCCCCCGTCTCTGCCGGAGCGAAAGCGCTCCGCGATGACGGATAGTGCCTGCCGGTGGTGATTTCGTGTTGATTGCACATTATCACTGGCAGGTTGGGCTCTCGCGTTGATAGACGGCTTATGCGGGTGTTTTTTCTCTCTTTCTCTTTTCGAGAAATGCGCCTCTTGCCCCCGCCCATGGCACTAAACACAATATGGGTCGGGGGAGGGGGTCGTCAAGTGTCAGGACAGATTAACCACTGAACTACCAAATCCCAAAATCATGAGTCCATTCCGTTCTTCTGTAGTTTTATTTGGTGAGGAGATGTGGATTCAAGAATCCTTGGGGTGGTAGAGCAAGTATTGTGGTTTGTTATTGTTAATATCTAAGGCTTAGGCTACTGAAGGTTTTGTGCTAGTGCTCAGGAAAAGGTTTGGATTGATTTTAGGAAGTTTAGGAACTTTAGGTCTTTTTTGTAATGACTCATATGGTTTAGCGGAAATATCACAGTGTTATTGAAAGTGCGGCTCCTGTAATTCCTAATTTTAATAACAGGAACGTCCACTGTTTTTGAGTGTATGAAAAGTGTTATTTCGTGCAATCTAAAGAAATATGAAACTGGGGGGATCCTCGTGCAGCTCCTGGGGTGCAAATTTAAAAAGTGAGAATATTGTACGAGGTAACGATCCAGCGTAAAACGATTACCGTTAAACCTTTAAAGAGGTTTGCAGCGGCATATAGTAGGCCTGGTAAAGTACGGATATACCGAATAGGCCCATGCATGCTGTGAAATGCATCGCTTTTAATGGTCAAATTACACACGCCGACAAAGCCCCCGGCTCCAGCTCTCGGTAACAGGGTGGGCCAGGAAGATTTTTTTTTTTATCATAGTCATACGACTATGATAACTTTATATGTAGGCCTAAACACCCTCAGTCATATTTAAGTCCACGCTTGACATAGCCTACTGATTCATCCAATGCGAGCTAAATTATGGCTTAAACGGCATTATTAATAAATTAATTGTAATTTGACTAAATGCATAAAAGCCTTCACAGCAGAAAGGCAAGTGCCCCTCGAAGTCACTGCTCTAAAAAACCCGAGTGTGCTGCTGTTAGATAGACGTCGATCGCGTAGTGAATCAACACAGAGCCGTTATCGACAGTCGAAGGGTTGGGGGGGGGGGCTTTATGCATGTGGCAGCCAAGTAATGATTAATGCGATCTGTAGGAGTGGTAAGTCCGCAAAGCAAACACGGGCCGAGCGCTTAATGGAGACCCGAAGCCAACGCGCCGTAAACGTTTTATAAACGCTGCGGATAAAATGAACGACGCGAATTGCAAATCTATCAGGAGAAAATGGCAGTGCCGAGAAAAACGGAACGGTGGTTTCCAGGAACTACGAGGACTAGCATGTCGATATTAGGGTTGCAGGTGAATTAAACATTGAATTTAACAATATTAGTGCAGGCAGTGCCATGAATAAATTAATGTAGCTCGGGTTTTAGCGGGGAAATACAGCGTGGCTGGACCTACGGTCTGTCCGGCTGGAAAATCTTAGTTTTTAGGCCTAAACACGTTGCCCTTTTTCTTTATTTTCACAAAACGTTCCGTAGCTATTGTAAATAAGATTTATTAGATAAAGGGTCCTAATTGTGTGAATTAAAAAAGGAATGTGACTATAATATCAGACGACGACAGGCTTTCATTCAACAACAAGAACAAACGTTCTAATGTTGCAGTTGTGCTTTTATGTATTTCAATATGCATTCGCTTTCTAATTACAAAAGCAAGGTAAATTGGGATTTTGGCTGAGAAGCTGACTTACATTGAGACTCTGTGCACAATTATCATGTCTTATGTGTAAAACATAATCCCGAAAATGGGTGTCTCAGTGCGTGTTAATTTTAATTTTGGGAAACGAAAATCTGGATGTTTCTTTGACAAATAAAGCAATCGCGATATGGTATGCATTTACATGAGCCCTGTCTGTGTATATCTTCACATACACTATTTTTTAATATAAAATGTGACTGCGCATTGTTTACTTCGGCGTCGCCAGGCTCCGCTTCGCGCTTTCGGTGGCTTGTGCAATGCACCGAAGATCGGAGGTTAGGAGGGAATTACTGCAACTGCGCAACTGGCAAAGTCTCAGTGGTCGGTTTCGTTTTTTGACACAATGTTTTTCCCTGCAGTGATTCGGTGATAGTGTGTACAATATACATGTGCAGTCGATGGCTTATTTAACCACGTTCACATTTTGAGGGACTATTAATTGTTAGAGGTTTTCCTAATGTCAAGGCGGCGTAACTGCGGACACGTCATGCTTTAGCTTACCAGCAACGCCACAGAAGGGGAAGGGGGCTAGCCGTATGAGCCAGCAAGTATTAAATCACGTGATTTCCATAAGTGCGAGCAGTCATCATAGTGAAATTGTGGCTATAGCGGAGTATGGGGTTTATATTAAATTGGCTTTAAAAAGCTCAAAACCTGTTTACAATATACGTTCAGACGCAGGATGAAATACCTGGGAACAAAGCTAAGAAACATGAAGCCGCCTGTATCTGCAATATATATATACATACATATATATGTATATTTGTGTGTGTGTGTATATATATATATATATATATATACACACACACACGCACTGTATAATCTAAGTTGCGTGAACGTTGTGTTTTTCTAAGCTTAATGGGCCAACTCTGAAGTGTGCTTTCAAAACCGACATGAAAGTTCAAACATTCATGGTTATAAAAAGCAGTCTAATGTACCTTAATTCCTGTCATGTTAATCATAGCACGCATGCACTGAGGGCTCCGGATATTTTATTTCTCTCTATATATAAAGTTTTAACCCTCTCGCAGGGTATTGCTAAGACGGATCGCATCGTGACTAGTCTGACCCGGCATCACACAACCTTTCTGGCCAAAGTAACAGAAGACGCTCTCGAAACGCCTCGGAGTGCCCGCGCTTCGCCGGCACGGAGCGGAGACTCGGCGCTTTCTTCGGAAACAGAGCCGTTAAGTGCGCTGGCATCAGTGCTTCTCCTCGAAACTTCTAGTCTGTGCCGGTAAACGGGACCATTCATCTCTGCTGCCAGGCGGACGTGTGTCGCGTTGCCCACTCGTGTTTCAGTTTTACTAAGTAACAAAACCTGCAGAGCATCACGCGGAGCGGCGTCGCGGCGCCCGCAGCCCGTCTCGCCTGTCACACTTGGCACCTGCTCCTTGGTGCCGGGCGTTTCTGCCTCTTCCAGTCACGCCAGATCGAGAGCGCTCGCCCAGCTGCCTCCATGCTAAATTACAGCCGAGAGCGTTTCGAAACCTTTCGTAGCTCTTAAGCCTGCATATAACATCAACCAGTTCGTCCGCCCATTCTTATTTCTGCACCATTAAAACACCGCGATCCCAACAGCGATCGCTGCTTTTGACGAACTCGGTTTTAAATAATTGCTTAGTTAAGTCGCTTATTTGTTTTTCTTATATGTTTCTTATAAGTTCAAATACAATATTATGTCGGCGTTTACACATTTCACATTTTTGTTCTTCTTGGTCGTATTATTTATGTCATCAGACAAAACGGTCTCCCTAATCCGTGAGTTTAGGGGTCTCTGGCCATATAATGTTGTTTATTCAAGAATCGGCCTTTAACGACTGCATCACACACCCCTCTCCCCCATAACGCAGTGTGACAGGCTACATAATCCATAGATCGTTTTATTTTAGGCCTATTTCAAACTGGGTGATGGTAAACTAACGGTAATCTACGGGTAATGGTTGCGAGCACCGTCCACTTTTCAGCGCCCCTCCTTGCCGGCGTGTCCGTGGGCGTTTTATAATGATATGCTCATGAGGATTTAAAAAGCAGTAATGGTCCGCGGCTTGCCCTCCCTTAGCCGCTCGATGGGGGGAAAGAAGGGCTGAGAGGAGCACGCTTTAGCGTCTGAAAGGTTCAGCCAGAGGTCAGCGGACGTGAATACAACGCCAAAACCGATTTCGTCTGATTATGACGAGGTAGCGCATGACCAAAGGGCTCAATTCTTTCTTTTACTCGATTATTTAATTCTCAAGGTTGCTATTCCACGTTGATGTCATTAATTGTTTTACTGCGGGCTGTCAACGAAGCAAGAGTGTTTGATGCGTGAGTATAAATCTAGCTTAGTGCCATAGTAAAAAAAATATCTTATTTTCTTACAAGTGAAAATTCAGTAGCTCTTTTTTTTGCAGAATTCAGTTTTCACGGTTTGACCACAAACACACCACACTTACTGTCGATAGTAATTGTTGGCGGTCCGTGATAAAATTGTTAGGCAGCGAAAATCTGTGGAAAGTAACATAAAACCCCAAAAGAGGAGAAAAGAAGTACGTCCGCGTCATAGGGGCCCATTCTATGCGGCGATCGGGACTTTATGCTGCTCAGCGCAAACACGCGTAATATGTCACCAGAACAGATACTGCGAGTCTGCGTCACCTGCCTCGATCGTTATTACTATTAATAATAATAGCAGTAATGGTCACAGCACAACTCGCAGCACTGTTTCTGGTCACTATAGCTTGCGCAATAGGCAGCATTAGTAAGTTTTTTGATGGCATTAGTAAATACGACGCGCTCTGCTAGTGGCGTCGGCGTCTTCCTGCTCCCCGGGCTTGGTGAGAAATCCTGCCCGCGCTATAAACGCCTCTTATAGCATTATGACCTTTGGGTCAGCTCCCGGGGGAGGAGGTGGCGGGGGGCGGGCTGCCTGTCAGACCGTACAGGCAATCCTATTACCGCGGCGGCGTGCGTGATTGCCCTGCTTCCTGCCGCAGCCAGTCCGCGCTCAGACGGCGCACACTCGGCGTAAAGTTGCGGGTACCCGAAGCCTGCGAGGCAGATACCTATACAAGTACAGCATGCAGACAGTCCCTTGCTGGGAACAAAGACGATATGGAATGGTATCGGAAAAAATACTAATACCAAAAGCCAAAAATGTATACAAAGCACGTCAGACAGCGACGCTCGCTTTAAGTATTACTCCGATGCATGTCTTAAGAAAATGTCCCTGTTCGCACGTTTAACCGATGAAATGGTGTAAGATAACAGCATCGCCTTCGGTCCGGGACGCGCCCGCTAGCGAAGCGCTGTTAGAACGTAACAGACAAAGAGGCTCCGCTACGGTGCGACACAACGAGCGTTTCAGACGGGAGATTTTAGGGAGAAGACACGCTCCGCCAGTTATAGCCAGGGACGGCGGGGATCGGGCCGGTTGGTCCGCTTGATCTCTCCCTCCCTCCTTCCCTCTCTCCCTCGCTCGCTCCCTCGCTCGATCGCACCCCCCCCCCCCCCACACACACACACACACACACACACCCCACCCCCTTGTTTTGTTTTACACGTCCGTCGAAGTGTGCTGGAGGTTTATGGTAATTGCGGTTCCCCCGACTGGCCTTCTGGGTAGAGTGTGTGAGTGGGGGCGCCGCGCCCGCCCGGCTCTCAGTCTCCGCGCACGCACGGAGACGCCAGCAGCTGGTGCCTCTCACGGCTCCGAGCGGCAGCCGCGGACAGAAAGGGAACTAAGGCGAGAGGGACGGAAACAGGAGAAAAACAACATCTAAGCGCTGTTTTAAACAGCCAGCCAAGGAACCTACGGAGAACAGATATTAAAAATGGACTTAGTGAATTTGGTAAGCGTTTACCAGCGGAGCGCATAAGTAGTCGCCCCGTTTTGACACGGCGTGTTCGGGCAGAGCTGTAAGGCAACATGGCGCGGTAAGGCATTACCGAGCTGTCGGAGGATCGTCGCAGGGTCGTCGGCACCTGTGCCCCCGCACGGAGATCGTCGCTGAAGGACCAAAGAATATACTGAATCTGGATATTACGCCCGTCGCTTTAATTCCGAGGATGTCTATATACCACATATTTTTTTGCAGTTTTTCCTCAACTGGAATAACACCGACACTTTGGATTGCTATAAAAGTCCGCGAAAGTGGTCATGAAAAGCTAAACTACTTTTAATTTGCTTGTTCTAGGAGTCGAGGACATCGAGGAACACTTGTCCCCATAGAAGGGCGACCTTAGTTTCGGAGTCTCGGATGTTTGGGCTTCTATGATACCTAACAGGATCGGGTCTGGTTTGAACTACTCTAGTCGGAAACTTGGAATAAAAAACCCCGACGTTCAGTAAATTATTGGATTCTGCCCTGCAGTAACCTTTATTTCTCTCGAGGTAAGCACGGCTTCTGTGTGTTTGCGATCCGAGCGATGCATCTGCCTTCCCATGTCATTCTCACGCTGCACACTTCGGCCAGTATCACTGAACCGGACAGTTATTTGGACGGAGTTTTAATCGTGAATTTCCCAGTTGCGTGCCCGTTTCCAGATAAGCGGATTCCCACAGAGCGTCTCCGCAGAATCGCCCGATCCGATATGATGTTTAACACCACGTCTAAAATAACTTTTTAAATATAAAATCCAATTCCCAGGCAAAAGGGGTTCGAAAAAGTTTTTTCCCCTTTAAAACGTCGTAGGCAGTGACATTCGGTTGATAAATGAGTCAGATTACCCTCTAATGATTGCAATCAATTCACCCTGAGCTGGTAAAAAGCTACCAGACTAATGAGTAATTTCCAGCGTCGCGACTGGGCTTTGGGGTGAGCGGACCCGTCTAACGCCGGGCGGGCGCCGGACCTCCGGAGCCAGCGGCTGCTTATGCACTTTGCTTCTTACTGGTCTGTGCACTACTGGTGTTACTGGTGCTGGTGCGTGTGAGTGAGAGACGGTCGGGAATATTTAACTGTCTTTAGCGAAGGAAGATTAAAAAAAAGTCCCGGGGGTTGGGGGGGGTGGCAGGGGGCGGGACGAGACACGAGGTGAAGGGCTTCGGAGCCGAGCCTCGCCCTGTTTACGGTGCGGCGTTTAAAGGCGGATTCGCAGTCCGGCGCCCTTAAAGGACACCCCCGTGCTGTCTGTCTGCCTGTGCGTGTGGGAGGGGAGCGGAGTGCAGATCGTGAAACGCGGGGTAGGGTTCGAGAAACGGGCTGGTGGGGAGAGAGACTGCGGCAGGGGATGCGATCGCTGAGCGGCGTCTAACGCGGAGCCTTCCCGGATACTCCGCGGATACTCCCCGTAACACGCAGACGCACCAAGCAGCTCCCGCAGGTGGGACCTAAGTAGGGGTCCGAATGTGTTGCGGGTTTCCCAACATCCTGCTTAACCACCGCACCACACGAGATTGCATATTGAATCATTTCCATGGAAATCGAAACCAGTGCGCAATTGTTCGTGGGATTTTCACCTTCGTCCACCCATTAGCCTGCTTCATATTTTCAAGGGGCTTTCGGTGTTCTTATGGTAGCTGGTGGAGCGCTAAGCACAAAATACTGCGGGGATAGACGGCTTTCCAGCTTTACACCTTTGCTCATCGTAAGGAAACCGGCAAGGAGACAAAGACATCGCTTCGCAACAATTAACTGAAAATGTTTTTGCCTTAACATAAATGCCTTAATAGCACCTTACTCCCAAGGTCAGCGTCTAAATATATAGGTGTTTCAAAATTGAAAACTGTGACGATTAGGCATGAGCAAGATTTATCATGACCCACGGGCTGTAAATGTGCGGTTCGGGCTAAACAAAGTTCGGGCTCAACAAATACCGACAACGGGAAAGATAACAAAAGCTGATAATTTCTTTTGAAAGAGTTCTGGAAAAGCCGGGTCCTCCACAGATCTTAGGGAAAATGCCTGTTATGTGGGTGCGCATTTTTTAATTTTCTATATAATAGACGTATGGTATAATTAAGTCTTCTCATAAAAAGAACTTCCCTATAACTTATCCAAATAAGTTTAGGGACTAATACGGCTGATAGCTAATCAATTGACAGCAATTATGTTAATTGTGCTGAACGCTCCACTCGCTTTGGACCGAGTCCATTCGGCGTCTCTTTGGCTGCGAAAAGGAAGCACGAGCATTAAAATATAAAGGAAACACCAAGACGCAAGGATGCAAATGACCGTATCCAGTTGCTTACTTAATATAGTCCGAATCATTAATCGCGCGCGCCCGCGAATCACGTGAGCTTCCGCGTCCGATCGCCGAGAGGAACTTTCCCGTTTTGTCTCAGACGGCGCGGCGTCTTCATGCTGATAAACGGGATACATTAAAAAGAGGGATAAGGCACCCCGTATGCATGTAATAAGCATGCACGGCCCGAGTATGACGCACGGTGCATTCTGACTTAATAGCAGCTGCTCTGTACTGAGCACGGTACCGGAGGAAGGGCGATCGACTCTGCGCACAGCCCATCAGCAGACTAGAAATCCCCGCGTTTGTTTTATTTGCAGATGTCACAGATGGGGATCGAGGGGCAAGGCGAACATAATCTGTTTATTGCGAGGGAAAGCCTAAGCGTCACAACCTATCCTTATATCCGCTTTATCTGCACATCAATGATCGATTTTACGGTCGAAGCGCACGATACAGGGGAGTTGTTACAAATAAGTGTATTTCGTGATATGTTTATTGGATAGATGCGTGTTTGTCGGAGAGGTGTGTTAAAATCGGACAATGATCTCACCCCGCCCATTACTTGTGTCCGGGGTCTGTTTATTTTTAGCGAGGAGTTCTCAGTTGGAGCCTTTGTGCCGCCAAACGCGATCGGTCCGACGCACACCGTCGTGCCGCTGCGTTTCGGGGCTCAGAAATGTCTGCTCCACATCCAGGCGGCTTCTGTCGATTTGAAATTTAGCTTCGGGCGAGCTTCCACAAATACGTGTTCTAATTTTAATTGTCTCTGTAGTGGATCGCGAGTCTAGATCGACTCCGTATGCCGGCTCTCCTTTGTGGCGCCAGGTATCGCTTTTCATCGCGCAGGAGCCTCGCCGCTCGCGCTATTATCAGCGTTTGCCATTCGCATTCCGTCAACTGGGACGTTCACGCTTGAGTCCAGCACGAATATAGATAAAGCTCCGCGGCACGGACAGATGGAAAGAGTGAATTTGTAGCGCTGGCACGTACAGATATTACTGGAATAACTGCATTAGGGTGTCAGCGGAGCGGCGGTCCGCCGATTAACGGCCGGCCCCCGGCGATGTAAGGTCACGTTTCCTTTGGATTCGCTCGGAGGCCAGCTTCACGCTTCCATTCGGCACCGCGCTCGCTTGCGTGCCTTTACAGAGCGGCTCAGGTCATTGTGCTGCGTTTCATCGGCCGAGTCAGAGTGCGGGGGCCCCCCCGCGGGGTTATGTCCAAATGTTAATTTGCAATACAGAGGGGCGATTTAGCAGCTTTTATCTCAAAACAACCCATTGTTCTTAAGTGAAATCTCTTAACGTCATCCACCGGTAAAAAAAGAGAAGAAAATACTCGCAAAAATGACACAAATAGACTTAAGTGCCCCACAAATGACACCGTGCTCGACTGTTGATTTGTGTATTTGGAATTTTTTTAAACATCTCACATTTTCCGCCTTTTCATCACATTACCCGCTGTGACTGAACGCAGTCGGTTCTAACGAAGCGCGCGGACTTCGCACGCAGCGAAGCCTGACAAGAAAAAGTATTCATCGTTTTATTTAAAAATGTATTTTGGGACGACCGCTTTTTTTCTGTTGAGGACAACTGGAAACCACGTTTCGATAAAGTCATTTCATGACTGATTAAATGACTAAGGACATTTACATATTCGGCCGTGCAATCCACCGAAACCCTAGACGTATTAGTATGTGGCAACGAAATGCGTGTGAATAAGCAGACATAGGCGGAGGGAGAGATCGGGTTTTGCCGTTTCCCAGAGGAAGCGTCATAGTTAAACTGAAGGAGCTTTCAGTCCAAGCCTCCCTCGGGACGGGAGCCGCGAAACAGCCGAGCTCCGGGAAGCTTTCGTGTCGCGGGCGCTCCTGTGCGCCGATCGCTTCGCTCTGGCTGCTGCCCATGCTGGCATTGTAAGGTTATTTTTTAATGCTGAATTTGCACTTGCACCACAAAGTATACTATCGACAAACTATCCTGACGGCCGCCTTCATTTTCGGCAGGTGTTGCCAATAGATGTCATGTTAAATGCGCGTCTAAGACGCCGTCTCGTTGACACCGCCGCGACTTTCATCCCCGCTGCGGCTCCAAAGGTCACGGGACAAGCCATTTCGTTTAAAATCGTTTGAAATGGACCATCGACAGTCCATCTTGGGGATGAAAAGCCCCTCTTAAGGACGCCGGGGTCTACAGGAGCTTGATTGCTTTTGCGAGACGTTCCCTGCGCCCCCTACCCCCAGGCACCCCCAGACACCCGGCCAGAGACACTCTGCTGGCGATGTTGACATCAGCACCTTCTGCAGCACATCGACGGGCCCCGACCTGAGCCCCGCATCGCTGCGCTTTTTAAGCCGTGCCTGATGATGAAATAGCGCAGAAACACGGTCTGATTCTGCGTGCGCCACGGGACTCCGACATGCACGCAAAACACCAATTATTTCGTTGAAGGGTTTAATTTTTCTCCCCTTTCCAGCCAAAGGAAGGTCAAAACAGCCCATAAACACACGAAAGTTTTCATCTTGTTGATAAGGCTGTTGTTTTACTTTCACCATGGAACAAAATCGCAGACAATATCGAAAGAGGTGTGGGTGTCCCGGCCGATTTGTGTCCCACTAGCACTGTCATTAGCGGGAGAGCAGCCCACCAGCCGCCTATATAATCGGAGTTTTTTCTAATAAAGTCCCCGTGTAGCAGAGATGAACCGCAGACTGCTCGCATTTTGAGGACGCCACAGCGCGGTGTCGGCTTGGCTGGAGTTCGGGGGCCCCACAATAATGCTGCCCGTTTCTGCGCAGTCGGAAGGATCTGCTGCAGGCCCGAAGGGGAAGGCGGTGGGTCCCCTCAATCTCAGCCCGTTTCCTTCTCGCACACCTCCCTTCTTCCACGCAGCCCTTGATGATTTCACACAATAGCCACGTTAGACCTTGTAAGGAGAATGGGGCGCGATGTGATCGATCGGCAGCCCCCCAAAAGCCCCCAGGTCCGCTACGCGAGGGATCCGGACGCCCTCTTTCTATTTATTTATCTTGTTGGTGCCTCTCTGAGTGTTAGCACCCCCTCCTCTAATTAGTAGTTCAGATTATCCTGAAATTTCGGTCAACTTAAACTACCATTCATTAATATAAAACTTAGAAACGCAAAATACAGCACCGGCCTAAAATGATTACCGTCTATAACTAATATCAGCATAACAAGAAATTGCGCTTGAAAGAGTTAATGGACCGAGATGTTACTGACTGAAGCGTGTTGCAATGCACGGCACACGGTTACCGCCTCTGCTCTGCGGCCCCGGGGGCTATAAGCAGAATCCGGCGTTTAAAATGGCGCAGACAGGCTGCAGCCGGATACGCCGCAAGCCGGGCCCGAGCGCTTCTTCGAGGCGGGGAAGTCCCGCTGTGTGGTTATACTGGGACCGTCCCGTCTCACCTGATCTACGCCTGTCCCATTGTCGCTGCCGCGCTGTCCTTACAGGTGTTTGCCCCAGACAAACGCACGATCTTCATATCGTCAGCCTAATAAGATAAATGAGATGAAGCGGACCCTCAGTTGTTGTGTCTGCCAGCATTGTCTGCAATCCGTCACTTAAATGGTAAATTGTTTCCGTTTTATTCACAATGACCAGGGACGAGCAAACTACGACAGCTCAGATCTAGGGATCCCCAGGAGCAGGAACTATGGGGGATAGTCCCCCTTGAATAATTCTTGCTCCGAACAGGGGCCCATCCCTTGAACATTTTTTTTCCGTTATGTCCATCTGGTGATGATATGGACACAACGGACACGATGCACGATATATATCTGTTGAGCCCTGCAACTGCTCTACAGACCCGCGGCCCGTCAGTTGAAAACATCTAATTTAACATTTAGAACCTACGCAGACTACGTAGAATGCGTTATATTGTATTGTTTGCAGGGGGACTTATACCAAAAATTAAATGTTTGCAGTGTAAAAAAACAGGTTATCGACGTGTACAGAAAGGCTAGCGAAAGATTGTCCGAAACGGACGTGCATTTAATATTAATTCTTTAATAAATTCAGCTTAATCAAAGAGCTGCACGGGTTTCCGTGTGGATTATAGTAGCAAATGTATTCGCTGCAGGAAGATTCTTTTTATTATTTTTCTAGAGTAATAGTTTACAGTAAACACTGGTCTCATCAAGTCCTGCCACTTCGTGACATTGATGGTAACAAATTGGTTATTCAGAAAGGGGTTTCAGATTACTGCTCCAAACTATTTTGGCGAATTTCAAATTACAGGTAAATCGCCATCTAAAATGTCAAAGAAATAGGCCTAATTAAATACAACAGTGATTTCTTGTACGATTTTATGGTCGTCGAACCCCCAATAACGATGATCTCTAAGCGTCCAGAATTCCACCGAAGGACTGGATCTGAAGGTCAAGTAAGCGGCGGAAATCGTCCTGGCGGAAGGCAGGCTCCGGGGCTTCGGGGTAGTTTCCTTACCGGCGGTTTCACCGGGTCCGATCACACGGTCCGAACACAGCCAGTGTTCCTGCGTCTCTGCAGACCAGCCCCACACCCAGCTCCTACT
>JAODKN010000077.1:1312890-1323865 GCA_026774425.1 Petrocephalus zakoni
GCCCCTCTCCGCAGGGCCGTCCCGGCGGCTTTTTTTGGCGGTGGTGTTTGTTGGGTTAACTTCCATGGCAACGGGTATTATCACGCCGAAAAGTAAATGTTATGCCAAGCCCCCCCCCCCCCCCGTTATATACCCACGCAACAAATCTATAACATGTACCTGATGCATTGTTCGGTGTAATTACACGTTACACGGGCTTATATGCCGTTTAGTATTAATGACAAATATATTTATTAACATACCGAGCATTAGGCTTTATAACCGACGCATCCGGAGGGGCGGTTATTCGAGATTATCTCCAGCCAAGGCCTCTCACGCCCACGGGAACCAGAATTAGCTGGAAATATGTGAGCGCAAGATAAATCGCGGCCTTTCTGTGAATGCATCGCCATACCAGCTCCCATTGGTAATAGGGTAAGCGGTTTCCTCTCCACGAACGACAGGAAATATAATTTCCCCTCTCCATTAAACAGCGAGGACGCTGGGCGCTGGGAGCCGCTCTTGATTATCAGACAGACCGCTGATACGCGGTAATTTGCTTAGCAAGATTAGTATCCCCGGTTAGCTGTCTCCCTGGTTTACCGATCCCTGTCTCGCCCATCACTCTGTCCTCCGTCGGATCACTTAGGACCGGGCTTGGACCGGCGTGCATGGACGTCTGGACCACAGACAGAAATATAACAGCGAGACCACATCCACCTCTATGGTGGGACGTTTTCGTCCGTTTGGCTTCCCCGGCCGATATAGCTGGTGTTTAATATATCATGAGAGGTGCCAGGAATGAATATGCAAGAATTAGAAAAGGCAGGTATGCGGAGACCGGCTTTTGACAGCCCCATACCCCCAGTCCCATTTAGAGGTTTGTTATTTTGCCCGTCGCAGCCTGTCTAGCGAATATAATATTTATTGCATCAGTTTCTTAGTGGTGGGGAAAAAATGCTGACCCCCCAACAAAATGATGAAAATGCACCAAATCGCTGCTGAGATACTGCTAGCAGCGCGACGTTCAAGTCTCCGCAATTCTCCTCCAGGAGTCGA
The DNA here is from genome assembly GCA_026774425.1 of Petrocephalus zakoni. Lineage (NCBI taxonomy): Eukaryota > Metazoa > Chordata > Actinopteri > Osteoglossiformes > Mormyridae > Petrocephalus > Petrocephalus zakoni. The sequence goes on from JAODKN010000077.1 coordinate 1,313,929, forward strand.
GCTTTTTTAGCTGCTGGAAAAAAAGAGGCAAAGCTGTCCGGTTTATCCAGCACGCCCCGTAGCCTGGCAGCGCCCGGCTGCTCCCGGATCGCCTCTGAAAAGGTAATAAGACGTCCCGGGCGCAGCGGAGTGGCTGCCGGCCGGCCGCGCCTCCGCGTCTGCTCCGATCTGACTCACGCTTTCCACTCGGGTCCCGGGGAAGCGTGGCAGCCTGCCAGCTTAGCGCTGCGCACGGCTTCAGCGCTCATCTCCCTCGCCGCTTTAATGCCAGATGGAGGAAGGTGGCGGGGGGGGGGGATCCGTCTAAGCTGGCAAAGCGCAGGGACAGGACCGGGCCAGGACGCCCTGCGTCCCCTTAAGAGTGCACTCACGCTCACCCCACATTGTAATTTGCGGCCGAAAGGAATAAGAACGTCAGTGTTGAGTGCTCATGAAAGAATGGGATATTTAATCATTCCGTACGAATTGCTATTAATTATCAATTGATTGATGCCATTCGTGCTATTTTAGAGTCGCTCTAAAAATATGAGTGGCCGATTATTTTTTTAGTGTACAAGCCTTAATGCCCATTTAATTGATTGTTTTCAACCGCAGCGAGGTACTGCGGGCTCCGACTCATTGGCGGTCTATCGGTCGGTGCCCGGAACGATCGGCTTTCCATTACGTTTTTCATCGGTGTTTTAGCGCCACCTAAGGGAGCGAAGGGGAAAATACCGTGACCGTCCGCCGTACTCGTGTAAGCGAGTGATTACGTCTGAAACGGCTTTCCTCTCCGTTTTAAGGCAGGTTACTTCACAGATTCCATCCGAGATATTTCTAAGGAAAGCCAAATCACACATTTTACAGTTAGAATATTTACAGCCGCACGTTAATTGAAATGACATGAATTATTCAGTGAGGGCGCCGGCTCCGTGGGCTTTCGCGATTGCCGGGGATCCTTCTCGGTGCCGGATCAATACGTCGATTCCCGGACCGCTGTTCCCGGCCAGCCCTCATGAGCAGCAAGTCAGCCGCTCAGTGCTCGGCAGCCGTCCTTGGCGTGTGTGATTTTTCTCGTCTCACCCAGACGTCAGTGCACGCCGATTTGCGCCAGGACTACGGGGATCTACTCCGCACCGCATCATTTGTAATGTGTTAATTGATGGAGTCAGACTGGCGTTTCTGATGCGCCTCCAAACCGCACTGAGTCGGCCAGACACACTCCAGCCGCACACCTGACCCTTTAAGGGCTCCTTTCTAAATCACCCCACCTCTGCCCCCCCTTTATCTGGGCCCTTGCTGTTTCCGAGTCTCCAAGGTCTGCGGTTTATATTCATCGGGATTTCTGATGTGGGAATATGCATTTAATTCTCTTAATGGCCGGATTTAGACCGATTTAAGCCGAGTCCTTCAGCCCCAGTAAGAGACCATTGGCGTGGATCGGTCCCCCCACAGCAGAGCAGATAACCGACCCATTTTAAACCACCGTTGTTCTTCGTTTGTGAAATATCGCCTAGTCGAATTTACGTGACTCCTGTACTTTTGCAGCGTGCTGCCAATTCATTTCCTGACCACTATCTGCTGAATTTAGGCAAAGACGTAAAACCATCCTGGTCCGTCGTGTCCGCTGAAATAATTAATCTTAGCAAAAAGGGAAAAAACATCGTGTTCTTTTAATCCAAGCTGTGCTGGCAAATTTATCAAAATCCCATTTAAGGTGTTTATGAATGGGTTTTCTGAATTAATTTATTTCGACTCTGTACGATATTTAGGATTTTGGGACTTGATAAACCACGAGAGAGCTCCCGTCTATAATAGAGTAAAATCTGCCAAATCGTTTTCAAGACCACCTTAGGAATAAACCTCTTAACCCCACCAGGATTTAATTCAATAATATAATGTTAGCTTGCATATGAATCATGCTGGAATCCCTCCCAATTCATTTTTCATACACAAGAAGCAAGAAGAGACGAACAGAAAACTGGTAATGACCATTTATTAATACAGAGATCACAATCGTTTACAATATCAACATAATTTGCATGCTAGCTGGTGCTGTTTTTAAAAAGGATTTCATATAAAGTTTTTTTATATATATATAAAGTTATTATTCAGCCTATCCATCGTGGGACTGTGTGATCTATTCCTCTATTTCTATACTGGCGGTAATAAGGACCGACTACTGACTTTACGTCACGACTTGAAAACAAGGCGATAACCACTTACACAGTGATACGAAGTACGCTTTATCTTAAGTCCCCGCAGCCTTAGTCGTGTTTAGTCGTCGTTGACTTCAGTGTTCCTCCTGCTCTGCTCCCTGGCCCCAGTACCCCCTGCACGTTACGCCCCCCAATCTGGGGATCTCTCTTGGCCCCAGCGTGTGGTCTTCAGTAGGAATGCTGTGAGGCCCTGTGGTTTACACTGGGCCTCTTTAAATTCAAGAATACTGATCGCATCGATGTCCCTACGGCATCCCATGGCCACTCTTTTGCTTTGGGGTGTGAGGGGACTCCTAGACACACACGCTCTAGCCTTTCAGTAGCACATGTCGTGGGGTCCATCATGCCGTGCCCCTCAGCTCAGGAATCTAGAGGAGCCTCTGTTTGGGAGGACCCTGGCCACTCCAGAGGGGACTACACAGCCTGTCCGCTCACCCAATCAGAAGGCTCGCTCACGGTCGCCTCCACGCAGTTGTGCGTACTGAAAGTGACATCCTCCCTTCCTCTCGGGGGAGCTGCGAACAGCTCTGTCTGTGTCATATCAGCTCGGGGGGGGGTCTGGGGATGTTAAGAAGCTGGATTGCCGTTTATGATGGAGCAGTGCCCATTCAGATATCGCATCCCTGAGGCTTTCTGGTTCAGGATGACAGACGTCAGCGTCCATCACTACAGCAGCAGCAGCTGAGTTTGCTGATGCCCTAAAAGCTAAGGGGCCTCCAGCGTGAGAAACCTACCCTGGTCCCGCTTAGCTCTCCGGTGCTGAGTGATGATGCTGACAGCCCGACCTGTCTCAGGGTCACCTTCGGGGCTCAGGGAGGAACTTGAAGCTCCTGCAGGGTCTCTGTCACTTAGCCTCCATGACTTGACTAATTCATTAGACTGGAATCCTGCAGTCATTAGAAGGCCCTGTAGGCAGTGTGCATGGACAGAATGTGCTGTTTTGCAGGAAGTGTACGCTAGTGAGTGTCCAGTAGTATGGGCAGTGTACTCTAGGGACATTCTACTGGCATGCTATGATAATGCAGGATCTGCGTTGGGCAGGGTGTAAACTGTGTGACTTTGGGTCACATGTAGCAGAGGGTGGCGGAAACACAGTGACGTGTGACACGTCCCAGTCCTCCCAACAGCACTGGCTAACAGGGAGCTGAATCCCGAACCACAAGCAAATGAAACCAGGAAATAAATACACGGGTGGGGTGGGGGGCAGATTGCCGGAGAGCACTGAACCCAACGGGATGCCAGGGCTGTCCGGCGCGATGCACAGTTATATACAGGCTGCTCAGGTTTTTGAAGCAGATTCGCTTAAAATCAGGGCTGCAGGAAAGACATCGTCTGGCAAAACACAAGGTATTAAAGCTTAACATAAGCGCCCCTTTTAAATGTAATAGATGTAGGGTTAATGCTGTACGGATGATAAGGAGGACACCTTGTAAGTATCGTTCTGCATGCGATTTCATGTAGGGTGGGGGGCAGGGGGCGTCACCCCAGTGCTTACGTCTGCAGCTTCACCCAAAAACCAAGCTGCATGGGAGGGAACGGAATGGGAGGATCAGCGACAGGTGGGACATTGGGGAGTGGGGGGGGGGTAAGAGAACGGAAGTGTATGGTCGTTTTTTCGGGGGGCAGCCCCCGCCCCCCACCGTCCAGGGCGACGTGCAGCTTCCTGCGAGGCAAAGATAGACAGGATCAGATAACAGCCGAATACCCCGAGGGGGTGGGGCTCTGGGGGCCGTCCACCAGGTGCCTGGATAATTGGGGAGGGGGCGGGGTTTAAGTGAAACTTTCTCTACAGGTTTTAATTAACGAATCAGACAATAACTGAATCATGGTAACGTTCATTTATGCCGTCCTAATCGCCCCCCATCAATTTGACGCAAACATACCTCGAAAAACATTATTCTTTTCCGTTCAATCAGCCCACAGCTGCTGGTGAGCGGATTTGCCCCACAGCGTGTTTGTGTTAAGAATGGGTCAGCCATGAGGTGTGACCCCCCCGCGGGGCCAGATCGCTGTGGCCAGACCCCCCCTCGCGGGTCTGTGGCCTCGTACCGCGGCTCTCACTCCGCGTCTGTTATCGTTTTCCTCCCGAGCGAGCACGTCTCATGAGACAGCTAACCGCGTGTGAAACGAGCGGAATCCGGCGCGAGGCTAAACCGCCGCTGTGGCCCCCGCTCTGTGACAGAAATATAAAACAGGTCTCCCCCCCAGCCCCCCAGCCCCGGGAGGTCAGAGCCGTGCGCAGCCTGCGTCCAGATGCAGAGCCTGCCTCTTTAAAGCATTATCATACCGAGCAGCCGGCGCAGAAGGAACGTAATAAATCGCGGAGTTAATTGAGAAGCAAACAGCATTATTTATAATCCTGAGTAGCGCCGTCAGGTCCGGGCAATTAGAGGGGCTGGGGGAAGGTGTGAGCGAGTGATAAATGTGTGTGCGTGTCTGTGTGCGCCAAGCCGGGGCTCGCAAGTGAATGACGGGTCGGGGGGGGACGCTGAGGTTTTCCAGAGCTGGGAGGCCTTCCAAGCACAGCACACAGAGGGCACACGCGCACGCACACACACACAGACACACGAGCGCAGACAATGAGCGTGCCGTGCACTTTCTCCTCTGATATGGAAATGTAGCTTCTGATGAGTGGAGAGGAAAACACCATCAGACTGCTGATTAATTATTGAAGCTGCAGGCTCCCGGAGAGGCATGCCACGCGTGTGCATGAGCATGTGTGTGTGTGAGTGTGTGTGCATGGAGCACATGAGTGCATGCACGAATGTATGCATGGCGCGTGTGCATGAGCATGTGTGAGTGTGTGTGCATGGAGCACATGAGTGCATGCACGAATGTATGCATGGCGCGTGTGCATGAGCGTGTGTGTGTGTGAGTGTGTGTGCATGGAGCACATGAGTGCATGCACGAGTGTATGCATGGCGCGTGTGCATGAGCATGTGTGTGTGAGTGTGTGTGCATGGAGCACATGAGTGCATGCACGAGTGTATGCATGACGCGTGTGCATGAGCATGTGTGTATATGAGTACGTATATGTGTGATTGTGTGTATGCATGCATGAGCGCGTGTGTGCAAGTGTGTTTATGCGCATGAGGGCCCTGTGTGCGCGACTGTGTGTTTATGTGTGCGCGTGACTGCGGGTGTGCAGGCGGGTGTGTGTTTGTGTGCTAATGAACACTTGTGTGCGAGTGTGTGTTTGTGCGCATGCATGAGCGTGGGTGTGCCTGCACAGAGCCTAGGCAGCAGGTCCATTGTCCCCCCACCCCACCACTCTCCTGCTCTACTTCCCAGGCCCTTTGATCCCCCCCCAGGCTGGTACACAGTGGGACGTACCGCATCTGACCCTAGGGGCACCCGCAGCCGCAACATTAACTTAAAAGCCGGTAGCACCGCTGTGCTGGATTCCGATGCCTTCAGAGTTGGGGAAACACCAGTGCGACTGACGCAAACTGAAGAGCCCGTTTCTCCCCAAAAGTGTCCCTGAGTTCCAGCAGATGCCTGCGGAGGGGGTTTGGCTATAAACTGCGGAGGCTGCAGCTGAGTGCTATGGAACTAAAGAATAATCAGCAGGTAGGGATGAGGTGTGTGGGGCTGTGTGAGGGAGCTCCACGGCCGGCGGGCCCCAGCCTCATGAGGGGCCCGGATGGCAGACCTTTGGGGGCCACAGTGGGCTGAGCTGTTGGGAACGAGACCGGTTCTTCGCTGGGGCAGGGGAGCGGACTCACCTGGGCCATCCCAGCTACACCATCTCATACTGGTTGGCAGTGATGAACCGTGAGAGGCAGCAGGCCAGGAGCATCCCGATCAGCTGTGAGAGAGGGGAGGGGGGCAGGAAGTGAGATGGTACTGATGCCCCCTCCCAGGCGAGCTATCCACTGAGAACGCCGAGGCTTTACCGTTATGTACTGTCCATGCTGGCTTGGGGAGGGGGGGGGGTGGGTGGGGGCAAAGGAAGGCGGTCGAAAGTAATCAAATAATAGGGCGCGTCAGAGCCTAATTAGAAGCGCTTCGATCTGCCCACGGGGCTGCTAATCGAATCCGCTGGCTCTAATTAAGACTGCTGCCCCCCCGCCCGCTATGCGGCGGACGCCGTGCGAGTTACAGCCCTGGCGGCGTGCGGGCAGCTGGCCAGATGAATTCTTCTGACATCTTTTTTAATTAAATCAGAAGGGGGGTGTACCCTCAGGCCCATCCTCGGAGCCCCCACCCCTCCCCCCCCTCCCAGCGGAGCAGGCCTGTCAGGCACTGTACAGAGGGATTAGACACCCCCCCCGTGGCCCCCCCATGGGCTCTCCTAATGGGCGCCATTGATCTCACCTGCCTTTTATTCCAGATAACATTTGCAGTTCAATTAATGGCTCAAAGATCCAGAAAAGCGGCGGCAGCAGGCTGAGGCCGGGGGTCCCTTCCAGGGTGGGGGTGTGGGACAGGGGCAAGGGGTAATGGAGCATGCCACGGGGGGGGCATGAGGAATAGGAGTGCTGGATCTCAGTGATCCACACGATGCCCCGAGGGAGTGCAGAGACAGCCGCCCACTCCTGCATAACTGATGGGCACTCTGATTGGCTGGGAAGGGAGGCTCCCAGCTGCCTTACCTCTCCTGCATAACTGATGGTCACTCTGATTGGCTGGGAGGGGAGGCTCCCAGCTGCCTTACCTCTCCTGCATAACTGACGGGCACTCTGATTGGCTGGGAGGGGAGGTTCCCAGCTGCCTTACCTCTCCTGCATAACTGACGGGCACTCTGATTGGCTGGGAGGGGAGGCTCCCAGCTGCCTTACCTAGGTGTGATGTGTACATCAAAACAGCTCTAGGGGAATGTATGGTGCGTTCCATTATCCTCGGAGGTCGGAGCGCGGAACTCAGAATAACGTCACATCCGCTAAAAACCCGGGGAAAACTGAGTTGGATGCATTCCACTTGCTGAACTCGGATCCAAGATGGAAGCCTCCAAGAAAGTTGCTCTCGCGCTAGCTCTTTCAGAGTACGAACGGCTCCAAGCGTATGGCGTTCACCGTAGTAACACATCTATCGACTACAATAACGCTGTACGGTGTACACAGCTTACGAAGGTCACTCAAACAGCACTAAAGTGCTTATAAATGTAAAATATCACAGTACCACCTACAGTCTTTGCACTGGGCAGCCATCTTGAATCCGAAACTCGGGGCACTCTGGGCTGCCCAAGCTTTTGTCTCGGATTTTCGAGAGACGGGAGCACGTATGTCGTCACTTCCGGCCTCGAGACTCGGAATCCGGCTCTGATTCCGACCTCCCGAGGATAATGGAACGCACGAGTAGTCTGCACTATGACAACACCCTCCAACAGACAGGGGGCGCCATTTTCCCTGATTAGACGCACACTCCAAAAGGACTGAAAAAAGAACCATCAGTGCTGACAGTCGTATTCCTTCAGTGGTCTTTATCTATATGCTGTGGCAGCTAGGGGGTGTAGCGGTTAAAGCAACAACTCGATGCTACAGCTGAAGGGAAGCTGCCAGGGAACCCTAACTGGCTTCAGCAGCCAGTTTCAAAGTAATATCAAGGGAATAAAACTGCCAACTTAGCAGGGAAACAGTAGTAATGGGATCTGTAGCAGTTACTATTAATTATGAATAAGCTTTATAAGACATGTCGGCATGACACCTGTCCAGAATCAGCGATCAGAGACCCTCCTCAGCACTCTCGCTGACTAATGAGTGAGGTTATCAACCAGCAGGCGGAACGAATCCCAGTGGTGTGTCAGTGACCACAGACCGCGATGGCGACGGCAGAGTACCTGTGAGCAGGCGATGCCGAATGCCACCCCAGCGATGATGCCCATGTTGGTCTCGATGAAGGAGGTCACCAGCTCGTAGCAGCCCTGTGCAGAAAGGACTTACTAGCATGAACAGACAAGGCTGGGGACGGGCACAGAAGAAGGTATGCTAACAGACAGGCCGCTCATCTGAGGGACCATCCTGGGCTGCAGTTCTCAGACTGAACAGTAGGGGGCTCACGCTCAGAACCAGACACAGGGACGTCAGACAAAGAGACGGGATCCGGCACAAAGCGCTAAGCTCCCCCGTCATGCCCCCGGAGCGAGCCACGTCCCCCCCCAGCTGACCTGCTGGTACACCTTGCCCGGGGCGGCGGTGGCGTTGCGCAGGTCCTCGGGGCTGCAGTCGGATGGATCGGCGCAGCAGCTGCGAGGCAGGCCGCTGGCAGGGTAGTAGACGCTGGTGAACCAGCTGGTGTAGTTTAAGACCCCACAGCAATGCAGCTGCAGAAGGGAGGAGAGAGAACAACACGCAGACAGGATCAGCCCCCAGCCGGCCCGCAGAGAGGGTGCCAGGCCCCTCCCCATATGCAGGTAGGCCCCCCCTTGCCACTGGACTCACGTTGCGCTGGACGTTGTCCACAGCCAGACTTCTCTCATCCTCTGCATTGTACTCCTTCACAGCTTCACTGTACGTCCTCAGGAAAGTACCCTTAATCTGGGGGTGGGGGGGGGGGTAATGTCTTACTTCCCTTCCTTTTCTGTGTCTTTCTTAGTTTTTACCACTTCGCACCTTCACCCATCTCAAAGGGCCGTCACTATGGTGAGAGAGGCAGGTAGCCTGTGAAGACCCACCCCCCGGGGTGATGGCCCACCCCCCGGGGGCTGTGATTTGCTCGGGGGTGCCTACCTCATGCCGGAATACAAAGCCCGAGATTCCAGCAACCAGCTCAGCCAGGAAGACGAGGGACAGGAACATGGCATACTGCGGAGACAGAGTAAGGGAAGGGTATAGGTGAGAGAGCAAAAGAGAGGGACAGAGGGAGACAGGGACATGACACTGCGGAGACAGAGTAAGGGAAGGATATAGGTGAGAGAGCTAAAGAGAGGGACAGAGGGAGACAGGGACATGACATACTGCGGAGACAGAGTAAGGGAAGGATATAGGTGAGAGAGCAAAAGAGAGGGACAGAGGGAGACAGGCACATGGCATACTGCGGAGACAGAGTAAGGGATGGGTATAGGTGAGAGAGCAAAAGAGAGAGACAGAGGGAGACAGGGACATGATGGAGTGAGAGAGGGAGGGACAGAGGGAGACAGGGACATGACAGAGTGACAGAGAGGGACAGAGGGAGACAGGGACACAACGGAGAGAGAGAGAGGGACAGAGGAAGACAGGGACATGATGGAGTGAGAGAGGGAGGGACAGAGAGAGACAGGGACACAACGGAGCGAGAGAGAGGGACAGAGGGAGACAGGGACATGATGGAGTGAGAGAGGGAGGGACAGAGAGAAACAGGGACACAATGGAGCGAGACAGGGAAGGACAGAGGGAGACAGGGACACAACGGAGCGAGAGAGGGAAGGACAGAGGGAGACAGGGACACAACGGAGTGAGAGAGAGAGAGGGATAGAAGGAGACAGGGACATGACGGAGTGAGAGAGAGGGATAGAGGGCGACAGGGACATGACGGAGTGAGAGAGGAAGAGACAGAATGAGAGAGGGACACAATGTAGAGCGACAGGCAAAGAGGGACACAGAGGGAGACAGGGACACAATGTAGAGCGATAGGCAAAGAGGGACACAGAGGGAGACAGGGACACAATGTAGGGCGATAGGCAAAGAGGGACACCGAGGGAGACAGGGACACAATGTAGAGCGATAGGCAAAGAGGGACACTGACGGAGACAGGGACACAATGTAGGGCGATAGGCAAAGAGGGACACCGAGGGAGACAGGGACACAATGTAGAGCGATAGG
>JAODKN010000077.1:1372058-1392122 GCA_026774425.1 Petrocephalus zakoni
CCCCCCCCCCCCCCCCCCCCCCCCCCCCCCCCCCCCCCCGAGAGAGCCAGTGAGCGAGTGAAAGCCACACTGCACAGGGCTTCTAAACACTGCAGCTTCCCTTCCTATAGAGGGCAGTGCAGTTCAGGGGCACTGTAAAATGGGGATGTTAGGACGAATCAAAATTTGTAACATAAACGGATTGGTCTGGGTTGGGGGCCCAAAAACACTAGCCTCACACCTGGTGCAGGAAGTCGCATGTCGGGGCAGAGGGTTCGAGCCCTAGCGTGGGCCGCCCTGCAACGCCTCCAAGCGAAGAGTCCGGTGAAACTTTAAGCTGTGTAAATTAAGTTTTACATGCTTCTGAAATCAGAAAGAACTTCAGTCGGTAGTGAAATGCTCTCAGGTGACGTCCGATGTGCAATCTGAGCATTCTGCTTCTCTGGAGGGATGCGTCTGTGGGTGGTTTTCCTCTCATTTCCCAACTGAAGATGTTTTTTCCAAGCGAAATGTGCTTTTTGGAATAAGGGAAATTGTTTTCAAATTGCTTGAAGTGAACAATAAAGCCTTGTCCTAAGTCACTGATATTCATGCAGGAGATACAATAGCAAATTTCATACTTGGGGATCTAATAGATTCTTGTCCCAGCTTGCCAGTAACAACAGCCTGGTAAGTTAAAACACATTCTCATCATGCCCCAAAGGGGTTTTATTCTTCCTGGAGTTGGTCCCATAAACTGTTGCATCTTTAATTTCACATTATTAGTATCTGATGGACCCCTGAGATTGTCCACAGCGGACAGTGTCTCTGTCTCTGACTGTCCAGAGTGGACAGTGTCTCTGACTGTTCACAGTGGACAGTGTCTCTGTCTCTGACTGTCCACAGCGGACAGTGTCTCTGTCTCTGACTGTTCACAGCGGACAGTGTCTCTGTCTCTGACTGTCCAGAGCGGACAGTGTCTCTGACTGTTCACAGTGGACAGTGTCTCTGTCTCTGACTGTCCAGAGTGGACAGTGTCTCTGTCTCTGACTGTCCACAGTGGACATTGTCTCTTTGTCTCTCACTCCTCAGCGGATGTTTCAATGTACTTGCTTCATTGTTCATTGGCCATTTGCCTGACATTAAATGCTAACACGCTTCTGAGAGCTCAAATGATAATATGGGGCTTTGTTCTGTCCCCACTGTACATCCACAGCAGGTCTCTTAGCTGGCACTCCTGGCCACACAGACCTAAACATCAAACAGTGTCATGCTGGGTATTTTACCAGGTTGACTGAGGTTGAACCCCATGCCCAAGGGCGCTACAGTAGGACTCCATCGACCTCTTGTTCGAATCAGCAGCAGCTTTGTGTAGACTGCTGTCCTGCAATTGCTGGGTATTAGACAGCTTTTTCAAATGCCTGCTTTGTTTTGGTTTCATCTCCGCAGTATATTTACAGATTTACTTAAGACTCAGTACAGAAGTTAAGCCACTCAGAACATCTAGATTTACTGGCTCTGCTGTTAAAACCATTTTATGGTAACTGAATTTGCATGGGCCAAAGCCTAGTGAATAATGTTTCGTTGTGGTTTGCAAACATTTGTAAACGCTTTACAATAATTTCCTGTCACTCCTGGTCCACAAGCCCCAATGAATCTTTCCGCTTTGTTAATTTGCAGTGACCGATTGCATACAAACTGCTGAGTTTAATGTGCAAGTTAAGAACCCTGCTTTAAGTGGGAAAGACCAACAGGCATGCAGATTTGCATACTGTGTTCTGATTGGTCAAGGTCAATCCCTTCTGGATTCCTCATTGGCTGTAAGGTAATAGGGCCATACATTATATGCGGCATAGCAATGATGAGATTATTAGGATGGGAAGTATAGGCTGTAACTTGTAAGGGATGTCTTTTGGTAATATAGATCTAGTGTTAGAACTTGTAGATATCTTTTCACTCTGGTCTTTAGCCCCGGTTCCCATGGATCACAGTAAGTACTCACATGTGAACTGCAGCTGTGAAGCCAGTGTCTCCTGCTTTGGGTTTGTGCCATTACCAGTGTGCACAAAAAATACTCGTCTCCAGTGGGAGGTGGTATTTTTCCAAACAGGCACACTGAGACCTGTCACCCCCCCCCCCCCCCACAAAAGGCCAAAATGGGGGAGCAGGGGTGAACACTGCATGTTCCCGACTGGCATGAATGGAATTGCGCCTCTTCCCTTCTGATGTCAGCAATTCCTCAGTCTCCCCCGCCCTCCGCGGGGTCTCTTGTTGTCTTCTTTTAGGATCGGGGTACTGGCCCTACGGAGACGACGAGGATTCTTACGCACGTAGATACAAAGGTGAACGCTTTCGCTAACCGCTAACCACTAACCGCTCGCGCATGCTGCTTGACCACGGCCACTGTATGTGCTGTCCCCCGGCGCGTGACAGCAATCACACACGCATACGCCTGGAGCACAGCGGAGCGCTGGAATTAATTATTCCCATTAAATTAGCTGCTTTGTAAGTAATTGTTATAGCTTAAATTAGATAAAAGTGGAGGCAGACTGCTGAGGCAGCCTTTCAGTGTCCTTGTTCCGCTTGGCCCACATGATATTTGTGCCCCAGCAATTTAATGAAAGTTTGATGATGCATTATGGGCCATTTTTCTGTAATGGCCACATTCTCCCCCAGCAGGGGGCAGTCTATGTTTATGGCTCCATTTCACTGCCTGCTTTTACAAGTCTTTCAAAGGGGATTTACACACATTGAGCCATCTTTTCCAAACACACATTAGTGGATAACGCATGGAATATTAGAGCACTTCCCAAAAAAATGCAGAAATTCGGCTTTTCCCAACCCTGCATTCAATTGTTTAAGGTATCTGGAATTCATCTGCACATCTTTAACTTGAGGCTGCTTGAATGTTTACATTTTTTATATACACATACACACATATATCGCTGATATATATATATATATGTGTGTGTGTGTGTGTGTGTATATATATATATATATATATATATCCAAAAGACCTTATATGTGTGTTGTTTGGAAACTTGGAACTGCTGAATGGAGAAAAGGCGCAGAGGTTTTTGGAAAGTGGAGCATAACATAGAAGTTTGGACAGAGCAGTCCAACATAAAATAATTGCTACTTTGTTTGGGCAGTGGATGGAGGAAGAAACAGGATGAAATGACCCTATATGCTCTGCAAATGTATGCCTTTTAAGACGGCTTGTTTGTTTTAGCAAACAGAGCACTTTTTAATGAACAAATCATCCTGAAATTTTAAGCAGCCGTCCAGGACGGTGCACTGTAGTTAGGTAGCAGCATTGTACAAGTCCAGCTTTTCTTAACGTGTCTCCACCGTCCTCCCTGATGCACTGAACCCGCGCTCTGGCATAGGAGCATGGTGGGTAAAGAGCAAAGCGTCCTGGCTCATCACTGTATCGACACACGGCCACGTGCACGCCTTTGGAGTCCTCGCAGAGGATTTGTGTTTCCTGTCAGTCGCCTGGAATGTTTAATCAATGTTGAGACCTTAAGTGCACGGGGGTCTGAGTTATCTGCCTTTTGGGATTTGGAATCATATAAAGCGGTGCTCGACTCTGAATGTGCGGCACCAGGCACAGGTCGTGGATGAGAGCAGTGTCACGGCTCATAAATAATCAATAGCCATGGAGACGGCAATTATCTGGGGGGGGTGACACACTTATGCTTATAAGCACCTCCCCTTGGCAGGAACCCCTTGGTGCGCCCCCATAAAGGTGAAGCATGGGGAAGTGAGCTGCCGCACGCCACGGGGCGGGCACTACCTGAACGTGATGGGCTCCCGCTGCACCATCCGCTGCAAGAAGGGCTACGAGACGTCCGGCCATAGCGAGGTGCTCTGCATGGCCAACAAGCGCTGGTCCGGCAGCTACGCCTGCAGAGGTGAGGCCCCGCTCCTGCAGCGCCCCTAGTGGCTGGCAGCACAACCGCACCTTAACTAAGGGAATGGTTGTGGTGGATTAATTGCACAGGCCTGACCAAAGCAATCCAGCTCCTTAAAGAGTCCAAGGGGTTTAGTGGTGGGACATAGCTGGTGTGTTATTTGTATGCAGAACATGGGACATGTGACGCTATAGCTGTAGAGCCAGCAGGGGGCACTCACGACCTGCCTTATTGAGCCTGCAGAGATTCGGTGCCCAAAGCTGGACATGCCGGCCAACGGGGGATACAAGTGCTCCGACGGCTCCTACTTTAACTCCAGGTGCGAGTTCTTCTGCTCTCCTGGCTACACGCTGAAGGGGGAGCGTGCCGTCACCTGCCTGAGCAGCAAGACCTGGAGCGGAGGACAGAGCACCTGCGTGGGTGAGTCTTCAGGTGGACCATGAGGGGAAGGACACTCACTGCTGGCGGGTTTCTCAGTACCGAAAAACGCAGAGATCGTACTTGTGGTCTTTGCAAGACCGGTGCTTCTAACTTGCCTCCCAAGAACAAACTTATTTAGGGCAGGGCACAAACAACACCGGAGGATTTTTACCATCCTCTGTGCTGCTATTTCTCTTGAGTACTGGAACTGGTCTTCAGCAATGGAAGATGGCGTAAGACAGGATAACACAAGTATGGTCAAGTACACATATTGAGAAACAGCCCTGCTCTTGGGCTGCGGTCACACGGAGTAAGGTCAGACCAATTAGGACGCTGGTTGCAGATTTTAGGATTATAGTGGCTTGGTTCAGATTATGGGGGACAGTCGTGGACAGGTTTTATGGACCATTCCTGGATGCAAGGGCATAGATTTGGTTATGGAGGATAGGGACATGTATTATGGGAGTACCATGTGTGTTTGGGGTGGATGGCTTCGGTGCTGGTTTGGTCCCTCACAGTGCTGAAACCAAACGAGCGCACCTGCCTGGATGTCCTGGTGGTCACATTTCCGGATGGTTCTATCTAATGTAGTAGTCTTTGTTCAAGAGGACCAATTTTCAACTGGAATTAGGTTTTAGGAAAATAGGAGAAACAAAAGCTGCACCTCCCCAGCATGGAGCCGTGTGCTGGACGCCACACGGAAGGCTCGATTGTCTTCCCGAACTGCTCTAACGAGATAACGAGCTGCCTGCAAGGCAGTGCGATTGCGGCCTGGAATGTGTTCATTAGCGTTTAGAGAAGGCAGTAATTGACTTCGCCTGACAGAGCTCGTGCAAGACATGCAAATTGCACGTCTCTGACGCCTAATGACTAGGCACGGTAGCACCTTTGGCTGAGACTGGCGTGTTTACATTTATGCGGACTTAATGTGAGATTAAGTTAGCCCGACTATCAGACCAGACGTGAAATGCCTTTGTAATCATAAGGTGTCTGTTATCAGCAGTGCCAGCCAATGTTAATTTATGCCCAGAGTTTTCCAATGAGGGGACAAACTCTCGCTGGAATTTTTCCTGGCGTTTTCCGGCTGTAGTGTCAGGCGCTGGGAGGTAGAGATGCATAGCTCAGCCATCAGCGGGGGTCCTCATCTGGAGTCTGGATGACCCAAACTTGACCATGTTTGTTCTTGTTCCTGGTATGGGATTGGTTCCAAAGTGGGGAAAAAAACTGCACACTAACTAAAAAGATCCCTCTATGAGACATTGAGAGGGTTTGCCATTTAGAGAGGTGGACAGACTGCTGTGGTTGGCTGTCGCTCATTGTACGGAATATGAAGTATGTGTGCTGTGTTAGAGGGCGCTGGGTGTCTGCTGGAAATTGTCCTGCTCTCGGGGATGTTGGCTTGTTTAGTTAGAGGGCAGAACTCTCACTGTGAAGGTCTTCAAATAAATCTTCCTCCAGGAATAACCGTGTCCCGTGGATGCGTTTGTATGTTTTCACAGAGGGTGAGATGACTACAGAATAAATGTTGTGGCACAACGCCCCCCTGCTTCCTTGGTGTCCAAAAGGAAAGTCTGTCCACTGATGTCATCACAGAACCGCACTCGGGGGGGATGCAGAGCCTTGGCCGACCTGCTTTGCCAGGTCATAAGAACACAAGTGTTTCTAGGCACGCCCTCAGCTGCCCCCACCCCAAAGCTGGTTATACCTTCAATTGACCATCCCCCCCTCAGCTGGCCACACCCCTCAGCCGGCCACGCCCCATCAGATGGCCACACCCCTCAGCTTGCCGGGTTCTTATTTTTCCTCATGGTCCACCTCCACAGTCCTATGACAGACGTCGGGGTTCTCTCAGACGGCAGGGTGCACCATCGCTGTTCCTGACAATGACGTTTCGCACCTAAACTCAGAATGAAGTGTGTTTTCCCTCTGGTCTCAATTTCCCTGCAGCTTCTGTGCCAGCGTGGCCGTCCCAGTGCTCAGCGGGGATCTCCTATCTGTGCTACCAGTCAATTTAAAGCACTTACAGGAAGTGCATTTCTATTTTGTTTGCTATCATCTGGGCTGATTTGCGGTTAATCATGCGATATTAGCAGCCAACATGAAAGAACAGCAGACAAGCAAATCCAGTGCTCTCTCCCTATTGCTGTGCCATTGTTTCTAAGTAACTATATTTAATGGCATTCTCCAGTAAATGACAACCTCCGGTAAATTCTCTCCCTGCGCTGCCAGCATGGATTTTCATTTTGATTGTGTTATTGTCCGGATTTAGGAAGAGAAGATGTTCATGTTGTTGCTATTATTATTAATATTTATAAATTGTCTCCTTATTTTGAGCTGTATAGAAATGCTGGAATGGTGATCTGAGTTTAAAGTAAGCTGGTGCACTTGGCCAGTGTACATAGTACCCAGTGTAGTTGGCAGATGTTAGCAGGACACATGGATCTTAGGACCACAGTGCAGGTTCTGGATTCTTTTCCCACCTTCCCTGCCGTTAGTCAGCAGGCTCTAACACAACCCCCCCAATTCCCCAGACATCGAACCCCCCAAGATCAAGTGTCCCAGCATCAGGGACAAGACGGCTGATCCAGGGAAGCTGACGGTGCGGGTGACGTGGGACACGCCAGAGGGGAAGGATACAGCCGACGGCATCCTGACCGAGTCAGTCTGTCCCTGCCGCAGCGCCGCTCGGACATCCTCGCGGTCAGCGTGCCCCCGTAGTGCCTCAGCCTGACAGGTCCTCTTCTGTACCCCCCACCCAGCGTGATTCTGAAAGGAAAACCACCTGGGACCCACTTCCCCGAGGGGGACCACAAGATGTCGTACACGGTGTATGACCGTGCGGGGAACAAGGCCTCCTGCAGGTTCTCGGTGCGGGTTCGAGGTCAGTGAAGCCTGTGAACGTCTCTGCATATGAATGACCATAAGCGGCTTCTTTGGGGGCTGAGTGCTTCCGCGATCGCCTCACCTCACCGTAAAGGGGGTAAAGATGGAGTCGTTTATGTAAGCAGCGGATTAGCACACGTGTGAGCTTATGTAAGCGGGGGCGCGGGGCCTCTGAGCCCACGTGCTCACTGAAGGATGGAAAAATGGCCCCAGGTCAGTCTGAATGACTGAGGGCTCGGGAGATGGGAGGGGGGACGTCAGTATAAAAAATGACATTCTGTAGCTACAAAGAAAGCAAGACAGGTGCTCGGGAAAGCAGTAAATGTAGAGAGTTTGTACAGTATCGTCAAGGCTTCAGAGGAACACAAATCACAGCGTCACCAGGCTTCCAGAAGTCACTGGAAACTGATTGATTGGACGGGCAGCAGGGAACCGGGTTGTTTTTTTTTCCCCTGTGACTCGGTGGGGGGGTGGGGGTGTTATTGGGAAGAGCTGTTTTCATGTTGTCAGCTCATGGTCAAGAAGCAAACATGCCCCCCGCCCCTGTCTGCCACATTTTGTTACAGCGTTAAAATAAATAATGGGCATTGTTTGAGACGTGTCCGGCCCTTTTATCGTCAAAAGGACCAGCTGTGTATCCAGCATCCCCGGTCAATTCCGTGTAGTTTTGAGGGAGCCAATGAAAGGCTGTGATGTGTCCCATTCCTGACACTCTCTGAAGGGGAGGGCTGTTTCAGTGCAGGGAGCCAATGAAAGGCTGTGATGTGTCCCGCCCCCTAACGCTCTCTGAAGGGGAGGGCTGTTTCAGTGCACCTTTTTTTTTTGAGATACGCTGGGTCATTGGAAAGGGCAGAATCATGGTGTCCGTAGCAACGCTGCCCACCTGAGCCTCAGTGCTGCTAACAGTTCGTACTGTGCCGATGCCTGTGGTGATGATGGTGTTTCCGTGACCGAGGGGGCAGCCTGCTCATTAGGCGTGGGAGGGCTTCGCGAGCTGTGGGCTATGGGTCTTGGGGCTTTCCTTAAACATTCTGACACAGTAACACTTACTGCTAGATGGCTAGGCTGAGGTTGACTTATCACACCGTGTTATGTATAACTGTCTGCTTCAGTCTGTAATCTGCTACAACAATATCAGCATTTTTTGTGATGCTGGTTAGTACTTTCTTATCACACTCACATTACAACATTTTACCTATTTAGCAGATGCTTTTATCCAAACCGACATAAAGATGAGACAAATGGCATGTTATAAAGATGCACGCTGTCGAAGGCATGACTAGGCGTGAGTGCTGCTAAGCTGAGCTTCCAGTGAATGCCCGGGTGAGCAGTGTAAGCAGTAATGGAGGAGGAGCGACACAACTTCTAACCAAGCAAGAACCTCATAACAGTATTATTATTATTATTATTATTATTATTATTATTATTTATTACCCATTGCTAATTCCTGGCTGCTTACCAAATACTTCTATCAAAGGTAACATGACTGTTTTAGTCTCTCGGACTGTTCCTCCACTAGAATAATTCAGGAAATATTTATTTGCTAAATATATATTTCCTGAAGGGTACCCCAGCCAGATTCCTGCAGGGATTTGTACCGGCGCCCGTGTGCTTCAGTGGTGCGTATCTGCTGTGCCCCGCAGTGCGCCGCTGCGGCCCGCTGGCCCCGCCTGACAACGGCTACATGAAGTGTGACGGTGACGCGGACAACTACGGCGCCACCTGCGTCTTCTCCTGCACGGGCGGCTTCGAGCTGCAGGGCAGCGGCGCCCGCGTCTGCCAGTCCAGCCTGACGTGGGCCGGCGCGGAGACGACCTGCTTACGTGCGTGGCCACGCCCCCTCTCGCTCCGGCCCAGATCCTCCTACTTTACATATTTAACATCTTGCGCTCGCATTGTTCTTCATGCCCATGAGGCAATGAGAAGGAGATGAGAGCGACAGGCCGGAAAAGAACCCGGTGGAGAAATTTGTGGGATCTGGGGGTGGATGGAGACCAGGTCTAGGACCTTCTGTTTGAGGTCAGCAAAGCAGCATGGTGGAACGTGTGGATGGCTTCGAGAGTGAAGTGTACCTCTAACATGGCCTCTAAGACCTCATTACAAGTTGGAGTGGTCTGGCTGACATCCAGCAGATACATGGAGCTCAGAGAAGCAGGGGGTAATGGGGTCACCAGCAGAGTGTGGATGCCTAAGCCACATCTCACTGTGAGAAGCTCCCCAGAAGTGAGAATGGGTTATAGTGGATGGGAGCAGCTCATCGACCGGAATGTTCCAGGGATCGATGGAGAGGGACAGCGGGCATGTCTGGGGAGATTAACTCGGCCTGGATAGATATCTTGCTCAGATGGAGAGTGAAGTGGTGTAGGTTTTGGCTGCATAAACACAGAGTATGGCAGGCATGAGGGATATGGTACACTGCACTTGGATGGTAAAATAACTTGTTAGTAAAATGAGCCATATATAATTAGCCTAATTAGTCTTAAAGAAAGTTTATTCGAAGAAACCTTAGGTGTGAATGTGGGACCATATGGCAAATGGCCTGGGCCCAGGAGCCAGGTGTCTGTGCGTGTTTGTGTGACCGTGACCCCCCCACTCCAGCCATGAACATCAACGTGGGGGTCCGCTCTGCGGCGGCCCTGCTTGACCAGTTCTACGAGAAGCGGAGGGTGCTTGTCGTGTCGGCCCCCACAGCCGCCAACCACTACTACCGCTTCCAGATGGACAATCTGCAGGTGGGTGGGCGGACAGCTGACTCTGGATCACATGGGGGGGGGGGGGGTACCTCACTGCAATGTGCTTCTGTAGACTTTTTAATTAAACTTCACATATTTATTACTTACCTTCATAATGAACAGTCTGAATGTTTTTTTTTTATATGTTAAGTGTGACATTTTAAGCTATCGTGCTTTGCATTTCGTTTTTTCTCCCCTGGCGTGATTACTGATTTGACGAAATGCTGAAATGCAGCTTGTTTTGAAGCGTGGCTTCCTTGGTTTACTCTGAAACCTGCTGTTCCTCAGCACGCAAACAGCCCCAGCCACCCATCTGGACAGTCACCTGTTTGCAATTTTAATGGTTTCCTGTGATACCAATATTTCTATCGAATAGGTCTGTTTTTTTTAAATAAACAGGTTCAAAAATGGTGTAGTCTAAAAGCACTAATGGTAACATCTGTCATAAGCAGATCTGTAATGACAGTGTGAATCATCGGCTTACCAGGTGGACTGAATTTTGCCCCTGGACTCCTAAAGTCTCCCCCGTGTGATCGTTATCTTTATGAATTTGAGAAAGGCATATTGATTCTGAGCATTCTCTTAATTCATGTTGGGATATAACATTGGATTTATGGGCACATTAAAGGTCATTAAATGTGTAGTCAAAGCAGAGTACCTGTGTGTGCGTGCCTCTGCACGACTCTCTCTGCGTGTCTCTCTCTGTGCTTGTGCCTACACTCTTGCTGTCTTCCAGCACGCCCAATGTGGCCTGGACCTCCGGCACGTTACAGTGATGGAGCTGGTCGGCACGTACCCGGCACAGATTGGCCGCATCCGACACAGAATAATCCCCCCTGCTCTCGCCCTGCAGCTCAGGTACTCAATGCATGCAGGGACACAAAAACAGTATAAAATAATACAGCAACGTGGCCATTAATAACTTTGTCATTTCTGTTCTTAAATCTACAGAAATGTAAAGGGCAGAGTGTTTTGTTGACACATTTCAGTCGCTGAGAGTTGGGACTCTGTTTTTAAATTACTGGCAAGAACAGGATTCCAAGATGTAAGGTGTTTCTATAATTTTACGATAATTTAATTTAATTTAGTTTACTGATGTTACTATAGGTGGATGTTACTGGGTCATTCATACAATCTACTGGCCTCAAGGGTAAAACAGCAGCACCCTCCTGGATCTGAGCCTGAACCTTCAGCTACCTGTGGCTTTGTTCCAGGGCCACTTTAATCCAGCTGTCTGCTTTTGCTATGACATGCTCGCTGTAACTGTGTGTGCACTTCTGCCTGCCCAGGCTGCTGCTACAGATCTCCCAGAACAGCTACAACATGGTGCTCCTGGATAAACAGGGCGTGGACAAGATGCGCTACACCTTTCCCATCACGGCCGCCGAGCTCTTTACCACCATCGACACCTTCCCGCTGCGCAAGGACGAGATGTTGCTGCAGCAGCAGGCTGGCCAGAGCTGCCAATCCTAACCCTCCTGGCCAAGTTTCTCCCGCCTCTGCCCCTCTCCGATTGGCTGGACCACTGTGGGGGTGTGGTCAGGAAGCCTGTGTCCTGTTCTCCTCCCCATTAACAGAGACCAGAATGGAAGCCACCACAGATTTAGAGGACCAGCTTGGAGGTGTGGTGTAATCTTGCAGCTGGCCGTGTCCTTTATCACGGGACCTTGCGGAGTCACTGCCATTTTCCAACCTGCCTCCTTGTCCCACCACGTTGCTTATCAATACTTTCGCACCAAAGGCATTCTGGGTACTTGGCATGCATGACTTTTGGAATTGTTTTGTATGGCTCGTATTCATTAGAGGCTTTTATTAAGACAGAATATGGTTTTTACCTACTACAGTTCTCTAAAATTCCATTTTAAAGTCATCCATGTGGTTAGTATTTATGTTTTTGCATATTTAAACATCACAAATCTTAATTATTCTGATGTTTTTGCCGCTGGATTTGCGGCTGCGGCTTTTACTGGTGCAGAGGCGTTTCTGTGACATCAGGAAGTGCCCAGAGTTTGGGGAGTCGTGCTGTGATGGCAGCAGGAGGAAAGAGGCGCGCATTAAAATGTACTGTATACACTGACCTGGTCTGGTGAGTACTATTGACAGACACCCCATTATTCTGCTGTGCTGTGCTGTGCCGGGCCACTGCACAATGACTGCAGCGCGCACGAGTGCGCACGTGCGCCCCTGTCTGCACGCACACTCCCACCCCGAGAACTAACCCAGTACATGTACAGGGTGAAATCGCAGCTGGCAAAATTCTTTTATTTTGGCAAAATAGTCTAACGACACATTAAGAACAGAAGGAAAATGACTGTGGATGAATTTCGATTTATGTTACACTCATTTCGTTTCACGGACACAGCGGGCACACGTACTAATGAGTGTTTTTTTCCCCCAGGAAATCTGACCAAGGTATTGCACTTGTCACTCAATAAAAAGAGCAGAACACAAAGGACCTGACAGCCATGTGAGATTAAATAATATAAACAATATGTAAAATTTCAGGAAATGAAAATACAGAAAACACAGTGAAACACAGGATCCCGACACCTTTGGCGGGGGTATCTTTACACGCAGGTTTCGTTTGTTCGAGCGCATTCTGCGATGTCCAGAAGAAACTCAAAATGTCACCAATGCTCGTTCCGATAGGATTCCGTGAAACTGGTGTAAAATGGGTCGGTTCACAAGGCGAAGGGGGCACATTTCAAACGAGCTGATGGCTCGACTCTGCAGAAACCACGGCGAGCAACCGTGATTTTTAGACGAAAAGTTCAGCATTGCTAGTGAAATCGCTCCCTGCAAATCAGAAGGTAATCTGGGCTGCCCATACCGTACGTTGTATATCCCACCTCACATAACTCCCGTCTGGATAAAACACCCCCAACCCCCACAAAGCTCCACCATCAAACCTATAAAAACCTCATAGATTTACATCTCATAGCCAAGCGTGTAACATACGAAAAGTTGTGGTTGCGTTATAAAAATATAAATGAACTTTTCATGTAAGAAACGTATATTTTGTAAATTGAAGAAACAATTGTTAATTTCTGCTGAACACTGGACTCCCTCGTGATTAATTAGATTCACAGAGTCACCCCGGCGCTGCTCTGCATAAAGCTGATTCAAGATAATACTGTTACCATGGAGAAAAGAATTAGTGACTGAGGGGAATAAAACGGGTAAATCCATTAGAAAAGGCAGAAGCTGCAAATCCAGTCGTGGCTCGGTAACATCTCGCACTATGACGTCCATCAAAGTGCACCAACTTCTCCCTATTTGCCCGGCTGTCTCACCATCCGCCCCCATGTTGTCTTGTATTGCCATTGCGGTATTCTAAACATGTAAAAATATATTTATTCAAAGCTTGCTAGATAGCTAAAAACTAGATTTATACTAAAAACTAGATAGCTGGACCCTAGCTCTGAACTTGGATAGCTATGCTCTAGACCGACACCTAAACCTAGATAGATATGCATTGTCTATCAGGTTGTATATTTACCGCATACTTATCTAGCTACAATTATTTTGTTTCAGTTGCGTGAAATGCACACAGCTTGCTCGTGAGTTATTGCCAGTGTCTACTTTTGGCAGCATGGACTTGTATTGCATTTTCGCTACAATGGAGACATGCGTCCCCTCTGGATTGTTGCAGCGGCAGCTAAGCAAATGGAAATGTAGACCATTACGTAAACCTGCAGTCCAAGGTTACAGTATATTTTAAAACTAGCTTATTTGATGTCATAATTTTTTTAACTTTAAATTTGAACACAAATTTGGTAAGAAACATGGGCGATGCCCATGGGGAGTTGCTAAAGGTAAAGCTTTACTGGGGCACAGCCCCCCACCCACCCGATCTAAAAATATGTTGTTCATGAATGAAGGATTTTTTTTTTTTACGTGGGCACAGCTGATCAGTCCTGGGGCACGTGCCCCAGTAAAAGGCCCCAGCGACGCCCATGGTGATGCCTGAACATCAATCAAAACACCCAAAGTTACAGAAACCGCAGCCCGAAAATGTATAACCGATCGTACAGCCGCCTGTATGCCTTTTTCATTAAGTTTTTCCTTCCTAAAGTATTTACAAAAATTATATATGCTTTTAAGAATAGTGTAAACACAGGCATGTGCCATATACACAGGGCTTTACATCTTTTCTGTATACAGTATATGGTGCATATTGCTTTTTTGTTAGAACCAGGGTTGGCTCTACCTTTAGGCAAGGGTTTACTTGGGAGGTCCCCCATCAAGAAAAGTCATGATCATTTCACTTCCTTCGCAATGCAGGTCATTTGGGACCCTCAGCACTGGTTAGAGCTCTCCATCTATGGAGACATTTAAAAAAGCATTATGGACTGAGTTTTGTCCATTGTTTTGATACCCAAGATAAATTATTCATTCTGCTCTGTGTTCGGTGTGGAATGTTTCTCCGGCACATATACATGTGCATGGGTGGATTCCAGCATGCATAGTCCTTTTGCAGTGGAATCAGTGCTGATATCCTCAGTCATGTTTTCACAAAGCTAGCCATGCAAAGGCACAGATGCTGTAAATGTCACGGGTGCCCGGAGTCTCTGTCGCATGCCTGACATCCCACAATACACCCAAGCAGGAGTTGTGGAGCTAGGTGCTGTCCTGGGTACCTGTCGGCTGTGCCTGAGACAGGTGCTCCTGTGCCATCTCTCAGTCCTTGTGCTTGCCCATGCTGGACCTCAGCATCAGAGTACACTCCTGTGGGACCTCAGGGTTGTCAATCATGCGCTGCCATAGCCGCTGCTCCTCTCCATAGGAGTCCATCCAGTCGGCCTCCTTGCCATAGCTCTGACCTAGGAAAGGAGCCCCAAGTTACAGTGTTCACTGCTTGACTCCTTTAAGCTGCTCTGCAGGATCTTACACTTGTAGGTAATGCAACTTGGGGATGTAAACTGTCTACAACAATGGCAGAGGGGGCATTTTTTGTTAACTATTGTTTCATGTAATCATTCTCAAGCCATGCAACCCACCCCTTGGTGTGACCAGTGTGCCTCCAGGGAATTGCATATTTTACCTGACTGCCTTTATTTAGGGTATAGCAGAAGCCAACAAACACCATGCAAAGACACACGTCTTACTGAAGGCCCACCAGAAGCCTGAAGGGGGCGCTAATGAGTCACACATCCCCCCCCCAGTGCACATGCTCCAACTCACCGGTACCGGCACACAGCCGCACGCCCCCCAGGAACACGTTGCTGGAGAGCGACTCCTTGTCCCAAACTGTGAGTTCCAGGCACACATTGTTGAGGTCGCCGGGCTGCAGGCCACAGTACGTGAAGGTGTGGTTCCACCTCGGGTTTAGGCTCTTCTTCACCACAGCAGTCTTGTGCTTGGTTGACTTGTTGTTGTCTGGGAGGAGGTACCTGCAGTCGGTGGGAGATGGATGATTAGCATCCCACAGTCTTTCGCTAAACACAGGCTCGGCAGAATATCTCATTTATCCCTGCAGATGCCTGTAAAAAGATCAACTGAAGACTAACTGAAAGACTGTCATAGGCTTTGGGTGTTTCTCAATACTGAGAACGTAAAGATCGTACTTGTGGTCTTAGCCAGAGCGGTCTTGATAACTTGCCTCCCAAGAATGAACTTGGGGCGCGATGAATTATGGGATTGATCTCATTTAGCGAGTGATGTATCCTTGGTATTTGGGGCAGGGCAAGAACTACATCCTGTGATTTTGACTGTTCTCTGTAACTCTATTCTTAGTATTGGAACTGGTCTTTGGCAATGGAAGATGACGGAAAACGGGTACACGACAACACAAGTATGCTCAAGTACATATACTGAGAAACGCCCTTCGACTCCTTCCACCTACCCTTTGACGAAAGCGTCCGACGTCCCTCCAGATTTGACGGCCGTTAGATTCTTAGCCTCCTTGACAAGAAGTTCCACCATCCCACCTTGGGGCAGCTTGATGTTGGACTTCTTTCCTTTCAAAAACCCCTTCTTAACTGTCAGAGAGAAAATGTCTGGAATCAATAGGGCAACGCCACACAGTGGTGCTCAAAGGAGCCGGGAATCTTCCGGTCTGATAAGCTACAAACTGGTCCTGAGAGCTGATTACATGCAAAGGTCTTGCCAACTATTCAGTATCTACCGGGTTAAACAGGTAGGAAGGGGAAACTGGTAAAGGACTAGAGACATTAAACGAAACCGGTACAGAGTGCGAATGGGACACAGAGACAGGAAGGTCACTAACAGTCAAGGAATGTCAGTAGAGAACCATAATACCACATGAGTAGGAGATGCACACTTTACCTTGCACCTGGTCTAGAGGCAGCGTGAGGTTCTTCTCTGCAGGAATGTACTTAAGAACCACAGTGAGTTCCCCCTTATACTGAAATGAGGTGTCTGGACCAGTGTCAGCCTGGAAGACACCACACACATGCGATGTCCATACATATACATAGAAACGTGTGGCACGGAAAAGGTGGCATTAGCAGAAAAGGTCTGGCTGTAGGATTTGTATAAAGGGGTGGCACCAGATTTGTTGAGTCACTTTAGATGCGGGTACCGAATGGGTTCTCGTCCCTCTGTGACTGATCCTTTTGTGTATTCCTCTCAGCTGCTAGGAGAGGGGAGAGACATGAGCAGACTCACCTTAGGCTGTAGGGGGAACCACTCCTCCATGTGCTTCTCAAAGTCCCAGGAGTCGAAAGGCACCTCCACCTCACCCAGGAAGCGGTTGTGTCCAAAGCGGTCATTGTGCCACACGGACAGCTGAAGCGTCCGCATCTCCAGCTGTGAGTGGCTGATTACATACTGGGGGGGGGGGGGGTTACGAGTGATTGGTCATCCAAATAATACATGACAGCAAGCTCCTGCTGGGAGGGGCTTATTGCAGACTGGGGGCGGGGCTGTGTAAATTTGGCAGAAGTGTATAGCTGTGTATTTATATTTAGGAGTTCTGCTCTTCACTTGTGCGCTAACACTTAGACATGAGATCATATTCTGGGCACCTGTACTAACAAGTGCATGAGTGATGGGCTCCTTCTGGAAGACTCTTGGCCTGGCTGCTCTAGGGAATGTTGGGTTAGGGTTAGCTACCTGCTGTTTTTATAACTCGGATCATCTCTGGAAATGGAGACCCTGGTCTGGACCTGGACCCAGATCACGGCAAGAGCTGGCGAGCCCCGCCATGTGTTTGCCCACTAGCACACACCTTCAGGGTCTCGTTGAACACCGGATCGCTGGTGTTTGTCCGGATGCTGGTTTTCCTCTTGCTCTGTCGGGACTTGTCCGGTAGCAGGTACGTCTTGACGTAGCTTCCGGGGGCAAACAGAGAGTCACCATCAAAGTCCATCATCCTTAATAGCACTCAGAGTGCTGATTGAATGCATATTATAGCACAGAGGTGATGGGTAGTGTACTAGTTATAGACATTGACTTTTCTGTACAGTGGTTAGTGGGAGGTGCCAAAGCACTCCTCCTCTCTCACGGGTCAGTGCGCTGCTTCCTCTCATCACCAACAGCCAGGTTGTGGCATTCCTTCACCAGTACGTTGAGTGCGCCCGTCTTGTAGCTGTAGGAGATGTTGAGTAGGATCTCGCCGCTGATGACGGTGTGGTCATAGTCTCCAGTGTCGCTGTAAACACTCATCATGCTGTTGAGGCTGCTCTGTGGGATGGGACATAAGGACAGTGAAGGTCAGAGTGGTTAAATCTGGAAGGGGACTGACCCGGAAATGAGGGAAGGGTGCCTCTTCTGAGTAGGACTGTCCTGACGGGTTAGAAGGACTCACATGCTCATCGAGACAGATCTGAACCCTGCTACAGGCTACATGCTAATAATCCGCATTTAGGAGGCGAACTAGAGAGTTATGTAAATTAGCTATGGGCAGTTATGTAAATTAATAAACATGAAATTTTCAAGAGGACACTTATTAGTGCTGACACATGATTCAACAGGACAGTGAAGAGGAGAGGGAGAAGCTTCTGTTACTAAAGCCTGCATTACTAATTGGTAATGCGTATTAGCAAAGCCTCTAATTATTATACATAAAGAGATGATGACTGAACAAGGAGAAGCTGACAGGAAGGAGAAAAGGAAGTGGGATATATGGATGACAGCGAGAAGGCGAGACAGCGGCAGAGCGCACAGAGCACTCACAGTTTCAGCGTCCGAGTCCGGAACATTCAGACGGGACCATTTTCTCTCTGAGCTTGGTGGAGTAGACTGAGACCCAGATTGGAGGGAGAGGAGGAAGAGGGAAGTGGCGGTAGGAAGCAGAGGTTGTAGAAAAAGTGTAGAGAGACAGGTCAAGTGTAGTAACCACGGCAATAGTGATCGCCAAGGAAACGGCAGGAGAGTAACTTTGTGAAAAGGAGGCTGCAAATACCCAGTTTGAGCTGGGTTATTGTGGATATCAGTCAATGCCGGCTTTAACCCAATTATGACCAAATATCCAATATGAATATAAGAATATGAGATCATGGAAAGGTCTGACATCTTCAGGAGCACTGAGGCTGACATTCACGTCAACTTCAACAAGCACAGAGCAGCAGGAATCTGTCAAGCTGGAAATGTTACAATAACTCTAAAGAATCATCTGATGTGGACTCAGGTGATTAAAATACGCTTCCAAAACAGCAAATTTATTGAGCATCTAGATCTAGTTCCCCAACAGACAACAAGGAATCCTGGGAATAAGTCATTTAATGATGTGGGTGTACTTTGAGTTTAGTCATGTTTTATCCCTCACCATAAATCTCTGAGACACACCATTGGATTAGTCTACCAGCGACCCACAGGGGAGCCACGGGGGGAAATGGCAAATGACAGAGAGAGTGCGAGTTAATCTCCATCCTGCCAATTCTCGGGGAAACGGGGGCGGCAAAACCGGCCAATTAATCACGTCAGCTGCGATACTGTTACGGGCCTTCTGACGGATGTTCACTGTGGCATCAAAGACGCGTTCTTTGTCATAAGGCTGGAGAAGTCTTTGTTTCTGGAATACGGCTCAATGGGGCACACAAAACTTACGCTATGGTCACCTGCTCTCATGTGACAGATAAAGCGTGAGGAACAAGACACTGGCATTTTATTCTGCGTTGCCAACACTGCAGTGAGACGTTGACGGGGACTTTTATTTTGATATATAGCTGCTTACTGTAGACAGGGCACTGCTCATGTGTCTGTGGGTCCCCAGGTTGTACTCAGACATCAGGGCATCAATGTCTTCTTCTCTCTCTTCATAGTCCTGATGAATATACCATTCAGTTACATGGGGAGGGGGTTACACCCCCAACAGAGTGCAGCAGCGTGTAATTTGAAGTTATGCTGGAATTATCACACACATACAGGCAAACTGGGTATTCCATTAAACATTCACATGGAACATTTTAATTATTTCCTAGATAAGCCAGTCTCATCAAAGAGATTAAAACATTTCAATGAGATCAAAACATCTCAAATGTGTCTCCAAAAATGCCAAAAAAGCTCCAATCAGACTGGCTCCTTATCATACGAATGTGCAGCCCCAGTTTCTAATGTCAAATATTCTGTGCATATAGATCATAGGGCAGAAGCTGTTATGTGTCACTGCATGACATTGATGATCTCGCTGCTGTGTGTGACACCATTTGTAGTGTGAGGTTTACTAGGGGTGTGAATTAAACTGTCCAAACAGCATGACAAGCATGGAATTGTGGGTAGGCGACTCACAGGATCATTCAGCTCCCCTGGAACAGACCGGCTCCGTAGGCTCAGGGCATCACCACCAAACTCGGCAGGAGGACCCGTGAGGTCTACCTCGGACCGGCTACGATCTGGACCGGGTCAGGGTTGGAGACGAACGAGAGAGAGAGAGAAATGACTGGGGGGTGGACTTTACTCTCAAATCAACATCAGCAGATGCAACTGATGCAAAGAATATTTACTTTATTAAATAAAGTTATGCATTTCCGGCAGGCATATCTCCCTTAATCCAATAGGAATGTGGGATTCAACCAAGAAGAGCGTAAATAGCAGAGTCTCTGAACTGCACAGTCCGTATGCCAGTGCAAGAAGAGCGTAAATAGCGGAGTCTCTGAACTGCACAGTCCGTATGCCAGTGCAAGAAGAGCGTAAATAGCGGAGTCTCTGAACTGCACAGTCCGTATGCCAGTGCAAGAAGAGCGTAAATA
>JAODKN010000077.1:1392477-1404174 GCA_026774425.1 Petrocephalus zakoni
GTATGCCAGTGCACGGAATACCGGAGTCTCTGTGAACTGCACAGTCCGTATGCCAGTGCAAGAAGAAGAACAATTAACAGCTGGTGCAGTGTGTGAGACACCTAAATAAAGGCGATGGTGGTGGTGGGGGGGGCGTGTTTGGTGTGGGACAGGAGCAGCCCAGCCTGCGGGCCATGGACGTGGCAGCCTACCTGATGAGAGTGAGGCTCTGGACACAGAGATGCTGGGTGTCGCCGGCTCAGTCCTGGGGGGCCTAGCAGCCATCTTGTCTGGGACGCTCTCGCTGGTGTGGAAGCTGGCCACGCTCTCAGTACCATCCGGCTGTGGGAGAAACCCCCAGTGACGAAGCAGAAAACTCCGTAACCCACAGGCATATCGCTCATGGTCTGGGTTGATTTAAACATGGTGGTTTGACCAAAGACTGTTGATGCCTAGACTAGACAGAGGTCTTCAGTTAAGCCCAATTGGTCATGTGACCTGGTAAAGCCCTCCGTTACACTACATACAGTGTTCAGGGGTTCTCAAGAAGGGGCTACAGTTCTGCGGGAGGCATGGGCTTTACCCGTCTGCTGGTCCCAGAGGCGCTGCTGCGGTTGCTGGGGCTGGGAGACCTTCCGATGGTCTGGAGCCGCAGGTTGTTGGGTATTGTTGGCAACCCAGTGGACTCCACAGCCATGATGCTCCCCCTGGTGGTGGGTGGTGATAAAAATCATGTTAGCTTGGGTAAAAAAAAAATGCTCCTGCAGGAGCAGGGTGTGACTGGCTCCTTTAGTCTTTTGGGCCTCACTGTTCCGAGCGGGGTGTGGAGCGGCCGCTGTGCATGCTGGGGGCGTTCAGGTCCGGGTTCGAGCCCACGCTCCTGGGATCTTCAGCATGATCAGACACCACCTCCACCTTCAGTGCTGCCTGGCCATTCCTCTTGTCCAGCCGCATCCTGCACCATTATCATTGGACATCATCACATCCACACCTAAGTGCCTTAGCCACTACGCCTCCTAGTGGCAGAGTTTCTACCACCAGCGGCTTCTCTTGTTACAGAGTTGCTCATAACTGAAGATGAATTTATAAAACCCCACGTATGTGCCAGTCATGTCTGGTCCCACGAGCCGCCCCCCCCCTCGTGGTCTCACCCCTTCTTTGCACCTCCCAGGGCATTCCGCAGGGCGCGTCTGCCTGATTTCGGCGTGTCCGATCTGTCTTCCAGCCTCAAGTCAGGCTGAGATTTCGTGTGAACCGCCTTTTGGTCTGCTATATAATGGGAAAACGGTCTCAGAAAAAGTGTGGAAAGAGAGAGAAACCCAGTCGATATCCAATTTGTTTGCAGCGTTCCCCAAGGCAGAGCCCCGCCCGCCGAAGATGATGCCGTGCGACAGCAGCGCCTAACTTCCTGTGTGGGCTACTTAAGTCCCTGTGAACTTTTAATGAGGTTTAGCAGAACTCTGGGGCCGGCGATCCAACTCGCCCACAGCCATTCTACACCTGCCGCCCCGACTCCGTGTTCGTCAGTGAAAACGCAAACCTCGCAGAGAGCCTCACAGAAACTGATTAAAGAAGAGGGTTCCTGCTCCCTCACTGTGATCCTCCCACAGATGTAATAAAGACAGGCATGCCGCCGCTGCACATCCACAGAGGGGAAAGCGGAGTTTCCAAAAAGACCGGCAGTGAAAACCTGGCATGCTTTTAGCCGTTTGCTAAAATTAGCATCGTGCTAATTTGGTGCTTTTTGCTACCTTCCACTTTTCCGCTTTCATCCGCGTGGCCCCTGACTGCCAGCCGGCTGGATTTCTGGGATATCTGCCGCATGTTTCCGTCTCATGCACCACAGGGAAGGGGAATCCCGGCACGTACAAACCCACCTCCCCCCCCATCAGGACCCTCCTCCAGAGGAGGCTGGCTATATTTACCAGCGTGTGCTGAATGTTTTAGCAGCCCTGCTGCCAAGTCGGCTCATGTGTGTCTTGTGTCCAATATGCCACTTTTTAATGAGAACAGAATGTTTCTGGTGTGAGAATGAGGCGCAGGCCTTGCTGAAGGCCGGGGGAACTCGCCTTGTGAAGGAAGCCGACAGCAACGAAGGAGAACATGCCCAGAGAGCTAAGGAGAGTGAGCGCATTTCATCTGCTATCCTTTTCCCACAGAGACTGAGAACTTATTAAATTTGCTACTGGTTTATTGCTTCTGTCATTTTGTCATTTGTGCAAGGATCCCATGGCCCTGAGCAGGGCGATAGGTGGACGTTACATATATAATAAACAGAGATTAGCCATCTTCCTCTACGTGGCTGGAGCTTGCATATTTGTTCATTTGTTCATGTTTTTGTCCAGGTGCATTGTGACTTTCCTTGACGGGGAGGATTGTGGGAAGGGTTACGGCTCACCTGGAGGACTGCTGAGGATGGACTGCTTGACCACGTCGCTGCTCAGGACGTTGCCCTGCGAGAAGCGCTTGGCTCGCTCCTCCAGGAACCACTCGCCCGTCACCACCTTCAGCTCCCTGTGGAGCAGAGGGGAGAGGAACCGCCGTCACATAGGGGAGATGGGGTTAAAGGTCAGGCCGAAACTGGGGGTGTTCCCGAGGGGGTGGTACTCACAGGATCTTGGTACACATGGTACAGCGCCACCTGCCTTTAGCCAGTGGCATGCGGCAGGAGCTGCAGACTCGCTGCTGGCAGTCCTCACACACCTCGCCCCGCTCGAATACCAGGCCCAGCAACCGCTGGCAGCGGGTGCACTGCCGCTCACCGGCCTCCTGGTGGCGCCGGGGTCCCCTGCGCTTCATCTCTAACAGCTCATTCTTCAGTTTCCTAGGATGGATAGGGCCGGGTTAGTACTGCCGGGCCAGCGGAGGACCATAACCCCTGACCAGAGGCCTCACCTTATCCTTTTCTCCTCGAGTTTCCGGAGCTTCTCATCCTTCTGGAGAACCTTCAGGATAACGTCCCTCTCGTGCTCCATCAGGAAGGACAGGTTGAGATGCTCTGCAGTTTTAGCCATATCGACGAATGGAGTGTGTGACTGATGTGCCGTCCAGTTGCCGCGGGAGACGGCGCACTGGCCAGACCTGGACAGGGAGATGCCGTCGCCTTCGAACTCAGGCCGCCTGTCCTCGCGCTCGATCACGGGCGTTTCCGCAGACGTGGCGCCCAATCGGGGACTCCATGGTGCTGCTCGCCGTTACGGTGTGGGCTGAGCCAGAGGGGAGCTGGCAGCCTGGTCCACTCGCCCGATCTCCTGCATGTACCTCAGCATGACACGAGTCCTCCTGTGCAAGCGTGAGAAACAGCCGAGACGTCAGCAAAGTCGCCTCCCATTCTGCCCCTGGCCAAAGGAGATTAACATCTACTAACAGGTTAGCGGGAGATAATGATGAAAATAGATTTAGCCTAATTAATCCATATGTCACGGTTAACCCTTGATTAATTCTTAATTAATCTTGAAAAATAATGTTTTGAAGCATGATTTCTCTCTCTCTCTCCGGCATAATAATCCTTAATTCATTGAGAGCCTCGAAGCAGCAGTCCATCCATCCATCGCAGTGATGAATCTTCCTGCAGATGGCATTTTGAATTCAGCACTTTAAATGTCACTCTGCCTCCCCCATTGTCACGGGGGAAGGTTGGAAGGTGAATGTTAACAGGCTCATTAATGAGCATCATTAGAATATTCCGGAGTGTTCTGTGGGACACACATGCCCTCCCTGTACCCCTGGGGCATCCGCAGCGTGACAGAAAAATAGCTGTGGCTCATGTTCATGTGTCAGAGCCGTGGGATGGTGGCTGGGTTGCTGTCCACGTAAGCAGGACACAGTCCCAGAATCAGTCAGACACTGGACCACCACTACAGAAACTGATTAACTTGAACGGGTGACAGACTGAAGCTTTGATATAACACGCTGGGCATTTTAGATTTCTCCAGTACTCATTCAAGAACAGAGTTTCTTTTCATGCATTAGAAAAAAAAAAAATCTAAAATTGAATACAACACCACACACAAATAATCCACCTTGAGGAAGATTATTACACAGCTATATACTAACATTAAAAAAGGCTTTTCTCGGCGCATTTAGTCGAGAGGTTTTACAAACTATGATTAGTCTTTCCTTATACGATGAAAAAAAGTGGCAGAGGAACACAGCAGATTGACGCCACCAACCACCAAAGAAGCATCCACTTCCCGGGCCGGGGGCCGGCCCCAGTGCTCCTAGCAGCCTGCTATCTGCTTTAATTAGCTCCAGTTTGACACCTGAAACATCGGGCGCATTCCCTTACTGGGGGGGGGGGGACTCCATGCTCCATGGCTAAGATGAAGTAATTAAGGGCCGTGGGCCTTGACAGCCATCATGAGAAGCTCCTGACCGGAGCTAAAACGGGTAGGTGGCAGATGTGTGAGGAGATGAGGGAGGCGTACCCCAAAACCTCAGGCAGCACCGGTGAGCGCCCCCTAGGGATGGGAGTCAGGAGGAACAAGCAGCGAGCGCAAAAAAAAGAAAAACAATTAAATCAGGTCTGTCATGTTCACAGATCCTGAAATACCCTGTCTGCACAACATGACTTCCTCCGGGTTCAGGGGCTGGCTCAACACCGAAACAGCCCAGATGCACTTCCATAGCAGGGCATACAGAAGCAAATGCATTCTTAATCAGTGTTAACGGTTTTGCTTTTCGCGTAGTATCGCCCTGCAGTTTTACATCATTGCCTTTCTGGGGAAACACTTCATGCAAATGACAGCTTATTAAAAACTGTTTAGCTGAGAAACTGAGGTCTGTTTATTAATTTTTTCGTTCTTGCTGTGCATCATGAGATCAGCAGCACAGTGATGATACATCTGTAGTGGTGTGCATGTGAGTGCTCAGCCTGCAATGGCATGTCTCCAGCCCTGTGCCCTCTGCTTCCTGTGATCGTATCATAGTGCTGCGAGACCCTCTACTGCATACTGTACTGCAGCATGGAACCTTCATATACTACAAGTGTGTTCTCCTACACTGTAAACGTCCACAAAGCATTCTTTACTGTTAAAACGCCATTCGGAGTAAGAGCACGCAAGTTTTTCAGCAGCCCGACCTCGAGACTCTGACATATTACCAGGTCGGTCTGAACTCCTGCCATGAAGCCAGAATTTACAGTTAGTGAGCGCCCCCCCACAAACCCAGCTTGGGGTCTGTCACTGTAATACGGCACCGTGCGGGGGGGCCAGGTGGAGGGCAAACGCCGCTCACTAGCAGCAGGGTGGTGATGGCAGGGGGCCATGTGCGTCAAGGACGACTCAGTCAGGTCCAGCCAGCACGTGACAGCCTGTGAGTCACTGCTGTGTAAACATACAGTATGGCGAGGAACTTTGGCTCACCAGACTGCAATTATCAGAATGCAAGTCTTATTTTTGTACTTTGTAATCACATATCGTTCAACACTTGTCTTTTTAATGTTGATAACTCTTAATAACAGCAATAAAGAAAATATCATATAAAAAATGTAAAGAATACAAATGTAATCTCTATAATATTATAATTATAATAACTTATGTAAAAGGGCATTTCTGTATTTTTCTAATAACCAGGTATTACATCTAACATTTCCGAATGAACTGAAAAGGTTATAAACCTGCAACAAGACAGAGAGACACAGTGGGTAATTTCTAATTAAAGATCAGCATCAATAGCCTGTGTAAAGGATTTGGGGAGCAAAATAAGTACCTAAGAACAGCAGGGAAAATGAGACTGAGGAAGTGGGACAGAATGTTTCATACCTGATAGCTAAGCGTGTGTAGAGCTCTGTAGGCACAGCTCCATCCCAGACACCTCTGCCCTGGAAAAACCATCAACCATCCCCTGAGGCCACATGTGCCAGCAGGACGCGCCCATGTGCTGGTGACTGATGGGCACCTCCAACGGGCCTTGGCAGGCGAGTGAACACGCCAAGAGCGTGCTGCCCCGAGTGACAGGTCACATGACACACACAGGAATTCCTTCACAGTCTGAGCAAGCCACCAGGGCTTAGATATAAAACAACAAAAAACTAATCCGATTACTCTGACAGCATAAAAGCTCAAACGGAGAGGCCAGTGCTGGGCCCCTCCCGAATGTGCCAAGGTACCTTGGCCCCTACTGCTCCCACGCCCGCAGTATTTGGTGAAATGCGGATTATGTACTTTCTCTGCTTGCCGAAGAAAAACTTGCCCATTACCCTCAGCCGTCATCAGAAAATGAGGCATATTATCATAAAAGAATTTCAGTTGGTAGCAGATGTACTGGGACAGTGAGACGTAATTTAGGCATGTTTAGACATCTGTATTTGAAATTTGGTCAGACCCTTGATCCGTTTCCTGCTTGGAAATATCCTTCTATCCCGAATTATTGCCTTTTTCGGCTTTTTAACACCCACGGGTGTCTCTCAGGATGATGCGGGCTTCAGACATCAGAATCCTCAGATCCTGTGGTCTCTCCAATTAATGAATTATTCAACAGCCAAAACCTTCCCAACTGTGAAGAGGGAAGAGGAGGCTTCTGCTCGAGGTGAGGAATCCACTTCGTTTGCATTTCTGCCCTGGTATGTATGATTTTTAACATCATGTGGCATACATGTGAAATTCTCCCCTGTTGAGTCACATGGAAGTGATTATTTAAATAGAAATTTGGCCAGAATAAGAGAAGTAGAACGTATGATTGTGGCGCAAACAGGAATTCAGCATCCTTTGGTGCTGTGTGTGACGTTACACTTTTGCCATGTATGGGGGCTACATTTTAACAAATAAAAAAAGAGCCCCAGCCTGTGTCATGCGGGTTTAGTTTACTTTGAGGGCTGTCCAGTACAGGATCCTCCTTGAGCACATAGTCGAGCGTTTTCCCGGGGGGCAGTTCTGTCCAGAGCAAACACTCTCTGTTTGAGCAGAATGCGGAAGAGGAAGAAGAAAAAAAAAAATACATGTTTATTCTGCAAATCCCGCACTGTGCTTTGACCCGAAGAGGATGGGAGATCTCATCTGATTCACTCCTGAAGATTTTATATGGTGAAAGGACAGGGTTCAGCTGCCTTTAATTGTCCAACAGAAAAGTCAATAAGCGAAATACGTGGAGTGCATAACTGTGGCGACCGATATGTGGCGTCTCTGGCGACTGGAGTCATTAGGCCTATTGTTAATGTGTATAGACACATACAGAAAGTGCAGGAGCCTGCGTTTACCTTCCACACACGCTGGCACTAACGAAACTGAAAGTTATTGATGGGAAAGCATGGTACAGAATGATTGATCATCAGGGCTGTACTGAGATCGCTGGTGTCATGTAAAAATGTCTGTAAACACTATGGCGCCACAGCACTGCCAATTTGGGGCTGTGGGGGACTTTAATGGACGCTTCAGGACCGTCACTTTTGTACGGGACTTGGCCTAGTCTGTCCCTAGCAACACTGCTCTATTAGACTTCCATTTACACTTGGGAATCGACTCATGTCAGCCTGGTTTCCCAGGCATATCCTGTCTACATGAAGGGTCCAAATGGACTGGAAGAAGGTCCAAGCCACTGAGGAGAGACCACAGTCCACCTCTGTGAGGAAGTTGCAACATTTATTCGGAGCAGTATTTTAAAATACTGCAGTAAAAACACGTTGCGAGAAAGAGATCCATCAGCAATACTCCACAGACGAAGAGCCTCCCTGTGATGTCACCCTGTGCCTTTCGCCGAAAGGTTATCTGTCCAACATACACAAAACATTTTGGCTGGAATTTCCAGAAGCATATTTACTACATTTAGCATTCATTCTTCAGATGGAAAAAACAGTAATAATAAAGAATTCCCTTAGAAGAAAAATACAGCTAAAGAACAATAATAAATAATTCATATCGGCCTTTTAGCGTCAGCCTTCTTAAGATCATATCCGTGTTCTAATTTTTGCCTTTTAAAAAGGTCTGACATCGGTGAGGGAGGAAGCTGGAAATGAATCGACTGTGCTGTGCTGTGCTAAGGGTGTGTTTGCGCGCCTTCCCCCGCAGTCAATAATCCTTTAATTACATTCTCTACATGGGAAGGCCGGCTTCATCCACAGCACGCTTGCTAAAGAGAGGCCATTAATATTTAGCATCTGCTCCACATTCCGCCTGGGAGACACTACAGGGACGCTGGGATCGCCAGGCTGGGACCCCGCACCACAGTGGCGACCTTTTCTGACACCACTAATATTTAAAGCACAAGTTAGCGCCTGTAAATTGGCTTAAAGGAATGCGGTGGTTCGATAAGACGTGATGAAAAACCACACGTTGGATTGACATTAGCACACTGCACCAAACCTACAGTATGTGAGACAGCGGCTTATTAGTGCAGAAACTGTTACACCCCCCGCCCTCCCATGCAACAGGCTGTCCAATGGGAGGGCGGTTATGGGATGGCCTTCCACATGCTGCTAATACAGCCATTACAAGGCTGGAGCATGCCAGTGCAACGCGGAGATGTCCTCGTCCTCAGGATTCCTGCAGTTATACAGTCACGTAAAAAAAAGCAGCAAATGTAAAAATTAAACAAATGAAATAAACGGAAGCGACTGGAATAAGAGGAAAGCAAAGCACAAAGGAGGAGCAAACGGATGAATTCATGCGCTGCTGACAAACGGTAACAGCCTTGGCGCGTCAGAAACAGTAATAACCCTGACAGTTGTGGAAGGCCACAAACCACGAAGGTTTTATCAGAGGGACTCCCCCTCCAGTGCTCAGCTTCCTGTCTGCCAGCATGTCCTTCAGCAAGATGTTTTATATTCTGTCCCTGAAGTCCCCCCCCAGTTCTACCAAGCGGGTCATTCCCCATGTTTAAGACAGAATACCAGCGGTGGACAGTTCAGATCCCCAAAGTTAAAATCCAGGCCAAGATTTTGTTTTCACCAACCAGCGGAGTACTCAATGACTGTGACATTTTACTCAACTGGTTGGTTGGAAGAATTGGATTTGTGCTTTCTGAACCTGTACTATCCACTGCAGAATATCCTTTTTCAGAAAAGGAAACTTAATTAAGCTTTCAGCCAAAATCACTCTCTTCACAAAGTGACTTTGCATAAAAGACATTCGGATCAGTGACTTTTTTTTTTTACACTACAGTGTTGCTTTAATCTGATTGGGCCGCATCTCTAGTGACTAACCCCGCCCTTCCTTCCACTGCGCTGCAGCATCACACCACTATCAGGTGCTCGTCAGTAATGGAGAATCATGATCTTAAATCGTGATAATTCCACGGGCCTTATCACGCAGCACACCTCACAGACGTGTGCCCGGAGTGCGCAGCTTCACAGGATGGCACACTCGCTAGCTTTTATTCACCATTACAGATAACAGTATTGAAATCCATAAGTGAGCATTAGCTATAAAAGAAGGCCCGAGTAGGCCAAAGCCCTTCTCTCTCACGCTGCTATGGTGTAATGAGCCCCTGGGCACAGCAGTTATTCTGCCCTGTTGCCATCATGGCTGGTTATGTTGATTTCGGGATAATAACTGAGGACAGCTTTGCTCAGAAGGCCGAGCTGACACTCCGAGGTGGTATGTATGTGAGCGTTCCATTCCCACGTTACGTTCCTGCCCAGCAGAGCATCTGTGATTATCCTGTTGATACCCTGACTGCCTGCGGGCTGCATCCCTGTGCCTTTGTGCATGAGATATGCAGTTTAGCGGCTCTGGATAGGAAGGACCGCCAACGAGGGATTTTAAAGAGGAACTGAAGAGAACGTTAGGAAAGCAGAAGGACATGGAGCCAAAAAGCAGACTGATGGGGGCCGACAGATCCTTCCAGATCTCTCTCGAAGCTCACGGACCTCGATGTGTCTGCAGATGTATTATTGATGCTGTGGCGGAGTGGGGGAGGGGGCCATTTCTGCTGAAGCTGCCTCTCACCCCCCCTCAGACACACACACACACACACACCTCAGTAGAGGACCCTCAGTGGTTGGCGATGGCCCAGCCTCGCCGCTGCAGCCCAATTCCCCATCTCTGGACGCTTTGGCGATCAGCCTGATATTTTCACTCCGTGGCTTTAATGGTTTGTGGACAGTTTGTGCCTAATGCAATGGATAATAATGTCATGTTAATGACCAGATTCAGCAGGAACCCCCTCCACTGGGTTTTACCCCTAAATGTCTGACGGGCCTATGGATGGACGCGGCCGCCTTTTAACACAAACAGTGAATGGCTACAGGCTGCACTCTGAAATATGGGTTGCACATTGTAACGGGTGTTGCTTTAAGAGGCTGGCTCACGTGGCCTGCAAGTTGGCTCGATGTACATACACCTGGGGAATTTGACACATCCCTGTACACCCCTCCATCTTTTTATAACATTAAATAAAATAGTGAAGTTTGGGGAAAGTGGCCTTTTGTTTCGTTTTATCCGCACCCCGAACCCGTCACCACGCAGTTCATGGAATTAAACAGACTGAAGACAGGATATGATAAATGCTTTAACCATTAACATTTATTGGAAGTAATTAATTCTGGTGTTTTCTGTTTGTCTCTTGTGACGATTTAAACTGACTCATATATTGCGTTTGGATAATTTGGTACAAAAACATCAAAATTCGATTTGTAAATGGTTCTCCCTTCAGGCATTGGGAAATCTGAACGCTGATTACACAAAATAAAAACTGCAGAGCAAACTGCGTATTTCTAAAAATACGACCCGGGAGAACATCTGAAGAGGTCCATTTCCTGCTCTGAACGCCTCATCCCTAACCAGGCGAATACAATTTTCTGGAGCTGCGTACGGTGCTCGGTGAAGATGGACCGGGCGTCGTCCCCGGCAACCCATCAAGCTGTACCGCCGTGACGATAATGGAGACGAGAGGCTGGCAGAGGAGGTGCGTGACGCCAGCGACGTTAGCGAGGAGATAATGACTTTCGGCAGCCGGGCCACATGCGACAGCTGAATGCGGGATGTGCGAGCGGGTATGAAACAGCGAGCGGCAGTCAATGTGGCTCATCTAGCAGCGCTCATTAGGGGACAGAAGCCCTGAAAGGAGCCGCCATTATCTCCGCAAACTGGGCGGTAACAGCTGCTTTACACAGAAAATTAGCTTTCTATATTTTAACCTGCATTTTTTCTCCTACTGTTGCATGGCAACCAGTTTAATATATATATGTATATATTAACCCTGTTGCCATGCAACATAAAGCAGGAAGAAAATCATGTTTTTTCTTTTATCTAGGTTAATTGTGAATAAGAGTAATAAACATTCCTTAAGACAACAGGCAGTCACGCCAAATGTGATATATAGACGAAACGGAAATATCTGGAAGTTTTTTAAGAAAATGAAAATTATTTCCCCATCAAGTTACGATACTGTTTTCTCTGTCACACTGCTGGGAATGCGCCCGGAGCCCCTCTGGCTGGCGTAAGAAGGGGGCTGCCAGGAGGGGGAGGGGCTGCCAGGAGGGGGAGGTGCTGCCGGCAGAGGGCAGGCCAACGGGGATCCCTCCAAGCCGGGCGAACATCCTCGTGAAGTGTGAAGTAAGCCTGATGGTGTAATGACCTGCATGAGATTCAGAGCTGTGGCTGAGTCAGGATGGCAGAAAGCAAGCCCAGTGCCTGGCTACAGTGTTACAGGGAGATGCAAGCCCAGTGTCTGGCTACAGTGTTACAGGGAGATGCAAGCCCAGTGCCTGGCTACAGTGTTACAGGGAGATGCAAGCCCAGTGCCTGGCTACAGTGTTACAGGGAGATGCAAGCCCAGTGCCTG
>JAODKN010000077.1:1449469-1462089 GCA_026774425.1 Petrocephalus zakoni
TACTTATAGCACTGCATGGTAACTGCAGTGAAACCATGATAAAACCATAGTCATAAACTCATGGTTACCCAAAAACCATAGTAAAACCATGGATCATTTTCGAGAGGGCAGGCATTATCTGTAACACCTGTGGCCGTGACTGATTACGTGCCATAAATGGAAACCTCACTGATTATTTGGCTTTCCACTCTGGTTCCATATTTAAAACTTCCGTACATGAATACCTGTCACTGAAGCAGCCATTTCAGTTACTTTGGATTCAGTTGCCCGGGTGGCACTTTTATTTAAATCAACACCCTAATTGACCCATTAATACAGCTACATATTTGCCCAGAACAATTCAGTTTAAGGGATAGGGAGTTATGCTTTGGAGTGTAACAGCGGAGCCCCTGGTTCACCATCAAGCCAACAGCCTTTATGTTATAAGAAATTGTCAAGAAGTTTGAAAAATCCATGACAGTAAAGGAGAACACATTAGCTTCCCCACATGCTTTATTTGCACATATTTGTAACACCTGGGAGCATCTTTGCAGCCAGTCAATGTCCTGACCTTGCCGAACATGAGCCCAGGAGCAGTGTGATGACTGGATCACAGAGGCTTATTGACTAGATGCCCTGCAATGCACAGTACAAACCTTCTGGCTGTCAGGGCTTGTCAAAATATTTCATTCATTGAGCAAAGCCTGCAGTGATCTTAAGCCCGCTTTGTTTTAGCCTGTCCCTGTGACTCAGCAGGTCCGACTAGAACACGGTACATTACGTAGGGAGATAGACAGCCTACAGTAACAGATTTACAGGGAAAGAGGTTTGTGGTATAAAATGAGCCCCTTTTAGGTATTTACATGTCATTGTGTAAATCTACTTGATAGAGGATCTTTACTACCAAGAAAGGGTTCTGCTATACACCAAGGACTCCACACTAATAGTGTTAACCTTCCTCTTGCTACTACAGAAGGTTAGAAACTATAAAAAGTCATCCATGAAACTGTCCTCTTTTACAGAGCTCAGTTGGAAGGCAGCTTGAGTCTCACCTACGGTTTGACACGGTAGTTTCAGTGTCTTTTCTGTGTTGTTGGCTTACACAGAGCCAGGGAAAAACAGAGTCTGAATCATTCCGAAGCGACTTTATCCGTGAGCCAAATGTAACCGGTCATTTTTGCTTCTGGCCAAAGGCACAGGAGGCCTGAGAGTGCCACCAAAGAGTCACATGCTGGAGACCTGTCTCATTTTTCCTTTCTGCATCTTCTGAAACCATAAAATGTGCTTGAAATTGTTACCCTGTGTGTTTTATTCAGTGTTGTGTTGGGCTGTGATGCATGGCCATCAAAAAGTACTGAAATAATTTTGTTTGTGATTCTAGTTAAAGAAAAAAAAAAAAAAGATTCATACATGTTCAGCCAAAACGTGATCTGAAATGTGTCCCACATCATTTAGGACCAATTACCCACTACGTATCAGATAAGGCCGTTGCTTAGGAACAAGGCTGTGTTGTCCCATTGTAACACATGTTATAACCCCGCGGTTGCCAAGTTTCTGGCTGGCTCTGAGAGTGGGAGCGGACTGGACTCTGGAGATCATTGGCCTCATGGTGAAGTGCAGCTCAGCGCTCTTCTACCCACATGCAGAATTCCCCTCCAGCAGTACACGAGAAAGCAGAACACCCGCCCTGTCCATGCAGATCTGAGCGGTGACCTACAGGCCTAGACCAGATGCACACTAATGCACTTTACATGGTTGTTTAAGCACCACTATTCTATATATCAAAAGACATACAGGCTGAAAGGAATTTTTGTCATACCAGTTCTGACTGGCTGCTGCTCATATTTTAACTTGAAGTGCAAGGAGAATTTGACCCCCCCCCCACCCCCACCCCCCTTAAGGACTGGAGCACTTCTGAGAGTTGTCGAGGACAGTAATGGACTCTTGACAGG
Source organism: Petrocephalus zakoni (assembly GCA_026774425.1). Taxonomy (NCBI): domain Eukaryota; kingdom Metazoa; phylum Chordata; class Actinopteri; order Osteoglossiformes; family Mormyridae; genus Petrocephalus; species Petrocephalus zakoni. The sequence goes on from JAODKN010000077.1 coordinate 1,451,401, forward strand.
CATTAGAGAATGTCTACCAAAATACCTAGACAGCCCAGTGTGGATGGACCTGGGCCATGAAGCTGTCAGAAGAGTGTGTGACTGGAAGCAGAGTGGCATGGAGAGGGCTCTCTGATGGGCTGAGGGCAGAACCTCAAATGGTAAGACTGACGGGGGTTAAGGCCGTGCCACCAGAGCGCTGTGCTCCTCCCCAATGCCCTCTGACCTTCAGATGTGCCAGTGGTGGGTTCAACTACGGCTAAATACACCAGGGGGCCGGAGGGAAAAGGCGTGGTGTCGGCACTCAGGGAGCTGAGGTGTGCCGTCGTGTGTGTCAAAACAAGGGCATGCTGGGAAGCCTGGGCCTCCAAAAGGTCAGGCGTGGTGTCGGCACTCAGGGAGCTGAGGTGTGCCATCATGTCTGTCTTAACAAGTGCATGCTGGGAAGCCTAGGCCTCCAAGTGGTCACTGAGGCACCAAAATGGCCAAGTTGGGCCGAAATCTAGTGGTCTCTAAGTCTAGTTGACAACCATTTAAAGTGTAGCCAGATTTGTGCGGTCTCTGTGGGTAGCGATGGTATCAGGTCCCATCCTTGATTTTGGCATCAGTACTGTAGTCCGAGCTACCACGAGTTTCCACATTACCACGGTGTTTGAACGTTCAGCCTCAACGGTTCATGATGGAGACAATCCTGGTTGTTCAAGAGCATCCCCTTGTGACTAAACGGGAACAATCTGAGCTCAGGTCCAGCCTGGCTGTAATGGTAATGGTCTGAGTGCTCATTACACAACTGTAACGCATAGTATGCAGACTAAAATAGGTTAAAACCCATCGCTGGGCTTAATGACTCTGTAGGACCTCTCTGGACAAAAATCAGGCAATAAATGACTAAAATGAAAGGTCACTAAACTATTTTAGATGTTTAGATATGAAAGAGTAGAAAAAGAACTGTAGCAGGGATGTAAACAAAAAGATTAGAGACTGAAAAACAAAGCTAAAGTACTTTCAGTAATAATCCACATTTATGAAATGGCAGAGCTGAGTTATCAGAGCAAGTGCTTCAGAGTTTTGTAGGTTCTCCACTTGACCAAAAGCAATTTTGTTTTCAATGTTCACCTTTGCAGAGGTCACTGTGCAGGTCGGGTTTGTTAAACTGGCCCACAGCCTGGATGCTGCCCTGTGTTGCAGTGCAGTAAAGAGATGAAAGGCAGTGAACTTATTAGCTAGACTCTGCTAGAGGTAAAACATGTGCAAGAAGCAATCCACGGATCGCAGTTTAATGCATTTTCACGGGGCCATTGGGAATTAATATGCAGGAATGTTACGTGTAGTGTAGTAATTACAATGACATTTCACAGCTAGAACAGACATTAGTCCTGCTTTAATATTACTATACATTGCCAGTGGAGCACATTCTGAAGTTTATGAACATTTGTTTAGGGTCAATTTGACATTTAATTCATAAACAAGCAAAAACATAAAACATTCATTACTTTAGCAAAAAGGAAGGACACAGAGCAGAGGCTCCTAAGCCCTGGAGTAAAGTGCTATGATTCGGACTCTCTGGGTCAGTGCTAAGAAGCCAGGATGAAAACCAGAGAGGGAATAACTCCCAAAAAAATGCTGCTGAAATACGGAAAGGCAGTTATGACAGGCCTTCCTATCATTCAGAAAATGCATGACTTACATAGAGGAAGCATTCTGATGGAGCGCATTAATCAAACTGATTTACAGATAAGATGGCATGCAGGAAGATACGGGAGAAGCAGAAGCGTGGATGACAGGTGGGATGGGGTTGCCATAGTTACCGGAAGAACAGGAAGTTGTACAGGTGACTGGGAAGTCCGAGGCGGGATGCCAGGTGCAGCCGCTTGGGGCCCAGTGTGTGGCGAATGCGAAGGCGACACAGCTGGGAGAGGGCGGAGGGGCCTAAAGGGAGGGGGCACCAGGGGGAGATGGGGAGCCAAAGGGAGCAGTTTAGCGTGTGTGTGTGTGTGTGTGTGTGTGTGTGTGCATGTGTGTGTGTGTGCGTATGCAGGATCTCACTCTCTCTCAGCAGTAGTTCTGCCTCCACCAGGCTATGTGGTGGGGCCAGCTCCACAGGCCTCCTCCCCTCTCCGTCACGGCTCCACACGTCTGCCCCATAGTCCATCAGCAGCCCCACCACCCTGACCTCGGTCCGGCGTGCTGCGGCATGCAGCGGGCTCTCCTGCCTCCTGCCACGACAGACATCGGCTCCTGCAGATATAAACACCCATGTGCTCTGTGTTCATGCCAAGCGTTCGGCCGCAGGGAGGACAGAGATGTAGAACGAGGCCAACAACTGGGGCACGTTCAGCCTGGCCTGTGCTGTTGTAGGACGCTAATGATGGACTGGGTAATTCCGCCATCTAGTGGTCTCTACAATGTTTACATGTGAAATACAAACCTAACTGCAGGAGTCTCTCAACACACTCAACCTTCTGAGATACACAGGAAATGTACAGTGGAGTTCCAAGCTTCGGGGTCACAAGATCAACGTCGACCCCATGAGCAATTAAAATCTCCATGCACTCCCGGTGTCCTGAAACAAAAAGTCAGTTTAACAATATAGAATCAGACAAAGTAGGTGAATAGCATGATCTTTTTTATTTCGATTCATTGCCATGCAGAATCATGTATAAGTTTTAGGAAGTATACCTCATTTTTAACTGCTGAGTTACTTAGGCTTATAATGCTGGAAACTCTAATGTAAAAGTAATATAAAGATTTACGGTGTATTTGCATGCGCTGGACACACCTCTCCGCGCCGCCTCGTGGATTGGAGACGCCACCAGGAGGGCGGGGCAGTGGGCAGGGCAGTGGGCGGAGCCATGGGCCAGCAGCAGCTGCACGCAGGCGGCACTGCCGCCCCGGCAGGCGCTGAAGAGCGGCGTCGCTCCGTCGATCGTCGTCAGATTCACCTGGCAGAGGTGGGAACGAAAAACCGCCTGGTTATGACCCATTGATGATTGGGGGGGTGGTGGGGTGTTAAAGCGCTTCCTACACTCACAGCAGCCCCCTTCTCCAGTAAGAAGCGGGCACATGAGACTCGGCCTCCGAGGCAGGCGTCGTGAAGAGGGGACACCCGCTCCATGGTGACGATGTTCACACTGAAGCCCTGTCAGCCGAAGGGCAGAGGGAAGCCGCTTCAGTACCTGGCCGTGCCACCAGGCGACTGTAAGCCAGAATCACAACTAACAAAAACGAGTGTTGTGAAGGGCCGAGCGGCGAATTACAATCAGGCGCGCCCTGGGCAGCCCTCGCGTGGAAGGACCCCGCCGTACCTGCGCCACGAGGGTCATGAGAGCCAGCAGCTGGCCGTGGAAAGCGGCCTCATGGAGCGGGGACCTGTCTGCCCAGGAGCCTGGCGGGGCCCGTCACCGGCCACAAGACGGGACAAAGCAGCACAATACTGACATTAGAAATAAATGATGCAGTAACATGGTCTAGATGGTAATCTCCATTATATAATTCAGCTTTTGGTTATCCTAGGTAAATTCCACATACATAAAGCGAAGTGGTCTGACTCCAAGCCATGTTTCCCTCAGTTAATTGTTGAATTACAGCGATATGAATGTGTAAAGAATAAAAAGGCTACGAGGACTCCGAACTTTTTAAAAGACCTGCATTTCATTTGAGATATTAAAGGCTGCGCCTTCCCCTTCCCCCTGACTGTGTTTTTGTAGATTTTCATATGTTTAAGGATGTGTATTATGGCAGGTTGTATTGTATCTATTTGTTGTTAATAAAGTGAATGTTCAAGCAAAAAAATACAATATTGGTATACACATTAAAAATGGACGTGGGTATTGAATCCACATTCTGTCACCGTGAATAGCCATCTTACAAACTGCGCAGTTTTCTCAAGGCTGAATCTTTTTCTGAATATAGCAGACAACCTCAGAATAAAGGGACACTGTTCTCTGACAGTTTAAGCCTCTCCACCGTGAATATTTATTTCCGACAACCCACAGCGGTTTCACATTGCCTCTAAAACTTAAGAGAAAAGTACAATTGCACAATCCACCGCACAGACAAGTCCATCTAGTGCAGAAGTATAGTGATCAAAGTCTGCACACGCATTTACATGCATGCACGTTTTATAACTTTGTAAATAGTCTGTAGGGTTTGCATGCTGCTGCAATGCTTGTGCTGTTGCTAACTTTAGGCTTATATAATGGGATAATAGAGAGTCGCTGATTGTGGCACCTCTGCTTAACATGGCAAACTGTACACATGCTTCCATGTCCGGATCGTGTTCTGCTTCGACCCGAAGGGCGCCCTGACCCGCACTCACCGCCCTGGAAGGTGTGGCAGATGTAATTCCCGTAGAGATCGTGTCTGGAGTCCCAGGACAAGGCCGTCGTGCCGGCGATGTCGTGCCTCCTCAGCGACATGCCCGCTGTACCGGACGCTGTTTACCGCCTGGGGGTAGACGTCAAGCAGGATCCATAACCTGCACTTGGAGGTTTGCCATCCTCCGGAAAGATGAGCCGGCTCAGCGACTCCTGACAGCCATGCTTGGCGATCCTGATCTTCAGAGTCCCGGCCCCCTTCAGAGTTCAGCACCAGGACCATCTCCTTGCTGATTATGTTTTATTATATTAATGCAACTGACCTGCTTAGACACAGTTTCCCCGTAGCGTTACCCTACATCTCCGTGAAGCTACCATCGTAATGTTTTTTAAAAAAGTCTTCCACAAATTCCCTTGAAATGACCAAAAAAATCCACCGTACTTATAAGGGAAGCTCTTTCGTGGAATATATTATATATAATTGTATGTAAAACATTTATATATATATACACACACACACATATATATATATGTCATAGAAAATTACCACAATTCGTACCAGCAGAGTACATACTTAATTTTAATTTTTAAAAATATTTTGGTGCAGTATCAGAGTCGTTGCTTTCATAATATCATAAACACCTGCTCATCAGCTTCACCCGGAGACTTTAATAAACAAAATCATCAGATCATATAAATACGATCCACATAAGTTCATAGAATTAAACGTTTTCTGCTGTAAACAGTTCAGGTTGAAATGGGGGACGTCAAAGACAAAGAAATGAATTTATAAGTGGATCATAAAACACAAATCGTAGACATTCTTCGGGGCTGTAATAAAAACCGTTTTGTAATGAAATACAACGTAAAACAGAGCAGAGTCCTCAGTAGAAAAAAAATACATACAGGAAATAAATATCAGTGCATAAGATCCTTCATGGACTTTAATATTTAAATTAAAATCACACTTAATGTCTTACATTTTGATACCTGCTGCCGTTACAAGCTAAGAATCAGTATTTCGAATATCTTTATGGTCATTAAAACAAACAGCACCATCATCGCGACTGCAATTGGCAAGAGGAGTTTTTGGATGTGGAAAGTCGCACGCAACTGCGTTTTGAGTTAAAAGGTCAGTGTATTATTTAACACTTCTGCAGAGCAATAGTATTTTAATAGTAGGCAGCCATGCTCAATACAATGTTCACAGTATTCTGGCTAATATTAAAGGTGTGAATCCTTGACTTAAATGTCCGCACAACCAGTCTCATAAACTTGGCCACGCCGGTTTGTCCAGCTTTCCCCAACTACCACAAACTCTCATACATTATAAAGGAAAATAATACAAAAGTAAAAACATCCAAACAGCTATCTTGGGACACAAAAGTATGTTAATAATCACAAAATTGAGGTTTCATTCAGGAGTCAGCAATGGAGATACACCGGTACATGTTTAGCCCTTTAATTCCTGAAGACTATGTATAACCGTTCATTCATAATGGAGGAGCTACACATTATCCCTACAACGCCTTTGCCAAAAGCTTTGGTCAAGCCTCATTTAAAAAAAAAATAAAATAAAACTACATTTCCCATGATCCACATTAACCGGCAGCATAGGAGTCATAGCATTTTATCGCTCCATACCAAGCTGTGGCGCTAACTGGACTCTGTGCTCTTCTGGTACTTTGGCCCGATATTCTTGGCCCTGCCCGAGCTCGGAATCCATAGTGCCTTGGGGCCGGACGCGTCAATGGCTATGTCGATGAGCGAGTCCGGAATCAGCCACCGCAGCAGCAGGAGGAACAGGAAGTCCAGGATGGCGATGAAGGAGAAGATGGAGCCTGCGACTGGGCCGCACCGTACCCTCAGCCGGCGGAGACGCTGGTCCAGGGGCAGGACCTTCTCCGTGGCAATTCGGTCATAGACCTGTCAATCCGAAGCAGAAGCAACCACGAGGTCAGATGCCGCCCACGGTTCTGACAGGATGTGAGGGCGACTCTACATCTTGCTTAACCCCCAGCTCCAGGGTCACCGCAGTGACTGAACAGCGACCCCGGACCTCGGACCTTAACATGGATAACATACCTTCTCTGTACGCTCGGCCACATTCATCCAGGTGTAGAGGGTGCGCACGCGGGCGTGGACAGCAGCGGGGTGTGACACCATGCCCGCCCGCTGCCGGGCAATCGCCGCCTCCAGGCCCTCGCAGAGCGAACTCACCGAGGGGTCACACAGTGCGATCAGGTCGTCCGGGAGCACTTCCGGGATCCCCCCTACCCGGGTGCTCACCACCTGTGCTCACATAGATACATGCGGTAGGGGTATGAGTCCTCAATTTACTTTACAAATATTCGGGACTTTACAGCAAAATATAACCCAGGGAATAAGGCAGGGGTAGGGAACGTGATCCACGGAGGGCCGGTGTGGGTGTGGGTTTTTGGGATGACCTCTCAATCAGCCAATAACAAAGCATTGGTTCTCAGCTCTAGTCCTGGGGACCCACTCTTATTGGCTGATTGACAGGTCATCCAAAAAGCCCGCACCCACACCAGCCCTCCGTGGATCAGGTTTCCCACCCCTGCAATAAGGGGACACCTGCTGTAAATATGCTGGCTTATGCGTCAAAATAATGGAGTATTAAAGTGGAAGCCGATGAATTACAGACTGAACATAATATCAAACACAGGCCATATACCTGCAGGCCACAGCTAGCGCCCTCTACGATGGCCATGCAGAAGGCCTCCGTCAGGGATGTGTTCAGGAAGATGTGGCCTTGGACTAAGACATTCCTCACATCCTTGTGCTCCAGAGCTCCAAGAAGACGTACCCTAGACCATGAATGCGGATCGTGTTAAAACATGGGAAGATAAACGTTCGGTAGAGTTAAATGATGTAAGGCAGTGTTCCCAACCCAGGCTTCTGGGACCCCCAAACAATCCACGTTGTTGCTCTCTCCCAGCTCCCTGCCAGACAGCCCACATTTTTGCTCCCCCCCAGCTTCTAGTAGAAGCAAAAACATGAACTCTCTGGGAGTCCCTGAGAACCGGGTTGGGAAACACTGATGTATGGTATGGAGTGCGTTGCCCCCCCCCGCCCGTTCCCACCCTACCTGTCATGCAGCTGGTACTTCTCTCTCACCTCCTCCAGTACTATCCGTTTTGGTCCCTCTCCACCAATTAGAAAATGTAGATCGGGATATTTGAGGCACAGATTGGGTATAATTCCACCTAGTAGGTCTATCCCTGTAATTCGAATAGGACATCGTGTTAAGATTCACGGATGTAAAGACGCGTTTCGAAAAGGGGAAGTGTTGGAAGGCAGGCCCACCCTTCCTGTAGACGAGCCGGCTGACCACGACGACCGTTATCCTGGTGTCGTCTCTTTTGGACGGGTCGGGAGTGAAGTCGGAGGGGTCCACGGCGTTGGGAATGACGGAGACGATCCTGGGGTCCAGAGCAGCCCTTAGTACCGTGTTCTCCTTGCTGGTGAAGGAGACGCAGATGATGTGGTTTGTGTCACAGAGGGACACGGTAAGCAGCTTGTTCGTCAGCACCGAGCTGACGTCGGCAAAGCCGAACAGGGAGTGGTCTGTGAATACTGTGTTCAGACCCATGGTCTTGGCGTGGAACAGGGAGTCGTGTGCCATGGCTGAGAAGGAGCTGTGCGCGTGGACCACCGTGATCCTTTCTCGGACAAAGACACAGCGAAGCAGAGGTAGGCTGTGGAAGCACGTGGTAGCCGTGGATTGGTTGTACATCACCTGCAGCGGCAAGTAGTAGACTTTGAGGCCGTTGGTGAGGTATCGGACACCTTTTCGGCTGCCATATGCGTGGGTGACGACCACCACCTTGTGGCCCTTCTTGATCAGACACTGAGAAAGCTGGTATATGTGGCTTTCAACGCCCCCCATGTTTGGGTAGAAGAAGTCGGACACCATGCACACGTTGTGCTTGACAGAGCTTTGGAGGCCAGGAGCAGCCCCATCGGAGGTCCCGCTGGCCAGGGTGCCTTTCAGGCTCGCCCTTTTCCTCTGTCCCATGATCCCGATTTTCGCCGGTGCCGGTCCAAAAGGCTCTGCTTACAGTATAGTTTTGATAGCCCTGCAACACCCATCAAATGTCATTAGGCTGTACAGAATACTAGGCGTTTCCGTAGTTTGGCTAACAAAATCGAAGATGCCCATTTTCACCGCTTTAACGATTAAGCTAAATATCAAAAGTCGGCATTACTAATGCATAAAAAGTACACGGGGTTTCATTTCATTACAAGGCTAAAGATGGTAAATCCGACACAGGAGCGAGCAAACAACGCAGCAATCAGAGAGACAGCCTTACCAAGCTAAACGCCTCCGCACGTTAATTCCCATAACTCCCATAGCAAAGCCGGGTTTTCTCGTCCTGCGCGTTAATGACTCGTCCGGACTTGTCACATCCATCATCCCGCACGGATCCGACCTACAGACTCATGTATGCCACCCATCATGGAAAAACGCGCTTGCTGCTGCTGCTCGTTTCCGCCCCCGCGATACGAAGCACTGCCGATCCGATTCGGTTTCACTGCGGATCCTACATGCGGAAACAGACGCGCTCCGCTTCGGCGTCGGGATCCTTCCGCCCATTCGCCGAGCGCATAGTGCTTCCGCAGGTCACCCGCTGAACGTCGGCAACGCGGTGAAAATGCATTCTTATCCTAACAGGCGTCGTCATATTTTTCATCTGCATCACCTTCCTGACATCATTTGCCCATCATTTGGTCTAGTGGTTAGGATTCGGCGCTCTCACCGCCGCGGCCCGGGTTCGATTCCCGGTCAGGGAACATGTGTTTTGTTTGCCTCGAAATTTTGACTTCCGTATTAATATCACGTCCTTCTGCTTCAGCAGAACGATGAATATTGACGGAACTGTACACGAACTAATGCCATTTTGTTGTATTCAGCTTTTTGTACTCAAAAAAAAAAGAAATTGACGGAAATTCGTTTTCATTACAGAGATATAAACCACGCTGTACTTTTAGTCAGTTTACTGCGTGCAGTTCGTGAAGACGATTTAAGCTTGACAATTAATTTTGCGGAAGACGTGAAATAACTAAACACAAACAACCTACAAAAATATTTTATTTACACAAGATTAAATAGTGAAACGTAAGGCATTATAAAAATAGCTTTAATAAGAAATATACAGTTTTTTTCAGTGCATAAATGACATTCATATGAACAATTTATATAACAGCACTACCAACAAATGTGTGTTAAATAATTTAACACGGTCATATTTTTGTTAGCCATCAATCTGTGTGTAATAAAATATGCATAATACCATTTAAATAGCCCTATAAATAAATAAACAGTCTGTCTTTGTATCTGACCCTTCTTTCAAGCCTTGTAGAGTGTGAGGGTTTCCATCTGGGGAAAAGTCACTTGCAGCTGGAAAAAAAAAAAAAACGTTTAATGGAAAAACTCCATAGGAATAAAACAGGTGTACTAAGCCTACAAGCCAAAAACAAAAAAGTGATATATGAGGGAAATGTCAAATTTAATTGAATGACAGGCAGGTATAGAGAATGGAGGGATGGATGGATTGATGAAAATTTGTAGAACTGCGACAGCAGCACAAGGGCTATATTTCTTTTGGATTAAAAATAAACTAAAAAATGCCGTGACATATGAATAAAAGTAACACGGGGGTCAGACGGATGTTACCTGCACAAGACTGAATTGAACCGTTTGCCTTTTTCCAAGCATGACGCAGGACTTAACCGGCAAGCGTGTTGGAGTCTGGTACTGTTTTTGGCCACGCAGTCACACTGATTGACATCAATTTCACAATCAGACATCCTGGGACTGGGAGAAAGTTCTAGCAGTGAAATAAAAGCAACGGGAATCAACATTCACTCATTATAAGTCCTAACAGCTTCCATCTGACTGACTGTGTAACATCTCCTAAAATTACATGAGTCATGGAGAGTAAAATGTAACCTCTTTGTATAATGACCTGATGTACAACACCATCTAACTCTTAAGAGTCATACGAAACACTACAATTTGTGGTCATCTAACACCGGTACAGTTAGATACTGAGTGTTCTTGAGTGAAGCGCACCATGTTTGCTGGATGGGTACGGAACACATCTGTTTGAGGTGCAGTCCCATATTTGCCCATTTGGGCAAAGCCTGCTGGAGTCCTCGGAACCGGAGGTGTGCAGAACAGGGCTGCACCTACAAAGAACCACAGCTGCCAGTCAGATACCCTAAGTGCGACATCAAATGCTCTCACGCAGCAAGCAAGGCTGATACCCAAGTTCTTTGAATCGAAGGACACTTTGATCTCTAGGAACTTCACCTTTACCTAACAAACTACCAGGTGAAATTGCAAAGTACGTAGGTATATTTCTTTTAA
>JAODKN010000077.1:1462189-1472300 GCA_026774425.1 Petrocephalus zakoni
ACGTGGCATGATGAGGTTCTATGACCTCCGAACCGCTGCACTTACCCGCTTTGCCTCTGGGTGGGAACGTGCCGTCGGATCATTGCAGGTTCCATGCACTTGCACTCTGTGTGATTGGCAACCTTTATCAGCACCGGCTCTGGCCCATATTTAAACGGTATCACCGTCAAGAGCTGTAGGGGACTCAATGTTACACGGCATCTGACAAAAAACACTGTCCTTTACAGGAATGTCGCTACATCGAAGCCCCTCAGAGGAGATAAGAGACACATCTGAAGTCCTCAAAGCTGTCATTACTATTAATAGAGGGTAATGATCCATTAGAGCTGCGAAACAGAAAAGAACTTACAGTCTTAGTCACATAAGTCATGCTTGTGTTCCTGCATGATACCCCCTCTTTGTTACAGCAGCCGCTGCACCGAAAGACAGACACGCACGGCGGCTTGAAGAACATGCCGGTATGGGTGCCCAGCTCCTTGGCCACATCCACACAAGTCTCCCTGGGCATGCACTGGGTCCTCTGCCACTCCTCATCAATTGCTGAGATACACAGATAACACAGTTGTGGGTGCAGGACACAGACGGATCACAGCTGCAGTGATTACTAAATGAGACGGAACGGCATCTTGTTGCTCATTGTGCCGATGCCTTATTCGGCTTCTCGGCGCTGACGCTACAGGACAGGGCAGCGGGGCACCTTGGAGGATCTCCAGGCTGTAGGACGCGGCGGCAGCGGCGTAGCGGGTGGACCGGCGCGAGTCCGAGCTCGCGGGCGTCTCCAGGGCCCGCAGCTTCAGGCGGCACTTCCAGAGCTTCCAGTCGGGAAAGTCTGTGAGCATCAGCAGCTCCTCCAAGCTTGAGGCCGACCTCACGTCCCTCTCCCACCTCTCCAGAATCCCTATCTGTGACGGGGGGTTACGGAGCGCACGTTCAGATGCTCAGGCTACAGACAATCAAGCAAGCACGACGTATGTCACCATATTAGTTTGAGGAAGCCTGACATGTACTTATTATTTATTGGTTATTATTTATTAGTTAAAGTTACTAAGTTGACAATTAGCCAAGCTACCAGTCTAGCTTTCTGATTCTTTTTTTCAGTGAGGATCAGCAAGGTAATATCCATGTAAGAACGTGTAAGAGCAGTTATGAACCGCATATAGTGACTAAAGAAAAGTGGAAAAACTTGTGTCACACTTGAAATTTGAAAATCATCTGGCTGCATTACAGCGTTATTTCCTAGGGCTCCGCAAGGGGGCGTTATATTCCCACGCCGTTTACCATATTACGATGCTCTGAAGTCTCGGTCTCAGGGTGAAAAACGACAACGAAATGTTTATTTACGCAACCGTCTTCCTACAAGAGAAGTACACCCTTTTGGTATTATTTTAGTTAATTATTTAAATAGCATAACATAATATTAGCAGTTTAGATCGAATTCAAAATGTATTGAGAGAATATATATATATATATATATATATATATATATACACGCACACACACACACACACACACACACACACACTGTGTGTGTGTGTCTGTGTGTGCGTGAAGATTTATGGGAAATATAACATGATTTTCACAAATCTACCGGTCTACAAGCAGTTGTCGTCTAACGATTACCATTTATTTAATACAGACTCCTTTGGTTTGGTATTCCTTGCATCTGTATGCAATATTGAACTGTAACTGAAACTTGGCATCCTCGCGAACCCTTTTCCCTACTTATGAAGAGGGTCTGGCTCAGTGCTCAGTACTTCTCAACCACATGTTCTTGTAAACAGCAGGTAGAAGGTTTTGCATCTGTTGTGAACATCTGCACATTACAATGGACAAAACTTACTCGGTTTGGAGCCTACACATTTTACGAGTGGCTCCTGTACGGATGGAGGTGCTGGCACTGTGTTGTTAGTGCCTGTACAGAGCTTGGACAGGGGTCCCACCCTTACATCTGCTCCACACAACAAAACAGCATCCAGCTCTATCAGCAGCTGAAAACAGGGCTTGCCATGACTTGATTCCAAACTATTCCATTTACTTACATAAGAGATGTTAGGATAAAGTCCTCGGCCAGTGGCAGACGATGAGGACCGGATAGGAGCGTGGAGGCTGAGTGGGTTTAATGATGAGACTGGCAGAGAGTGCAGTGTTAATAGGGGGATAATCACCAAGTGGTTAATGAGCTGCAGATGTGCACGGGAGCGCTGATGCCAGACCTTCACAAAAGGCAGCGTGCCCACTGCCAGTGCTCTGTCACGTGCTGGCTGCCTCCCTGCTCATTTTCGCCATGATTTTATAGTGCCCCACCACTGCGTTTATCATACTAGGTGTGTGAAAAGGCGCACGAAAAAATCACACTGAACTCCATCCTCTAGGGAGCTCTGTCTGTAACAACATCATGTCCTAAGAGTGAGAGAGATGCTGCTTTCTTGCATATCCACGAGGATGCTCGTGCAGGTCAGGCACTGCAGGTTTGGCCTCCACCCTTGCTTACAGCCTTCACAGCCAGATCGGACACACGGTTAAACAGCTGCACAGTAAATGTGTCCAAACTAGAGCAATTTCTCTGCAACAAAATATGCAGGAATCAGGGACTTCCCTGGAGACGGACCACATGTGAGACGAGCGAAGTGCAGGCTGATGGAAAAGCGAGGCGGCTAGCACTTGGGGGCAGGACAGGATGTCGTGAGATGTTCAGCTGCTCTGTTATACTCTTCCCGGCCCGTACGATTCTTTCAGCATGCAAGGCTGATGCAGCCTGCTTCCACTTTAACCAGACAAAGTACGAGGGGGGAAGATTTTGAGGATGAAAAACAAGGGAGTTTTTCATGTGTAGCTTAGTCTAGGAGCAGGCGAGAAGGACACTAATGAGATGTAGCATAGCGACCGAGGGAGAGACAGCATGCAACTGAACATCTATGAACCCAAAAAACATCATCCCAGTCCATCCCCAGAGCAGGACTTCCTGTCCATCAGCTAAGGCACTTCCTGGGTCAGAGAAATTCGCCACCCCCTCCCTGACACTGGGTCCCCTTTACATCAATGGGCATCGCTCATGAATGCACCACATAGACCGGTGTACTCGTAATACTCTGTTGTGTGGGGTGTATTGATCGGTCAGTCAAAGATTATTTTTTTTGCATCATAACCTCTGTCCCCAGTAATGGAACCTGCTTGTACCACATCCATCCATATATCCATCTGCCAACCAAGTATCCAAATCAAAGGGCATTACACACTGTGGGAAAAAGATCTCCCTTATTCACAATTAAATTCACATTTAGCGAGTGTAATATTTGCATTGACATTTGACTTGTCATTAGTAGTTTTCTCAGTGCTGTCATTTTAGGTATGTTTTGTTTTCACATCAACAAAATGTTGAATATTTACAGTAATCTATGCAGATATTTGTCGTTAAAGGTTAGTGTAACCTTTTAACCTGTATCTGCTGACCAGTTAATACTGGGGTTGGGTTGCAGTTTATTGTTGCATTTCCATATTAGCACAGTGACATTTGATCTATAACATTCCTCTACTATCTATGAAACCTGGGAGTACAAACAGCTCATTAAGAAGACGCTCGCTAGGCATCAGAAAGCAGCAGTGATGTTCCTCTTACCCTCTGAGCGCTGCGGAGCTCGCCTGTCCGCGCCAACCTCACACACAAGAGCAGCAGACTCATCAGCAAGACCACGGCGTGTCTCATCATCGTTCCTGGGGCGGTCTGGGCTGGGACCAGCTAGAGGGGCAGTTACATAGCCACTAAGAGGGGGAGGAGTGGGGAGTGGGGGCGCGGGGAGGGGGGCTAGAGCCCCCAAATGAGCTCCTTGGGCACCGTGTGCATGTAACTTGGGGTACATGCCAGCCTGTGGGTGTGGACCCATTTGACGGGAATCAGAGCCACTGGGAGACGGCACAGATACTCATGGAACATGGCCAAACAAGACCCAAGGCGTCTGGCCAGCGGTGAGATTTTCAGGTCCTAGGCCAGTTTATAAGAGAAAGCCAGAGAGCATCCTATTACATACATCATAGCTGCATCCAGTCAGTTTCAGAGGACTAAGGACAGTGCTTCTGGCATCCAAAACACCAGGAACAGCCAGATAGTATGATGGTTCCCCCCCCCCCACCCCTGAGGCTGAACGCTTCTCTCACCTCCCCTTAGTCACTGGATCCACCATTTCTGTTTTCCCAGCCTCAGCTCATGAGGAACCGCAGAACATGTGCTGTAAATGAGATCCAGACTTCCCAAAGTAGGCCTGGCCTCCTCCAGCTCTGACTCGCCTAAACTGGGAGGAGTGCGCTTAGCCATTGGGAGAAACAGGCTGGTTTGCTATCGGGGGACACCGCTGCGCTTTGGCTGAATGTCTCCTGAAACATAGGTCTTTGGCAACTTTAGTGGTTTACATACTATGCAGACACATGCAGAGATTATTACATAGGAGGCATGATTTATTAAATATCAGCATTAATCCATCACAATGTTCTACTCCAAGGTGCAAAGGAAATGTTTAACTACTGAGCCCATCGAACACCCTATATTAGACAATGCATTCATACATGAGAATTCGACAGTAAAATAGCTGAATAACAATTCCTTTAAAAATAGTGCTTCCATATATTTTCTTTCTACAGTAATTATAGACAAACTATATTATAAAATAGATTACACCACAGTTCATTTATTTTTATTAAGATATAATAATAAGCTGAATGCATCAACCCTAAGGTTAGGCTCTAGGATTAACGGTACATTAATATGGAGCTGAGACTGATGTTCAAGGCCACACGCTGTCTTCCAATCTTAAACATGGTTAGGAGGAAAGGCAAGCTAGTAAGAAGGCGTGGTTTAGATGAATCCCGAGTGGATTCAGATATCCCGGATTTTTGATCGCCACTCTTTTGCTGCCTCAAACCCATTGGTCCCAGAACGAAAGTCCTGGATTGCTTGCCTGATTTCCTCTTCTGTATTCATAACAAAAGGACCTTAAGGAAGTCAAAAAATCACATTGATTAGCTCCTGTAACCAAACCAACTTTAAAATATATCAATAAAAATTAGGGTATACAGTTTTAGTTCAAACTTCACAGTACTGTACAGCTTTTTATTACAATACAAACGGCAGCCAGGCATTCTGTCGTGTAAAAGCAAAAGCTACTCTACCATGTTGAACAATGGGTTCGTTGATTGGTTCTCCAGCAATCAGTACAAAGTGGGAAAGTTCAGATCCCTAAAACATTAAAAGTAAGAAAAATGGAAATGTACAAAAAACAGCCAGACAAAGCTGTGCAGTGAAGAAAAATAAATGTAGTAAAACTTAATGCAATTGGCTGCCCATTTTGCTGTGTGCTGCAGATCACTTGTACCTTATTTTCAACGATGACACAGTCGCCGTCATCCAACACTGCTGTGTGATGTGGATCGATTTTCCTCTGATCCATATCGGGACCTTCAGAGGAAATGGGAAAACTTCTCAGCCTCAGGGATGTTGAGCTGGACCAGCAAGGCCATGCACTGGCGTTTGCTACTAATGAGGGGACGTGTAACATCAATGGTTCTCAGCTTTCTCACTTCAAAGCCACGCGATCGGAACGCGGTGAGATATTCCCTATTTACTCGCTTATTTTCCCTTTAATGGCCTGTACACCTTATGGTGGCTCAGCTAGTGGGCTGCTTCACATTACGCTTACCTACCCACATGGAGGCATCCAGAAAGGGTGTAGATGAATGATGTCCACCCTAGGGAAAAAAAATCTAAATAAATAAACCAATTAAACTCCTGGCGAATTCTCCAAAAATACATTATTGACCATAAAAAGCAACACAGAATGTCTGAACCTGATTTACATTACCTTTATTGATTTTAAAGCCCTCTGATTGTCAGAAGACAAACTGATTTTGTACTGCTATCGGTACAAATCTCAAATTCAGATTTTGTTTGTTTTTTATTTTTCATGGCATATTAAGCTGACTTATCAAAGGCATTGACATCATTTATACATATGATGCCAGCTCCTAACAATGTAGCGCACCATTCAGCATTTGTCAAGTAACTGACACTTTCCAAAGCGCAACATTAATTCCGTTAATCGTTACAGGCACCATGGCAGCACCAGTAACAGGATCCCAGTGACCAGCAGCGTGTTCTTGCTCTCTGGAACAATGGGCCTTTGACAGAATCATGACTCCGGGGCACCCTGTCAGAGGTCAGAGGTGACGTCGTCCGGTTTCGAGAAAATGTTAAGGGACGGATTCCGAGCTTCTGTTGAGGGTTCTGAAGGCTTGCACACCTTGTTGGTACGTTTGAAAACTGAAGGCAGATTTGGAACATTTTATCTTTAACTTATTTTAACAGAATTCACATGCGTGCTGCAGATTTCAGTCTGACTGTTTATAGTAATAAGGTACCGTGATACATGATACTGATGCACTTTAAAACATGTGGCTTTTTATTATTCATAATTCGTTCCTCTGATCACATGTTTACTTCACCTGCCTGTAGGAGGTTTAGTACTTTACTCAAGGAGGCAGCTAAAGGTTCTTCCTGGTTAAAGACTGCAAGTCCTCGACCCCGGCCATACTCGGGAAAAAAAATATTTCGAAAATGATATTATTTGTACCAAGACAAGAGGATCCAAGACAGATACTAACGTTTCCATTACAGTTAATGTGTAAGGTATGTCTTAATACATTTTTAATGATAATAAAAAGAAAAGTTGATTCTGCTCTCACCTGATGGGACTGCTTGCATGTGCTTTGCACCCGACTGGAGTTTAAAGTCAAGATAAGTTGTTGGGGTTCTTGTGTAGATTTTTGACTACAAGACAGGGAATATTGGGCAGGGTTATGAGAAGATACAGACAGACATTAGGTACTGCATTAGACTATTTATCTGACTGGAAGACATCCATATCCAGACGAGCTTCAAATGCTTCCAGTTTCCAATTTTTGCTTTTCCCTCTAATTAATACGGCAGGAAATTTGCAAGAGATTACCTCAATTTAACATTTGTGAGTAAAAATGTAAACAGAAAACAGAACAAGACCGAATATTGTAAATTTAGATGCAGAAAAGCCCACTTGATTATTTTCACTGAAGTTAATGCTTCTGAGCCAGAGTTTTTAATTTGGACCATTTTCTCAGTGACGCACAGCGTCATTAACCAGCATACTACACGATTTTACAGCTTCCATGGGACGGGAAAGGTGCCATTCAAACGCTGCAAACAGGAAGGAGTGTTATTCTTAAGAACTAATCCAATAATCTAAACAATCCCCTCATTGAACCATTTATGAAACCATGGATGGCTGTACCACCTCATTCAGCCTTGTGAATCACGCTTCTGGGTCACCGCAATGAGCCTCTACCGCTGGCTATAGGAGATCTGACCCCAGCCTACAGTGAGTGCATGTGAGAGGCCCGTCCTGCTAATGACCGTTAGGGTGATGCTGGGGGATTACAGCGGCATGGAAATCCCTCCTCTGCAGGGCCTGGGAAAGGGGAAGCAGAGTGCCTGGCCTGCATTAACCCTGCCAATTGTATTAAACTTCTCCTGCCCCACACAAGCCCAACAGGAAGACGCATTAGCATTTAAACCATTAAAAGCACACTTCCACATAAATCTGTTTCCCATTTCCTGGCCGGGCCCTGAGCAGACTGGGGCGAGGACACTACTGTGATTTCAATTAACGTGGATGATTTCAGATAATAGATCATAGGCCCCGGCTCTGCAGTTACGCCATATAGGAGCATTGAAGAGGCTGCTGGGGTTTTAACTCTGAAAGCGTAAATCGTGCTCAGTGCTACTCATGCTGGATGCAAACTGCAGAGAAATCGAAGGTTATTTATACTCCTCTGACTATGTGACCTCCCCTTGATTGCAGAAAGGTAGTTTTATCATGCTGAATGAGTGCCAGCATCCAAATGGCAACTCATAAGCCCACAGCATGATCAAACATTTGCAGTCCAGCTGTTAAGCAAGCGATCTTTAACTACCTCACTAAAAGTCCAGATATATATAGAGTTCAGGCAAAAATGCGTCAAATTCAAAGCTTAATTTCACTTTGAACAAGTACCAAATAACAAGTAACAGGTTTACGTTAACAGTCCAGAAAGTTCCAAGCCTCTGTTTGGTATAAAATGGAAAATTATAACTTTAATAAAGAGAAGAAATATTAGTTACAAAACAGCACAAGGACAAAGTTATTTGTGGTAGAGGAATTACGCAAAGAAGGACATTTTTCCAATAAACAGAGGGCCCCAGCCTCGCCAGTGTCTCAATTCCTCATATTTTGCAGCAAGTTTCCGTTTTTGTCCGTAGGAATTGCGTTCTTATTTTCTCACGTGGTTTTGGTGAGTAAACTTGTTTTGATGCCAACACCAACTGACCATTTCATACACAAACAGTCTCAGCTAAAACAAATAGAACATATTTTACAACACACAGACTGAAAAGGCAGATCATTTCTTAGCGAATGTAGTTGACAGTTCTTACATTAACATAACATTTTTGCGTAATCCTCCCACCTCACCGCGCACACACTTATGATGAGGCATTCGGGACTATCCGATACGTGAGGGCCTTACCTTGACTCCCAGTCCCTCCCCAGAGATGACGGCCACAGTAACTCCTCCCTGGCTGGATTTGGGCACGTCCTTGCTCTTAAGCTCCTGGTACTGCGGCACCACCATCTTCTCAGCTGCTCTCAGGTTCACCCACAGCTGGAGGCCATGCAGGGGCTCGTCGGACACGGGCATCTCTGCATGGACCACCCCCCGGCCCGCTGTCATCCACTGCCCACACGGACAGACCCTTGCGTTAGCGCCAGGCGTCATCGACCAGCAACTAATCAGCGGACGGCATGTGGCCACCACGCATGAAATGGTCATTGACAGTGAAAATGAACTCAACATCGCATTACAGTTGTATCCTGCTGTATCCCGATGTCTCCTGTATCTCTGGACTCTCCAGTCCTTCCTTTTGAAAATGGCGCTGCTGCGTCTAAGTGGGCGAACAATTCGATGGAATTCCTAGGCTGCAGAAAACCGTTGACTGTCCAATGCAATCATCGCCATTATTTTAGTAGTGAGGTGTTTAGCTCTAGTGCTGCTAGCTTTTAGTAGTGATAAAGTTTAAAATTCAGCCAAGATACCGATATCTTCATTTTTTTTAACAAATATCAGATGAAACCGATATGTGAACTGATGTATCGTACCTCTCTACAGACACCCTGTCTTCCTACATGGTGCTCTTAGTGAGGCCATTTTATTAGTGAGCTACTATAGAACACTATCTTTGTATTACATGTGAGCAATTCTGCGGTGTCATGAAACATGTTATTCTTAGTGTTTCAGGCCATGTCAGTGTCTAAAATCTGTGTACCAGGGAAATAAAATTGAAAACTAAATCTGTTAATTATACGCATTCTTTTTTCATCCTGTGTGCACTCAGACATCACCTGCAGATCTCCTGGGCCGAGTGTTCCACTATGCCCACAGCTGTCCTCGTGAGCAGAAACTCCCTGCAAGAGGTAGGTCACCTGCACGAGGGCACCGTGCAGCCCATTAGAAGCACGGCCACAGAGGAGGAAGCTGCTTATACGGAGCTTCTACGTGTTTCCATGGTGACTGTGTAAAACATCTGAATCTTAATGTTGTTGAAAGCCAGTTTTTAAACATTTAACCATTACATTTCATAGAGTGATCCCCACACACAAATTCCAGAATTAGTAAATAGTAATTTAGTTGTTCATTAAAATAACTAGCTACTGAAAAGCTGGAACGGTCCAGTTCATTGTCCAAACAAAGCAATGTCGACTGGTTTTGCATGGTGACTAATGGGGAAATCATCCAGTCCTAATTACATGACTGTGAGCTGGTCTGAACTCCCTGTATTTAAGGTTGCTTTCATTTCTGAAATACCTTCCCTCAAATATGCCGAAGAAATATTAAGTCTTGTGACATTGGATCTTTTTATACAATATGTGGGGCGACTGGAAGGGCCACCCTAACAACGAAGTGGATGGGCTGAAGGGTTCATGCCAGACAGAACGGACCCATACCGTTTCAAATCCCCTGTGAGGGTGGTCAGGGAACCCGGCCGGCTTGCTGACTT
>JAODKN010000077.1:1508547-1532054 GCA_026774425.1 Petrocephalus zakoni
TTCCCAGCTCCCCCAAAATCGGTGAGCGAGGACATGTTCTTCGGGACGTCAGGCACCCCACAGCAGACGGGCCTGGTCCCCGCTGAGGTGAGACTATCATGTGCCTTCTGTCGTGATCGTCAGCTGCTCTGCCCGTCATTTCAGCACATTTTTAAACTTAATGTTGCTAGTTTATTTGTCTGTACTGCTATCGGCATCTGTTTGTCGGTGCTGCTACGTACTGATGGTGTCCCTGCATAGACGTGCGAGTGATGGATTGTTGTCTTGCAGAGGACAGAGCCTCTCATCTCCTTTGAGGAGGCTGACCCATGGCCCTCGCTCCAGGTATGGATTCCGTTTGAGATATTCTCCAGTCTGACATTAACTCTGATTTGCAGCACGGTAGGTGGCATGGTGGCTAGCAGCTTTGTCTTGCGTTACCAGTGTTGGATTTAATAATAATAATAATACATTTTATTTATATAGCGCTTTTACATTAACTCAAAGACTCTTACAGAGAAAGTACACACACACAAAAAAAATTGAATCCAGCCTTTTCTCTGTGTGTGACGTTTGCATGTTCTTTCCGTGTTGTTGCATGGGTTCCCTTCCGCAGAGAACATGATTTCTCCCACGGAGTGTATTATTGAGTATGTTCCATGTGATGGACTAGCATGCAGTTAAGGATCTACTCCAGCCTTCTGTGGCTGAATGTATCATGAGTCTATAATCTTAGCATGTTGGTGAAGATCTTTGCTGGAGTAACAGTGTCATTGAGGTTCATTTCCAAGTTACCCCAGCTCATAGCCTTTGGTGCACCACCCAAAAACCTTGACTGGTGTTTCTAATTTTGCTCCTTCTGTCCAACGCAGGAAAAGAACGATTCGGAACATAGGACCCTTCTGTCTGAGATGATCGTTCCCAAGCAGGACTTGGGTGAAGAACTTTCTCAGTCAGGTATCTGTCTTTATCAGAATTTTGCTACCGCTCTGGAACAAAGGGGTGCCGGGTGCACATGTGGTTGAGTCTCTATACCCAGGACAAGTCAGAGGTCCAAATAACATCTGGTTAGTTATATCTACTGTATGTGGGTCTTTTCTCTCCTTCAGTAATGATGCCTTGTCATGCTTCCAGCCATTCTGATGTGATCCATTTTTTTCTGTAGTACTTTGAGTTTATATGCAAATACTGTTGTCTTCAAATTTGACTTTCAGCTTTCAGTCCAAAGAGGGTGCCAGTCACAACAGACCCAGAGAAACCTCCAGAACATTTCCAGAGAGCACCAGAGCGAGGTATTATTATTATGATTATTATTATTATTATTATTATGACTGTAACTGCTACTGATACTGCAGCTTATTTGTCATATAAAATCATCTCTTCTAGCTGTAATATATTAAACTTTGTCCCTGGTAGAGTTTGATTTTGGTTTGTACTAGAAATCTGCGAAGAAACAAATGCACCTGTCAGTATCTCCTGCAGTTCTAAGGGCCCCTCGATGCCATTCTCCGGTTCTAAGGGCCCCTCGATGCCATTCTCCGGTTCTAAGGGCCCCTCGATGCCATTCTCCGGTTCTAAGGGCCCCTCGATGCTATTCTCGTATAAAGATTAACCTTGAGGATGGCAAAATGCTCCTGAGGGTTGTATTAATATTGGAAATAGCAGCCACGTCCTACGGACCAGGAAACACAACACGGCAAAGCTAAATTGGGTTAGATTTCCAATGCGTATAAAGAACGGCCTGGAAATCTAATTTCTGTGGAATGAATGAATAATAGGGTGGAGCTGAAGGTAGATGAGCCAGCTGTAGGCTGTCAGTCACTGGCCATTTCACAATGACCAGTGCAAAGCCTTCTTATTTCCAGGATTACTGCCTATTGTGGCAAACACTGCCCCCCAAAGGCAGTCAACGACCTCAGGTGCTACTCTTCTCTGTTTGGGGGGAACTCTAAATTGCTCCCTGGTTTCCTGACAGCTCTGGGACGGCCTCTCCGTCAGTCAGCAGTCGCATATGCACACCCGGGGGCGTCGAGAATTACAGCTGACAAGTGGAGTGGTTCCTCACCCCCACTGGCATATAATAAGTGCTTTTCTGTCACCTGTATGGCCGGACGGGGGGGGCCGTTGCCTCCTGTAACCGTGACTGTTCTCCTGTCTGGGGGAGCAGCTGTCTCCATGGCTCCATGGTGCATCCTAGAGTGTGGTGTGAGACGGCGGAGGAAAAGCAATGGCCAATGTCGCCATTCCTTGGTCGCTTATTTGAAAACTTCCCAAAACATTGATTTGTTTGCCAATCCCCCACCCCCACCCTCACCCCAGGCGTTAACGTGGCAGTGCTGTGGTTGGCTGCCGTTTTACTACCCGCGGGAATTCCTGCATCTGGAGCTCTGGTGTAATTTCGCAGACGCCATGCAGTGAGCCGCTGTGAGCGTAGGATTCCCGGAGCACTTTGGAGCTCGCTTTCAGGGCTTCGTATTAACGGGACACATTTCGGGACGTGGGGTCGGTCAGAGTCGACAGGACGAAAAGCATTATTTACCCCAAGGGAAACCCCCCAAGGGAAACCCCCCAAGGGAAGCCCCATTACCCACTGCTGTTTTTTTCTTTTCGAGGTGCAAATATCTTTCTCCCCCCAAATTTCAGAGACTGTAATTGTCAGCAGTGGTTTAGCCCAAAGCCGAATTACCATCTAACTGGCATCTCCCAAAGCGCAGGTGCGATTCTTTATGACTTTTCTCAGGGGCAGGTGACTGGGGCACATGCTGTAACATTTCACCTTTATCATGAATCATTTTCCCCTTAAAACAATGATACGTTATTAATTCCTGTGGGAAGGTTCTTTTTTCGCTTATCCCATCGATAACGGCAAGCTTTGGGGGGTCACACTACGGACAGCCAGCGCTGCAGCTCCCTTAGAGTTGGGGGTTAAGGGTCTTGCTTAGAGGCCCACCGGCAGCATCAGTGTGCCAGCCCTGGGATTGGAACCAGCAAGCTTTCGATCACAGACGCAGGGTCCTGTTCTCTTCACTTTCTCTCCTGTCTCTCCTCCTCCTTTGGCGTGACGCTCGTGCCTAACGGTCACGCACCTTCTGACAGCGCGGCCGCCCCGCTGTCGTTATGTTTCTTCTAGCGGATGTCTTTTGCAGAAGTATGATGGTCCTTGTTCGTGTTATTATTTTAAGTTATGTGTTTCAGATCCTCCACGCGAACCAGAGCCTCACGTGAGACCGCGAGCGCGGCCGAGGTAAGCTTCTGTCCGCTACGCGTCGACACAGCAGGCGAAGGGGCTCACTGTGCTCTCACCGCGTAACTGGAGGACTGGTGTGCTCGTTATTTTTGGGAGCACACCGCTGATGCCATTTTCAGAAGGAACGCTCTAGATTATTCCAAAAGTGTGTGTTAAAAGCTGCACGCACATCTGGTCAGAGTGTGACCCCATCTCACTCCCTGGGCCACCAGGTCCTACTCCAGCACCTCCATCGAGGACGCCATGAAGAAGGCAGAACAGCCTCCCACGCCTCCACCCCGGCCCCAGAAGAGCCACTCACGGGCCTCCTCGCTGGACCTCAACAGGCTCTTCCAGCAGGGAGCTCCTGGTACGTCTGCCCCATACACAGCTGGGCGTCCTGCTGCTGGGATGCACTGGCCTTTACAGCGCTGATCTCCACATGTTCTAGGCCTGAAGAGTGGATACCTGCTTCCTCCGCCGGCTCTTCCTCCCAGACCGGCAGCCACACAGGTACATGTGACCCCACTCTGCCTGATCTAGCTGGGTCTAGTCCCGTCCACCTGGGTGTTGGGTCTGTTCCCACTTGTATTATGCCACTGTACTTCGTTTTTGGTTCTGGGTGCTGATATCCTAAAAAAGGTCTGTATCAATGTCGGTGATTCTCACAAATAAGCCTGTTTTTAAAATGTAATTTTTTAATGACGGTGTTCCAGATCTCACACTTCCTTCCCGGTGTGGAGCCGAGCTCCCAGAAGGCCGTGCAGCAGCCAAACTTTGCTGACTTTGACAGATTCAGGGAGGAGGTAAATCCTCAGTCTTTCTCCTCTCTTTTTCTGTTGCTATGAAGGAGAAAATCTTGTGTTTACTTTCCGTTGTTGGTCTTATTATTATTATCTTTTAGTAGTTATATTGTTTTTTTTAGCCGGTGTGGTAGAATTACCAGGAGATTCATTTTAATCTCCTGGGGTCATTTTGACATTTACAAAGTCCAGTTGTTGAAGTGAAAGAACCATCAAGTATCTGCCCATTTCTCATGATTTAAATAACATTTTCTTATTCTTTTGTATTTGTGTCCACATTTCCTGTTGCTAATTTAATAATGAGGGGTCTGGCTGTGGGTGTGTTCCATGGCTAGACCGTGGCTCTATTAATAAACCATTGCTTATTATGAAACTGTAAGGCCGAACAGCCATTTCTTATACTTCTGTTCTGCATGGCTTTATGGAGAAGTCAGTGACCTCTACCCCCCTGGAGCAGAAGCTTGCTGTAAGCAGCGCGGCTTGGTAGTCACACTGTCAGGGTGCCTCACTTTCAGGGTGCCTCTCTGTCAGGGTGCCTCACTTTCAGGGTGCCTCTCTGTCAGGGTGCCTCACTGTCAGGGTGCCTCACTGTCAGAGTGCCTCACTGCCAGGGTGCCTCTCTGTCAGGGTGCCTCACTGTCAGGATGCCTCACTGTCAGGGTGCCTCACTGCCAGGATGCCTCACTGTCAGGGTGCCTCTCTGTCAGGGTGCCTCACTGTCAGGGTGCCTCTCTGTCAGGGTGCCTCACTGCCAGGATGCCTCACTGTCAGGGTGCCTCACTGTCAGGATGCCTCACTGTCAGGATGCCTCACTGATTGGCCACCGCTAAGGTCCCAGAAATGGTGATCCCAGGTGGCTATTCATGCAAATGTTTGGGTCAGCTTCTACGCTGATAAACGTTATGCCTCAAAGGGGGGGCAGTGTTGTTTGGAACAGTGAGTACATGGATTTAATGAAGGAAATGTGGCCTTTAGGGAGGCTCTGTAATGCAATTTACATCTTGTTTGTCTCGGGTTAGGTAGAAGTGGTCTGGTTGTCCTTATGTGGCATTATTTAATCTTTCATCTCAGTGTGGGTGTGTGTTGGCGTGCAAGTGTGTGTGTGTGCGTATGCATGCATTTGTGTGTGTATGTGTGTGTGGGTGAGCGTGTATGTGCGGGCATGTGTGGATGTGCAAGTGTGCGTGCATGTGCATGTGTGCATATTCATGTCATTCGTATGTGTGTGTGCGTGTGGGAGTGTGTGGGCGTGCGTGTGCGTATGTGCTTGTGTGTGTGGGTGAGCGTGTATGTGTGTGCAGGCGTGTGTGGACATCCAAGTGTGCGTGCCTGTGTACATGTGTGTGTATTCATGTTGTTTGTGTGTGTGTGTGTGTGTGCATGTGCATGCATGTGTGTGGGCGTACAAGTTTCCATGCGTGTGCATGCATGGCGTATGTGCTTCTGTGTGTGGGTGAGCGTGTATGTGTGTGCGGATGTGTGTGGACATGCAAGTGTGCATGCCTGAGTTGTTCATGTTGTTTGTGTGTGTGTGCGTGTGTGCGTGTATGTGTGTGTGTGTGTGTGTGCACGTGCACACACAGCTGATGCACACACCCAGTGCCCTGAGGATCCAGTCCCAATGAAATGCTGCTGGGCCACTGTTTCCCACTGTGGCTGGAAGTGTGCTCACTTTGCTGGTCCGGAACAGCATCCAGGGCCGCAGCTCAGTCAGGCTCCGCCTCCTCACACATCACAGTCTGCCTCCATGTGCTGTCCGCAGGAAGCTGCTTCTCCAAGGAGCCTGTCACAGGGTTAGTCACAGCACATACACTGCTTCAGTTACGACAGCGTCTCCATGCAGCTTCTTCACAGTGCAGTCACATCTAAAGTGACCCACCCTGGGACGGGAGTCAGCAGATTCCCTTTGATCTAAGAAATAGAGGAGCGACCGCAGTCAGGAGCGCCACAGATAATCATACACCTTATTTGCCAAGCTGTGGAAAACTGTAGGCTGTTAAGAAAGCATTCCTTCACATCACCCCAAGTGTGGACGAGCCTGGACAGACATGTGGGACTGTGACTTCAGACAGAGCTGTTCTACAGCATGTTGGCCAGCAGGTAGCATAGTGGTTAAGAACATAGATGAAAATCTCATTTCTGCCTTGGGCATCATTGTTCTTTTAGCAGACACTTTTGTAAGCCAATCCCTGGAGCATTTGGAGGTTGGGCCTCACTCAGGAGCCCCACAGTGACATCACTCTGCTGACCCCGGGATTAGAACTGGTGTCCCAAGCAGCGGAGCCACACACCACCCCCAAAAAAATGTGACTATAAAGTGAAAATATTTGATGCGAGTCCCTTTGGATAAAGGGCTTAGTCAGTAAATAACAATGTTCTCATTTAGGGCCTTGTTGTGCTATAGGAAGTAGGCTAGCAGACCAGCAGGGGCACCCATCCAAGAAGTGTGCCACAGCCCTGAATGCGACACACAGCTACGCCGCAGTCCTGTCCGGTTGCCAGGCCTGTCCATTGGCCAGTGAGCTCACACAGCTGTGCCAGGACGGCGTGAGGGATGGGGGGTTCACTCTCGGGGGAGCAGAGTCTCAGTAAGCAGGCTAGCAGATATAACTGGAGCCTGCTTGCCTAATCTTCAGTTGGTATGTCCTTTTTTTTGCTGGTCTGACCTTGCCCACTAGGGGGCGTCGGTGGGAGCAGCGTGGTTCAGCACTGAATCAGGCCCATCCCATACTTTGAAACCCTCCTGTGCTCGCCGCTTCTTCAATCTGAAGGAGTGCAGTAAAAAGCCGCGCGTCACGGTGGACGTTTGCCGTTAGTGATGCTGATTGGCCGTGACGCGCAGAATTTGAATGTATTTTTTTTTTTCCCCGTCACTCATAACTAACTGCTGACACCATTCCAGGCGGAACTGCTGATTGACGGCGTTTCAGCCGAACTCCCACGCCTTTCCAGGGAGCTGTCATTAAGGAAAGGCCGCTGTTTGCCAGTGACTGCAGGTCCTCGCACAGCCCCACTGCAAACCAGAGGGACTCACCTTAAGGGCTCCATTAAACTAGCTGGCCCAGGCATGGATTTTCGGGACAGTGGCTGTGCGTTGGTGTGCCCTAAAAGGAGAAGCTGGGTGGTGTCTGTGGAGGTGGTCTGGAAGGAGGTGCACATGGGGAACATGTTCCGAATGTCACGTGTGTGACGTCCTCTCTCATAGGAGGAGACTCCCCCCAAATTGGAGGAGCTCAGTCCACTCCACAAAGATGCAGCCCCCCCAAGAATGGTAAGCGCTACCTCCCCTCTGCCCCGTGGGGGCCTGGAGTTCAGGCACGGCCTTGCCCCCCCCCCTCCCGCCTAATACCTGTGCAGCAGATAAGCATCCAGCAACCAAGGTGCAGCGGTGGCTTGACTATGTGTGTTTATGGGGGGGGGGGGGGGGGGTTTACAGGTGCTAAGGAAATAAGGTTTACAGGTGCTAAGGAAGCAGCTTCTTAATGTTATTTTTAAACCTTGTACCCTGTTTATTATTTTACTGCCTCCATTTTGGCAGAATGCTTTTCCATGCTGTCTCCTAACCCTAACCCCAACCCTGACCCTAACCCTGACCCCGCCTCCTCAAACTGTGTTGCAGGAAGTGGGCCTGGTCCAGCCCCCCCAGAAACCCCTGCGCAGGAAGTACCACCCCGAGGGCCAGGTCCGGGACCCGGCACAGACTTTTGGCTCACCCGCACTCCCCCCCGGCGGAACCAGACCTCCCCAAAAGTAATGACTGGGTGGGGGGGTACTGGGGGGCTTTAATGCGATGCTGAATAATCACTGGCAATCATTCATATGCTACCTGAAAACAAAGCAGTATATTTAGTCCTGAAGTACATTCCTGCAGAAATTTACACATTTTCAAAAGCTTGTTACAATGAAATCCAGATGCTGCACGTAAGCTGAGGACACCCTGGCCTCAGTCCTGTAACCGTCCCGCCACTTGCAGGCTGTCCTCTCGGCAGAAGAAGGACATCCAGCTGGCTATCCGCAAGAACAAGGAGACCAACGCCGTCCTGACGAGGCTCAACAGCGAGCTCCAGCAGCAGCTGAAGGTCAGGGCCGCGGCGGCCACTGACATCCCACGCTCTTCACGCAGGGGGCGCAGACTGCAGGTTCCCCCATGCATGATGAGTGTCGGCACCGTGCTGTGCAGTCTGCAGGGTGGCAGGGCACACCATGCATGATGAGTGTGCCCGCCGGCTCTGGAGCTGCTCGTGTCGCTCCCGTCCGCGAACCGCTCCCCCACAGAAAGAGGAGCCTCCTTTCCATTGTCACCCATCGAACATGACCCAGAGCCCTAAGTGTGCTTTAAAGCGAGCCTCCTCAGGCTCCTCCCATGTGAAGAGATCCAATCCCATGGCACCTCATCAGACTGCGCTATGCAGAGTTACACGCAGTGGGGTTCGACAGGGCCTAGACACCTGCCTCCCACGGGAATAACTTGGCATTCCGATATGCCCTTTTGGAATTTGAGACACAGGCACTGTGATCTCACCAAGGATGGATGCATCTTGGAGGGCTGGGAGACAAGCTTCACCCTTGCTGTATTATTATTCAGAATTCCTTGCTATGGGATACGCTGGGATGGTTAGGACAACAGTGTCACAAGTTCACATTTATATAGCGTTCACAAAATGCGCAGGTGTGAGGTGTAGATCATTTGGGAGTGTCCCGCCTGCCAGAGAGTGTAATATATGGCTGGTAATTTCAGAGAGGTGCTTCCTCCCAAGTGGGGGGGGGTAGCTCTTCATGTAGGGGGTTGGGGGTTAAAGGTCACCCTGCGCTTGTTTCCTCTGAGCCCTGGCAGGCCG
Source organism: Petrocephalus zakoni (assembly GCA_026774425.1). Lineage (NCBI taxonomy): Eukaryota > Metazoa > Chordata > Actinopteri > Osteoglossiformes > Mormyridae > Petrocephalus > Petrocephalus zakoni. Next base: position 1,517,394 of record JAODKN010000077.1, read on the forward strand.
CACCGACATTTATCTGCACTTAAGTCATTTCCCCCAGCGGCTATTGAAGGAAAGGTATGGGGGGGGGGGGTTTCCCCCTCAAACACAGTGAGAGCAGGGAGATGGGGAACAAGATTTACAGACGAAGAGGCTAGTGCTTCTGAGGTTGCGTGGCCAGAGACCGGAGCAGCAGAGGTGGAAAATTCGGGACCAGAAAGTGCAAGTCCATACCAAGGTTTTGTTTCAGCCAGCCAGCTGGGCACTCTCTGACTGCGACTCTCTATGCTCATCTCTCATCTGGTTGGTAGAAACAAAACCGTGATCTGGATTTGTTCTTTCTGGACCTGAACTTTCCACCTCTTCTGAGCAGGAAGGAGTTCCTCCTGCCGTAACGTCGGGGGTTTTTCCTTCTCTCCCAGGATGTCCATCAAGAGAGGATCCACTTGGAGAGCCAGCTGGAGATCCTGCGTCCCGCAGCCATGTGACCGGCCTCATGGATCAGACAAGGATGAGGACAGACTTCTCCCCTGGGAGCTTGCCTGCTCAGGCCCGCAGGTCTTCATTACCTGGTGCAGCTGGTGTCCTCCTGGGCCGTTCCGTATTCTCGGTGTCGGTTGGTGGTGTATGTGCCGACACGTTTGTAACAAGGCCCCCGTGAACCGGGAGACATCAAAGCACTGGCGCTGAGAACGAGCCCAGAAGGCTTCAAGGGCAAAGTTCAAATACACTGTAGCCTGCAGAAGGGATTCAGGTCCCCAGCCAGAGCAGCATTTCCGTATCTGTGAGCCCTACAGGCCAACCTGTGATTGCATTAAGGTTTTATATAAAATATCTCATATTATTTTAATTCCAACACTGCTTTTTTGATTTAAAATCAGAGTATAATTTTTAAAGATGTATTTGTCCTTGTGCAGGCTTGTGGGTTGAACTCAGCCTGTAAGTGGGTGCAAGTCATTTCTGTGGCTCAGGTCTGGTTTTGTACTACCGATAAGTATAGTTGTTTCATCCTCAGATTTAATTGCACTCTCCCCCAGAACAATTAAAAAGCTTAACAGTAGATTGTTCTTGACTTGGACTCCAAAGAAAGGTGCTTATTTGTAGCACAAACCTATCCGTAACATTTCTCATGAAGAACTTGGGGATTGTAAATGGTCAATATGTGTCATTTAATTCAGGAGTTTCTAATTCTCCAGTCAGGGGTAATTATCTGCTGAAAGCAGCACCGGAATCCTGAGGTGGCTGATGCGGGGGGGGGGACCAAAGCTCCAGAAGGAGGGGAGGAATTGACTTCAGAGAGAGATCCTGTCTCTCTATGCCTGTGCCTGACATCCTGCCCATTACAGCAATGTGAACAAGGCCAGCTGCTAAAAAAAGAAGGAACTTCAGCTCCAGCAGACCTTCAGGGCTCAAGATATTTGAATGAACTGAGCTAAACATGTCAACCAGGAGCACAACAAACGATAGTGAAAGTTAAGAAGCACATTCTGTTTGAGTTGAGAGCTGCTAATGTCCATGGTGCGGTCGGGGACCCTGCCCTCACCCACCTCGTCCCTGTTGGGTGGGACTGCATCTCATTCCTGTGCCAATAGAGGAAAACCAGCATACTAACTCCCCAGCAGCAGAGAGGTTTATAATCACCCCCAGCCGCCGTGGTCAGTGACCTCCGAGCCTCGGCTGTGCACTCGGTGACAGTTTCCGGGTCTCGATGGAGCTGAGAATGTTTCTGGTTTCCAGTGAGGGGGATAGAAAATGTTTTTACTTGTTATATTTAAATACGTTACCTAGCATGATTCAAGCTAAATGTTGACACATAAAGTTTAACCTGGAAGAGGAAAGGCGATTGTCTGCATCTGGTGGCAGTAATGGAGGTTTTCAAGTTTAACAGTGTGGGTTAGGGTTACCACTGTCAGCTTAATGTAGCGGGTTATCCTGCTGGGTGTAAAGCTCTGACTTACCTGTGTGCTCATGCGGCTTGGCTAGTGATTTGTGAACTGCTGAAAATGAACGTTTTACGCAATTAAATTTATGCCAAACCAAAACTGTCATGTCATACTCTTGGAGCACACCCTCACCGCTGAATGAAAACAAAATGTTTATAAAAAAAAAACAGGATTATAGAAAGTTTTATAAACCTATGAATTATAAAGAAGCACAAGCCCTCAAATGGCCGACAGAAAAAACGTTATAGAAAGATGGCATGAAAAATGTTTAAAAAAAAAAACAACAAAATACCGTTAATGCCGTCTTTAAATCTCTATGCAAGTGTGATGTGCTGAGAGAGCCAGCTTCAGTGTGATACGCCTATATGCATATGTACAAACAGAAGGCGTTTAATGTAGCTGAGTGGCAGCATTTAAATAGTTACCATCAGAAAAGCACACTGTATGCTGAAATGCATTCTGGGAGATATAACAATAAAGATGAAATTACTGGAAAGATTTGGACCTGCTGTTCAGTTTTATTGTTCTTTTTACACCAAAATGTTCCCATAATCATAATATTTTACTGGATCCCTTCAGGTTGAGTTCCTGTTGCCTAAGTCCCCCACAACATGGCCTCTCCCCCGAACTAGAACTCACATGTCCTCATTTCCAATCTATTTACTGCAAAAGGAGCCACAGATTGCCAGCCATCCTTGGCTAGACCTTCCATTGACCAGTAGGGGTCAGATGTTTAAAGACATCACAGACTGCCCAAGAAAGTCGGGTCCCCGGATCCCACAGGAAATTAGGTGAGTTGAAGATAAATATTTGTAATGGTAACATTAGACATTTTTATTATGCTGGGACCATTTTGTAGCCTTCCTCACCAGTGATTGGCTGTTCTGCCAGTCGCTTGTTGTCTCGCCCTATCACGTATCGCTTCCATCGGAGTGGCGTCGCCCTCAGCCGTGGCTCTGCTACCTCCATGGCCAGTGGCACCGTCACGCAGAAGCTATTATGTTGTCAGCTGAAAACCATGAAGCAGGTTCACCCTCAGTAAGAAAATTTGCATGAACGCCTGAGCTAAATGGAGCATGGAGGTATATTTGTCAGAGATTGTCATCGCTTACCTGAGTAATCACCCCTCCCCCTCAGACGAAATTCTACCTCTAGGCAGGGTGTCAAAACTGAGTTATGTGCAAACTCCAGGCCAAGACAGGGGCCTCATTACCCATCAACAGGTGATAAACAAAAGCGTAAGAGCCTTTGAGCATGGATTACTGTCACTCGCTAGCAGATGCTCAGTGCTGCTCTTCTTCAGACACAGTTTGTGTCCTCTGACGGACACGGTGCAGTGGCTTTCTGTCATTCCTGCTACCCAGTCACGTAACACATCCATCCATCCATCCATCCATCCATCCCCTATCCTTGTGAGGGTCGTGGGATCACACACACACCCAAGCACATTTCTTATTTAATCTCTCGGCCAAGACTATGGTGTCTTATAATACACTGGCTCAATTCACCTATGACATAAAAGATAAACAAACAAATAAAATGACCAAGTAATGTTGACATTAGCGACCCACCCTCTATATTTGTCTAAATTGCTATGAGGCATTGACCTGGCATGGAGGTGCAGAGGAAGGCTGCTCTGTTCATGGTGATTAAGTCCTCTCTAAAATTTGCCCATATATATATACCCATAAAAGGTGACATCAGGGGTGGCTTTCCCACAGTAGTCGGTAGTCGTCGGACTCCCACAGGAATCTCGGTGCTAGTTGAGTGACTCTGAAGGTGTCCCCATCTCACCCGTGCACATGCATGCACTCCTGGGGGGAGGGGCTGTCACAAGACATGGCAAATATGCTCACTTTTCTGTCAATGTGTTACTGTTTCTTTTTCTTCACCAGCCAAACACACAGGGTTCATCCAGAGTTCAGCCTCTGTGTGAGACGTTCGTCTCTTTGAAGTTTCAAGACATCTCTGACAAAAGGAGCATCTCTCTGCCACAGCCGACTCGGAGTGCAGAGGATCGTTTGAGGAGATGGAACTGTGAGACCACAAACTTTCCCAGGGATCCCTGCTGTTCCCCAGAGGCCCAAAAACTCCAAACCAGGCATCAAGGAGGTAGTAAGCGTTCCCTGAAAATGGCATCCTGCTCCATTGTGGGGTCCTACGGTTACTGTACAAGCCACAGTAACAAGTCACGAGCCCGTGGGGCCGCTGCTAGTATTTTGGTCCTAAACCCACAGCTGACACTGAAAGAATGCACCAGCTGTACTTGTGGCCACACTCAGACATGCCCAACCCAACCTTCATTATAACTCCACCTACTCCACTGAGGCCCCGCCCCTGCACTCAAGTCTCCACCCACCAGACTCTCACTTTCAGCAAAGTGTCATCTTCTGCCTGATTGTCTTGGTCTTACCCCACTTCTCGTGCCAACTGCCACACGGCTTTTTGGCCCCTGGGTAATATAGGAGTATTCTTAGAGACGGCATCGATGTCTGACATGAGGGACACTGTTACTGTACCAGCTGCCAAAGGTATCAGCTGTCTGCCACCGCCCCATCACTCAGTAACGGTTCCTGACTGACTCTGAAATCAAAGACGCTGTCTGACTCCCAAAGAGATCCAATAAGCACCCGTCGTTGGCGGCTGGGAGGGCCGACTAGGTGTGGCACAGTCCACCTCACCCTCCCCAGATGGAAAAGCATCGACGGCCACGTGGGACCATCATCCAGAACACCCTGGTCTCAATGTTTTCATCCTGTCTCTGATGCAAACGCGCCGAACACAGTGAAAAATGTTCTGTTACTCTAGAAACCACTTTACCCATTGATTGATCTGTCCTTCCGGATAGCATGCAATTTATTTAATGTAGCCTCATTCTGCTGCTGAGCCGGGGGCGGACGGGGCTGCGAACTCCACAGGTGTCCGTGAATTCTGACACCTTACGGCTGATCCCATCACTCATGCACTGCTGTGCCTGACAGATTTTGCTGTGTGATATTTCGGAAGGGCGATTATCCACAGATTTGGAACGCTGTCCCTCCCTGGTCAGCCAAGCTTACGGCAGAGTCGGATTAGACCGTAGGGAATTTTTGTTTTTTTTATAGTGCAGCTACAGGAAGCCGAGGCTGACGGATCAGAGAGATGGCCTGGCAGGAGCGAGCCAATAGCTGGAGTGTGAAGGCTTCAACCCTGAGTATCACTTTGCATTTGACAGGTAAGGCTTCAGACACAGGTGCATATTAAACAAGGGGTATAGCAAAGAAATGTGGTTTAACTTGAGATAAGTGATCATTTAAATATGTAGATCATAAACTACACCCAGATAACAGAAGGTCCAATCTCCCTGTCACAGTTCCCCTATGCTAGCCTTCTATGGCTCTGGGTCCGCACCGTCCCCTCCCGTAGCCAGGACACAGTGTCTCTCCTGCCGTCAGGGTCACGGTCACACAGTGTCCACACCCAAGGCAAGGAAACACGCATAGAAAGCACGAGGCTTTAGCTGCATGTGTCAAACTATAAATATCCCTCGGTGCAGTGTGGCCTAGGTTATCCAGAGCAGCTGAAGTACTTTTCTTTGCTGTCGCAGCTACAGTTACACACACCGATTTATTGCTAGCACAGAGTCTCATCGCCAGCCTTTTATTATTAATGTGTTATCAGTGTTACCACGGTGAACCGTGCTTGATGTGCCGTTCGTAGGCCGTTCAACTCTGTAAGCAAATGTCGACTGAAGTTTGTTGTGTCGCCACTAGAGGGGGCCACAGAACCTGCCATTTCAATTGGAACGTTAGCCTACAACATATTAAAGATATCTATTGATGCCTATGAGTGTCGTAAACAAATATAAAATATACTGTATGAGTTTTGTGTAAGGTTTTCCCCACATAAAAAAAAATACATTAGGCTGTTTACAAAATGAAGCTCTTAAATATAACTAGAAATGTTAAAACTTTTGCCGAGCATTAATAGCACTGTGCAGCAATAGTGTTCTTGGCCGAGCGGGAGTTTCCCCTGTGCAAACGGCAGGTGTTTGCACACGTATTTCCAACAGGACTGATTTCCTCTGTCATTTGGCCACTTGGGTGAAGGCCGGACCGTCCGGAGCGTTCGCATTGTCTCTGATCCCCGCATCTCCCCGCTCCCCCTGACACTAAAAGCGCAGTTTGCACAGTCTCCCTGTCTGCACCCCCAGGAGGTAAATTACCCCCTAGTCTGATATTACAATCTTTCACTGAAACGTTTGTACATTCAAACAAAAAACACCCAGAGGCATCATTAAATTAATCTCGCTTTAATTGATCTACTGGCATCCTCTTCGACACATTCTGAAACCACCGAAAACCGGAATAATATAAAAATAACAATGCAAATTACTCAGAGCAGTAGTTTTAAATGAGAGCTCGTTTGTTGTCAGATAACTCTTTTTCTCTAGGATTCCCCCCGGTCTTTTTCCGAGATCCAGAACTTGAATATTATCTCCGATTCCCTTAAAAAGGCTGGAGGCTTCGCCAGTCCAGTGCCCGCATTAAAATGCCGTATAATTTATCGTTTTCATTCAAAGCCCTCCGCTCAGGTGCTGCCGTAGCGGTTTTGCCCCCGGGTGACGTCACCCGGCCGGCCGCAGTCCGCACTAATCTCCGCCGGGCGCTTGCTGACAAATCGGGCGCCGTCCTTCCGCTCTCCGTCGCTCCAGGGCGCGGTTTTGCTGGCTCTGCATTGCCGGCTGCTCGGGAAGGGCTTAGCCCCCGTGCCCCGACATCCAGGATTTAGCAGAGCGCTTATTCAGCGATTGTAATGGGAGCCCGGAGCGGCAGGCGGGCGTTTGCTCCCGGGTGAGAGCCGAACCGGGCCACAGGGCGGGGGTCACGCCGCTGCCGAGGCAGAACACGCATCTGGCGTGACACCCACGCTTTCGGGCTGTCACGCAGGAGCTCACGGCAAATCTGCGTTATTCCATTAGAGACCTGGGACTAGCGAGGTAGTTTGCAAACCACACGGACTGTTCACATGGTAATAAAACTGTTACATTCATGTAAATGTGTGTGCAGACTTGTTCCGAATTGAAAATCTAGCTGTGGTCGAACCTGGCGACCGTGTGTGTGTCTAAGTTTGCATAGATCATATTTGGGGACCAAAATGTCCCCAAAGTGTGGTAAAATCTGAAACTTCCTTACTTTCGTGGACATTTTTTTCAGGCCCCCAAAAGGTCAGTTTAACATTAATTTCAGATAGTGGGTAATAAACAAGCAGTAGTCACATAACTGTAACTTAATATTTAATCCCCAGCCCCAAAATACACAACTTTTATATGAAAGTTTATCCATATAAGAACCTTTTCAATTGAATTTTTATTTGTATTTCACTTTTGAATTGAAATTGACTCGTGTTGAGGCCTCATATTAACTAATTAATGGAGGTAATTACACATGGTGCAATCTGTTCTTTCAGTTAGTGTCACATTGGAAGTTTGGCATATTAAAGTTGGCCTATCTACAGTGTAATGCCAAACAAATATGGGAGATTAATATGGCTCCGTGCAGCAGGGGGTTGTTTTTACTTGTATGTAACATAAACCTTTTGATGGTTAGTTGGCAGCTACCTCTGCTCTCTATAAGATTATTAAATACGTAAGGAAATAATAAGGCGTGTTCGGTCCCCGCTCGCCCCGCGCTACCATTCATTGTCTGTACTGACTCCAAGCGGCCTGTTGAATGAATGAATGCGATTCCGGATCCGGGGAAAGCGCCACTCCGGGTTTTCGCGTCGTCGCCTCCTTTAAAATCCACCTCTACTTTCCAGCGCTGGGGAAAATGCATGGCAAGGCAGTCGGTGGGCAGGAGCGGAGCGGAGCGGCGGCGATCCCAGGCTGAAGGCAGGCTGCCTCGCTCCCTGACGCCGCGATCTTCACCCCGGGAGAGTGAGAGTATGGAGCAACCGAGCATGAATTCGGCATTTTTGGATTAACCGGGACTGGAGCCTCCGACGCGACTGCTTTACGCGGAGTAGATTTATTCTGAGGGGCATTTTGCTTTCCCGTGCAAAATGCCATTCGCTAAACGGATCGTGGAGCCCCAGCTGCTGTGCAGGCATGCGATCCCCAACGACGGCTTGCTTTTCGAGGATCTCTGCTCTGTCAGCAATGTGGCCCTTTCCCGGACCTTGAGGCAGCTCTCCGACCTGGCCAAGCATGCCTGCTCCTTATTCCAGGAGCTGGAGACCGAGGTCCTGTCTACCAACCAACGGGTCTGGCTTCTGCAAAGCAGAATAGGGAGAATCCAGCAGACCGCCAGCGGGCTGGATCCGAAGCTGGAAGCAGTGCGTAAGTACCCGGTTCGGGCGTTGTGTCCCTGCGCTCCATGCGTCCAGCTCGGAATGGGCGAGAAGAGCTGCTTAGTGTGTCGTGGTGAGGAGTTCCGTCCTTCGGGGAGGCTCTGGGGCGAAAATGCGACGAGGTGCGCGCCCGATCTCATTCCCCGTATCATTATTACACAGCCGATAGACTCCGGGTCCAAACGTGCGGGCAGAACCCACACCCACACCGGAAAGGGCGAGGGGAGGAATAAAAGATGAAATTGCGCCTTAAAATAGTTTCTTTACAGTACGTGCAGGCGGAGGGGCGTGTGCGCTGCATGGCTGGAAGCGGCTGCACCGGCATCTCCGCCGGCACCGTCCCTGCTTGTTAATGTGGCCAAACGCCGCAGGTGCGGGGCGGCTTCGGTACCTGACCGGAATGGGCGATCACGCCCCGTCCCCGGCGCGCAATGCCCCTCTGCAGTGCCGCTCCCGAAGAACACCACAGCCCTAATCAAATCGCTGCGGTGACGCCTCGGCCGGGATCGGGGCTTTATAGGGGGGATGCCAGCCGGTTTGCGCAACCCGGGCACCGGGAGCGCGCGCCGTGCACCGTCCGGTATGCGAATTCCGAAATCCGTGCTGCTGCAGACTCACTAGATTCCAGGCGGCTATAAATGCACGATGGCCATTGATACCATAGGGGCTTCCGCTCACGCGTTTAATCCAGTTGTTTTTTTGGGCATCCTTAACGTCGATCGCCATTAACCCATCCTCTCCCGGTGGGAGCTCTCAAAGTGCCTTCCCGAGTACCGGCCGCGTATGCATATGGTTGCGGTAGAGACTTGGAAAATATGGCAGTGATGCGAGAGAAGATACAATGTTTCCAAGTGAGGACGTGCGGCGGGGAATGCTCCGGTTTCGTTTGCCACTGGAATGATATCATTTTGGTTATTTGGAAATTGACGCAGCTGTAACGGTTGTGGGGGAAAAAAATAAACCCTTCAAGATAAATACAGTCTTGTCGCAGGAAAGCGCGTTACGTCTCGCTGTGATATGCATTTGACAGATCCAGTACTTCTGGCCCGCTTGGCGTTGGCCCATGTGCCCCTCTCCATGGCGGGGACTGCCTTACCCAGTCTGGCTGCCGGACGGATGCATCATGATGATTTCATTCATTTTTAACGGATGTGAAGACTCCGGGACTTTATCCCAAAACGCTCCTCGTCTTGCTGAGTGCGCAGTCCTTTTCCCACGCTTTGCAGCGCAATTCAATCGGCCTTCGGGGTTGCATGTCGGAATTCGCTTTTTTCATGACCAAACTGTCTGTTTCTGTAAAATGCTGTTTAGGAACTCCTACAGATTTACGAGCAAGTGCATGTCCCACGTAACGGTTTGCAAACAGGTGTCCAGTGTGCGTTTTAATAGCGACCTCCTCATATGCTTGTTGTTTATTGGTTACTTAGCAGAAATATGAACCTCTTCTGCAAGATTTATCTCAGGGCTTCGGGCTTTGGCCCTATAACCTTCTGGACACATGTCCAGGTCACTAACCATGTCCCGAGATCCTCTGATTTGCTCTTTTTGATTATTTGCTCAAGTACATTAAATGCATTACACATCACATTTTGCTTTTCTTTGAGAAACACCCACAGTTGAAAGTGAAACTTACGGTAAAGTGCAGGGTCAGTCCTGGAGGGGGGAGGGGGGGGGGTGCTTAAGGGCTTTGCTCAGGAACTAAAAGGGACAGAACTGTCCTGCTGAGGCTTGAGTTTGAACCAGCAACCTTCTGTTGACAGGCACAGAGGCTCAGCCTGCTGAACCACGCGCATGAGGGTTAGTGTGAGAGAACAAACCCAGAGTGTCCTCTGCTCCATCGAAGCTTCAGTCCCTGCTGCACATGGGACACCCTAAGAACTTTCAGTCCATCCCATCAGCTCCCCTGAAGGGTTAAACTCTGCTCCACATCGGTCAGTAAAGGAAAGAATGCACTTTTTTCTGGGATGTCTTGAGCTGCTGATGGAAGAGTCCATACCCTGCAGTGGACGCATCCCCATTCACCCGGCTCCGGTTACTGGGCCACGTTGCCGCGGTTCAGCGGTCTGGCATTAAAAATAGAAATAGCACTGGTACATTCAGCTTTATGGCAAGGGGCGGGGCAGCACCCCTGCCAGCCAATCGGGTGGCCCAAAGCCTGTGCGCGTCCCGTACCATCTGCCTGGTGATCAGGACTGAATCATGTGCATTGTGTTCTGCATACCTCTGTCCCCGGCCGGTCAGGCTGTGAGTGGACAGGCTTTGTGGCATGCCCCCCCCCCACCGGGAACATTAATTGTTCCCCCTCATGCCCAGAGTCACGGTAACGGTAACCCCTGATTGTTCAAAGCGCAAAGCTGTCCAGTTTGCCGTCTAAAAACAGCCCTGAACGTCATAGCTTTGATATGGCGGCTATGCGTCGGGTAGAAGGAAGCTGTGGGAACTCCTGACGTGCTCAGAGGGGTGTGTTGGTTTACAGGGGGAGAAGCATATACGCCGAACCTTTGCTCTCTGACCTGTCTTCTGGCCGATGCCCCTGTAAGGGCCCCTTTAGGCTGAGATTGCTCATAATGGTCTTTCTTACATTAATGAGGCCGCAGTTAGACAACGGGGTTGTTATGCGAATGAGAATTGGTGCAAATGTGCCCCTGCCCCTTTGTGGGGGGGGGGGGGGGGGCATTGGGACGGAGCCATCATTGAGAGGGCTTCCCGCTGTGGAAGGGCCAGGTGCCGGGCGGGGGGACCTTCAGGCGGTCTGTATCCCAACTGTGTCTCTGGTTGCAGTGGGCACTGGGAATTTGCTGTTGTACTTTTGAACCTGGTGTTGCACCTGAATTATTATTAAATGAGAAGTGAGCAGGTGAGATGGTTTGCTCCCAGGGCCCTATGTCTCCCTGGGTCACTTGTGCGTGGGAGATGTTAAGGACCAGGAGTGTCTGTGGAAAGTGAGGCTGGCTGAGCAGGATGCTGATATCTATCAGGTGGGTACAGAGGCATCCAAAGCACCAGGGTCATTTCAGAATGACTATTATTTATCATTTAAATGCTGCACTGTAATCCTCTCTCCAGCAAGTCACAGTACTAGCCTGCTCTGCTAAGAGAGAGTTTCCTTCATTTAACTGTAATCAAGAGTTCTTAGGGTGTCTTGCTGTTTGGCTTGATGTTTCACACACCCTAGTTGTGGCCTTCTCTAAGCTGAGAGGATGATAGATCACATGACCCGAGTGCTCGCCTGTGATAAGGCAGAAAAGCTGGCTTGAGTAACGTGGTCTGGAATTGATGGGTGTATGGTACTCTTGACCTCATTGGTGGAAGTTACCTGTGCCTGAAGACTAGAAGAGCATCATTAAGAATGAAGTAATTCGCAGAGAAGGGGAAATTACCTACAAATTATCTTAAGTTAAGCCTAAATTAAGTCTCTATTCTTTAAAACAAATCTGAGTTTTTTGAAAATGTACATACAAGTGGGTTCAGAGGGTCCTTCACTGGTGCACCGTGTTGCAGGGGTGGGCTGGTGGGGGGCTTAGCCGCCTTTCCAAGTGTCCCCTACAGGACACTGACCGCAGGTCCTCACGATAACTGACGTCTGGAATTGGGAAGTGGGCTGATCAGTACTGCCCAACCTCAGGGTTTCTCACAATGTGTAGAAAAGTCATGAGTCTCACAGACTGTCATCAAGGCTGGGAAGAAATGAAGGACATGCCCCCCCCCAATCAGGGTGGCAGGGGGTCATGCGAGCTGCGTATGTCATGTTGGGGGAGGGGGGCAGTGGGGAGGTGTTTGGTTTGCTTCCCATTGGACATGCCAAGGAGATGTCATCTGGGCTGGGTTCTACCTCCCTAGGTGCCTGAATGTCTGCTACCTTTCATGCACTAGGGAGGGGATCCTCCTCCAGCCCCCCAAATATTTTGGCGTTCTCTACATTCCAAAGCGGCTGGAGGTGGGCCGCCGTAACAGTGAGAGCACGAGAACTGGGACGTGAAACACTTTCCCATGGTGTTGAATTTAGCATGTAGGTTGCGCTCCTGGACCGGCGTGTCATGTCTCTCTGATTCGTTTCGGTGCCTTTGTGTCCCCCGGAGAGCATTCCCTCTCTGTCCCAGATGAGAGCATTTTATTCATAGGGTGCTTTTCTGCCCAAAGTGAGGAAGAAGCCTTGGGGGTAGGGCATGGGGTCAGCTCCCATCCATGGCTAACATGTTAGGACAGCGCTACCAGCCTTGGGATTCAAACCCACAACCTTCCTCGGCGTATCATTACCCTCCGATCAGATGGAGCTTGCCGAGAAATGCTCCCACTGCTGTGTCACTGCGGAAATGCATGTTCCAGCTTAGCACAGTGTCAATGTCATTGGTGCATTTTAAAAAGGGGCGCTATGGCTCTCATTTTCAGGAGGTGACAAGCAGCAAGTTTTGTGATGGCGTTAAACACACTGATGGCAGGCTGCCCCCTGCAGGCTGGGCTGAGGAGGTGCAGTTTGCTCAGCAAGTAGTCCTCTGGGTGCTGCTTGTTTAACGGGCCCCTGGGGAAAAGTTTTTGGATGTTTTATGGCCCTCGAGGGTCTATGTGAGGCGTTTGGGGCCAGAGCTTACTTTTCTGTGAAACTGGGCTTAAATTCCTCAGTGTAATAAGAAAAAACAAAGTGCAATTCAGTAATACGAATCACATTGTCTGCCCTGTGCTCTCTATGTATTAGTTGATATTTTACCATTTTGTGTACAGTTCTGTTTCATATTATAGATTTCCCTTATTCATTATAGTTTCCTGTTTTTTGGGAGTAACCCTCTGGATCCATAACTATAAAAAGTAAGACTACTGATGTGAAACGTTATTTATATACGTGGATGAATACTGCTATTTATAGCCAATTCATATTTCTTTTGCAAAATTAAAATCCTGTTTTGTACTGTAATCTTGCAGGAATCTGAAGCCATTTATTCGCTCATTGCATGTAACCATTTCTATGGTGCTTCCGGGTTTCTGGGTGACTGTACCGCCTGTTAACCGCATTTTAAACTTTAAATCGCCCTCTTGTTCACTTCCACTCTGGCATCTAAAACAGGCACAGATTTAAGAGTCAAATGATTACAGATTAAATTGTTAGGACACAAGAGGCCTGTTAAAGGCTGATGGCAACGCTTTCAGGTTTTGGGGCAGAAATGCAGGGTTTAAATGTCGCCATGCAATCTGACCTTCAACCCATAAGTGACAGACCAGCAAGGGCTTTTAAGCCGTGTCCTGCTCTGTGTCTGGTCTGGACTTAATGTTCTGCTGCAGTCCTGTTTAAACACAGAGGGGTCCCAAACATATGCTCCCCATCGGATGTCCGGAGGCCCAATCTCACGGCCCGTTACCGTCCACACTGACCCTCGACACGTCACAAGCCCTAATTAATCTCTGAATGACACTTGCAAAGGGAACAGGATCCGACACTGCGGCCGTTTACAGTTTGTTTAATTAAAACAATTTGTCCTTTTACTTCACATCCTCTTGCGGTGCTTCAGCCTGCGTCAGACAGTCTGCCGTGGGGGGGGATTATTTATGGCGGGGGTGGGCCGGCTCAGGGCTTCTGCTGGCTTCGCTCTCGTGTCTGTCAGTGTGCTTTGCCAGGCTGCCCTGTTGCTTGTTTAATTCACTGGTGGCAAATATTTCTAGTGCAGCCCACGTGGCCTCAGACTGGCTTCTGCGTCCGCTGGCCGGCAGCGTGTAGCTTGATCTCTGTGTGAACGCAGCACGAATATTTTCCCTGTTTGCGGTAATGAGGCGTTTTCAGGCCTGTGGTTTGGGGCTCCGTTTTTCTGTACCGGCCGTCCTGACGTACGCCTGTGTTTGGTTTACTCAGCAACGGGGTGGGGGGCGAGGGGCTGAGACATTTTCCTCCTGTCAGTGAGATTTCCCCCCAGTTGTGTAAGTTACACGTGGTGGGGGGGGGGTCTGGCTGAGTGTGGACAGCAGGCTGCAGTCAGTGACCTTCCAGGCCCAAGTTGCCTTTCCCTGGGGGGCTACAGGACAGTCAGGGGGGGGTGGGATGGCGAGGGGTGGATAGGAGCCCTGAGCAGGTCCCTTGTGCATAATTCCTGAGCTCTGGACAAAATTCCTTCAAAGTGCAACCCCTCTCACCTAGCCCCCAAGACAGCAGGCCGGCCCCCGACCTCACAGACCCCCGGAGAAGCCATGCTGTCAGGGCCCAGGAGTTTGGAATGACCAGCAGGTTAATGAAGGTGAATTTAACCTTTGACCTTTAGAAGCAAATGCCCTGTCACTAACCCCAGCATAATTACGCTCCCCAGAGGTCGCCCCTTATAGCGAGGGAAGCTCGGATTAACCCAGGCTGCCTAACCCAGGTCTCTGGAAGAGCGTTCCTCGTTCTCACGCCATGGGGTGGGGGGTGGCTGGCACATCTCGGTGGTGGGGG
>JAODKN010000077.1:1540188-1550627 GCA_026774425.1 Petrocephalus zakoni
GGCCGCCGCCCCCCCCCCCCCCCCCGCCCCCCCCCGCCCCCCCCCGCCCCCCCCCCCCCCCCCCCCCCCCCCCCCCACAGCCTGCATCCCGCTGTGGCATTTACCTCGCAACAGAGGTCTCCTGAATCGCTGTCAGTCTAACCTCTACCTGTGGAGCTCTATAAAACTTGGACAGTGTATCTTGTGATAAAATAATGTTTAGTTTGAACAGGAGTAACACATTGCCTCATGCCTCGGAGCCCTGGGTTGGAATCTTCGCCCTGGCTCTACGTGTGTGGTCTTTGCATGTTCTCCCCGTGCCTTGCGGTTTTACATGCCAAGGTGTAGTGGAGTTGCCAGATTGCCTCTAGGTGTTAATAGTGTGTGTGCCCCGTCCTGGGGTATTCTCTGCCATGTGCCCACAGCCACTTCGATAGGCTCTCAACCCCCCCAGGCCCCTGCATAAAACAGGTGGCTATGAATAACCAATGTTTTGTTTAAATTAAGTTTATTTACAACATCACAAAGAGCATCATTCTGGTTTTTCACCAAAACAGACTAGATGCATTTAAAGTACGGCATGTCTGGGGGGTGGAGGAGTGTGTGAGTCTCCCTGACCTCCCCTCCTGTCCTCCTATGCTCTCCAGGGACAGATTTCCCATCATGTCTGTCAGTGAATGAGCCATGGGCAGGAACCTTCTGCAAAAGGAACCAAACTGACACTGTGCCCGGGGGGAGGAGGTGCAGTTTTATTAACCACGCCCCCCAGAATGGTACGCTAGGGACTTTCTCATGTGGGTAATGGTGTCATATGTCTATCCAGCATGGCCCTCTGCAGTACCCATGATCACACGTGTGTCACACGGAGGCCTGCTCTTCAACACAGTAAATGATGATTAGTAACGACAGTTCGTCACCTTGAACAGCCCCATCAGCCAGTCAGGCAGCAGCTCAGTTACACCGACCAATCACTGTGCACTTGCTCAGTTTCTTCAGTGTGGCTGGCTGTGAGTTTTCAAGTCCTCGTTTGAAATGGCCACAGAAATGATATTACATCTTTCCCTGTGCTCTGACTGATGGACCTTTTCTCCCCGAGTAGAGTTTCTGTCAGGAGTCTCCTGCTCTGGATAGCCCTGCGCCTGTTTGTTGATCTTGGTTGCAGCCCAGAGAGGCCCTTCCACTGCCGGGTCAGTCAGGGCTTCGCCGCGCGCCGGCCCGGGAAACCCGACGCAGAGCTCCGACAACACTGCGGTTACGGCACCGCATTCCGGCAGGCCCAGCCCACATCTGCCGTTCTGTCTTTCTGGGGACCTACCAGCGGCCCTCATTCCTAACCCCACCCAGGCGAAATTCAGGAACAGGCGAAAACTGCGAACAGATGAAATGGCTTGAAATCTGAGTGTTTTGTGGGGAAATCCCCAAGCGATACACCCATGAAGATGGTGAAACCTGCAGACTCCCACACCCCATAAAGCCTCGATATCCAGACTGTTACTCACCCTTGTCAGAAAGGCAGACGGAAGCTGGAGATTCACTCCATTCCCTCTAAGAGGCCTCTTCCTATCTGTGACACCTACAACTTCAGTTTCACTTAAAATACTTTCTCACGGGGCGTGGGGGTAGATTCTTTTTTTTACACAAACAGACTCATTTACGGGATTGGGTTTCACACCTGATGGCTGGAAAATGAGCCTTTCATTTAGGTCTGATTTGATAACAGATACATATGCAGCCACTGCAGTTTGCATTTTCAGAGTGGGGCGGGGGTGGAGCACGTTCAAATCTTCAGTAAGAGGCCGGACTTGAATTCCCTTGTCGGACAGAGTGATCCAGCATTTTCTGGGAATCTAGTGTTTGACACACCTTTAACATGCTGTGAATGTCATTCCTGGGGGTGTGGACCTCCCCTTCCCAGTCTGTGTAGAGCTTATGGGTTACTTACACAGCTTTCGGGTTAATAGGCTCAGCCCCGCTACTCGGAGGTGTGTAGGAACGTCACGGACTCGGGGGGGGAAGCAAGTGGGTCACGGGTCACGGGTGCGAGTGGCTGTGAGCTCAGCATGTAGGATAGCAACCCCGCCCCCCCCGCCCACATGATTATGGCGGGCTTTTCACGTTTTTATTTAATCACAGACATGTAAACAGGCTGTAAATTGGGGGCACTTTGCCGTCCGGCCCGCAAGAGCCCAGGGAAGCCGGACGCCAATCCGTAATTACCCCCATCTGTCAGGACCAATTTTTATCCACCCCTTCTTCTGGGGCTAGGTTCTCCTGGGTTCAGGTTCTTGTTTAGTGTTGATGGTGCTGAAACATCTCCACTGCCACCAAAAAGACCATGGGGGGATGAATTTATCATCAGCTTCAGGGTTGAAAGCCTTCCTTCCAATTCCCCCAAATGAATAAAAGCCTTTAAGGGTCTGGGAAATGTGTGATGAACATTAAAATGATGTATTATCAATGTTTATCCATGGGGGTGCAGATGGGGGCTGGGATGCTGTGCCTGTAATCAGCGGGGCTCCACCTCACATCCCACCTCACATCCCACCTCACATCCCAGCTCACATCCCAGGGCTGCCAGAGTGATTCTGCCGGTGGAGCCTTGGGCCAGGCCTTTAACCCCACTGGGGATCAGCTGCTTCTGCTTCCAATTTTATGTTTCTTTGGATAAAAGCAGCTGCCAAATACCTAAAATAAGGTTTCTAGTGGAAAGCAAAGGCAGCTAGCATCCCATCTGAAAGGTTCTTCAAGCGTTACAGGGCCGAATCGACCTTCAGGACTGACGCCCGCACAGGCATTCAGCTCACCAGTGGAAATGTACATATAATCGGCTCTTTTTTAGCCCGGCATTCAAAACACAAGAGTCCACCTCCCTCGGATTCCTCTCTGAGCTGGTGCCGGGTCGGGATGCTCATCCAGTCGGACTGGGCTAGCGGGGAGCAGGCTCTGTTTGGGCCGGACCAGACATCAGGGAAATGTCTTGCACATGGAAAGTGCATCCAGGTTCACGGAGGCTGAAGCCGGTGTGATGCTGGTAACTTCCCTAAGGGGCCATTCCCCCAATGGCTGGGGCCGGTTTTAATGAGATGAGTCTTGCAGAAAGTGGGTACAAGGACCTGTTTGTTGATGGATCTCCTATAGTCGTGGGGAATTTCGTGTTTATGTACATTGAGGCCAATTCTTGTGTCACCCTTACTGTCAGGAAACACATTTCATGCCGTCTGCGGTTAACAAGCCGCTTGTTAATAAGTAATCTGCTGTTTAAGCTTAAGTGGTTAAGAAGGACTTCTGTGGAGCCCAGCTGAGTGAGTCATCAGAGATTTCGGAAGCTACCCTCAGGAGGTGGGGAGGACTGCGGCTGCCGCTGCTGATCTGGGATCAGTCTGACCTCGTCCCATCCTTCGCCATTCGCTTCTGCTCGCGGGGGTCTCCTGTCTGCAGAGCCCCTTACCCTGCTGACTTTCGGGATGCCCGTCCTGCTCACGCTCGGCCTGCTGGGAGGGCGGGTGGAATCCGGGCGGCGCTCTTGTTGGAGTGAGAGGGTCTCCCCGACACTTAAATAAATAGAAGGGTGTGAAGGCAAAGTGCTGCTGTGTGAATGAGCGTCGGAGGTCGGGGGGGTCGTGTTTATTGTGGCCTAACCCTGTGACCCTGATGGGGTATCTGCTTCTCCTCTGCTGGTTGAGTTCTGACCCCCGTGCTTGTGGCCTGGGGTTGGCCTGGGAGGGTCACCTCAGGTCAGAGGGGAGAGAATCACAGGTGGGGGAAATGGGCGGTCTTTGTGATGGACCCGTGAAAGCAGTGAATGTGGCTCCTTCTTACACTTAAGGTGGAATGGCTTGATTAGTTTTAAGGCGGCTCCAAAAGGTTAGACTCCCAGTTAGAATGTAATTCAATCTTCCAGATGCCTGATTTTCAAGACCAGACTGTTTACTGAGAACCGCTAACAGGCCCAGGCTTTTATTTGGAAAAAAATCCCCAGGTATTATGCTCGACATGACTTGGTCAAAAAAACATTTGAAAGCAGATGATTCTGAGAATGAGTGGAGACTCAGGGCTCTGTGGATAAAGCTTGCGCTGAGAACTTGGGTTTCTGGCCCGAATGGTGATGAAATGTGGGGTGGTGGTGGTGGTGGTGGGTTTCTGGGTGCCCCCAGGCACTCACCTTAAAAGAGAGGCGTGAGCTCCATTAAAGCTCTGCTTGTAAAAATGTTCTGGCACACGCCTTCCGACACCGCTGCTAGAGTCCTTGCTGGTGAAGCATTTGTACTCCTTTGTAGCCCTCTGCCATGAGCTGAAATATGAGGACACGCACATACTCCCAGTTTAAGCGTGTGCGTGTACCTCTAGGTCTGTCTGTGAGAATGTCCAGGCCCTTGTCAGACCACCCGGGATGGTGGTGGTGGGGGGGGGGGTGTCGGGTTACATACATTTACCACAGCAACAAAAAACATGTCTTTTGGTTTTAATGGCCCCTAGGAGTCCTGATTGGGCCGTTTCTCAGGCTGTGACCCCCTCGTGTTCCCTCCCAGTGAGCTGTCCATCATGATGCCAGCGCTTAAATGTGTGGAAACACACAGGCCGCCAGGAGCTCTGTGGCTCTCTGATTACCTGCAACAGCAAACCGCCAGGCAAGGGTGGCTAATTCCCCTAAACAAACCAGCGGGGATGAGTGTTTCCGGTCCATTAGCGGAGCGCTGCCGGGTTTAGCGTGCGCAGAAGATGAGGAATGCGGAGCGTCCAGTTTCCGCCGCCGGTAGGGGCCAGGGGGGCACGTGCTCTCTCAGGCAGGCTTGCGGTCATAGTTTTGCACTGAAACGGGTCATCTCAAGCTCCGAAAAAGCCTTTGTGAATAAAAATGGAAAAATCAGGAGGCATTTCAATTAAAATTTTAAAAACCGCTCATATAGGGATGAGTAAGACAGCAGGTGTGGGAAACATCACCTGCTAAAATATTTCATTTTAACAAGCCCTTTATTTAAAATTTGAAAAGCGGAAGGTTTCAGAGCAATCTTTGTGCAAAGCCGTGATCGGCCTTCCCTAGCCACGGCGCAACCTGCGTTTCTGACGGTGCCTGGGACGATGTAACTGGCGGTGAGGAGGATACCAGCGGCCCGCCGTCTGCAGGTCACACGCGGCGTCGTCGGCGGCCTGATTCCACAGCGCATTCCTGACCTAGGCGATGAGCGTGCTCAGCGCCGTGACTCTCAGCGCCGTGACTCTCAGCGCCGTGACTCTCAGCGCCGTGACTCTCAGCGCCGTGACTCTCAGCAGTGCCTTGTGGATGATACCATTTGATCCCATCAGGGAGCGATAAACGATAGACACGGGCTCGATGGAAATGACTGTCAGGATGAGAACGCTGAGCCTGCTGCCTGCTCCTCCCTCCCTCTCTCTCCTTCATGAGTCTCCCTGTCTCTCCCTATCTTTCCCTTATTGTTCCTCCCTCCCTGTCTCTCTCTCTCCTCCTGTTTCTCCTCCTTGTTGCTTCTCCCTGTCTTTCCTTTCGTTCCTCTTATCAGACAGTGGCTGGTGTGAGCCCCGGCTTTGGCAGTAGAGTCACATGTGCTTTGGGTCCTTGAGCAGGGCCTTTAACCCCCCAGAATTTCTCTGGGGGGGGCGCACTAGTTGCCTGACCTTGCACTTGGACCCCAAGCTTCACTCTTGCCCGTATATGTCTGTGTCCCTCAAAGGGGAGCATGATGGAATCAGAAGCATCCCAGTGTGCCGAGACTTGTACTCTTGGAATGGAATGGAAATGGAAAATAAAGGAACATTTCATTCTCTGTCTCTCTCCGCTTCACTCCCTCTATCTTCCTCGATCTCCTCCACTATGCCAGGCAAAGCCTGTGATGTCATCACCAATGAAGCCAGGCAAACCACACCGCCTTCTCTTTGCCTTGTTCCCATGACGTTTTTATCGTGGGTGGTGGGGTGGGGGGGGCTCTTTGCTGGCTTGCTGTGAAGGAAAATAAAACCCAAAGCTGCTTGTAGGAAGGGAAGGAGTTTAGGCAATTCGGTACCTGCGTGGTTTCCCTGGCGGCCCCCCCTCCTCCTGCCTGTGTCATTGGCAGTAAACCTGGGGATCAGAGGGCACTGCTTTCAGGCTAGTACTGGGGGGGGGGTTAATTTTTCCTGATTCTCTGTCAAATGGTAGTCAATCATTGGAAGCTGCTGCTACAGAGCACCATGCCATACTGTTGGTGTGGTGTGGGGCAGGCAGGATTCACTCTTAAAACATTGCTGACATCAGTCGGTATATGTTGCTCTGTAGCACTGGATGTTTTTCAGTCATGTGGTTAAGACTCTGGTCCCGTAATCAAGCCAGAATGCCAAATCACCAGCGTAAGCTTCAGCAAAACTGTGGCACTGGATAAACAGAACTGTCAGCTCACCTCGCAGTTGACTAAATTTAGCTGAAGTAGCCAGAAAACTCAAGCAAACAAAAAGTATTGTCACACAATTCCAGCATTTTCCCACAGACGGAAACTTCACTGGGACTCCATTTCCTGACCGGCGGCTGAACAGCTATATTTAATGTGCAGCCACTTCATTCCTGGTTCATCACGAGGACAATCTTGGATGTTTCATGAGGAAAGTAAACTTTTAAAATATTCTACTACAGCTCCCTGAGACTATGGCCTCCATTTGACTCAAGACGGCGCCATGAGCTTCAATGTCAAAGCTAAAGTTGCTCAATCTGAATGACACTGTTGGGGGGCAAAGCACGTGTGACTCTCCTGCCAAAGCCGGGCTCACACCAGCCACTGTCTGATAACGGGCATGGAGGCTTAGCCCACAAAGCAAGACGCCAAACTCTGAAAGATAGGGAGACGGGGAGAGAGAGAGACGGGGAGAGAGAGAGACGGGGAGAGAGAGAGACGGGGAGAGAGAGAGATGGGGAGAGAGAGAGACGGGGAGGGCGAGAGAGAGAGGGAGGCTTAGCCCACAAAGCAAGATGCCAAACCCTGAAATAGAGGGAGACAGGGAGGAGAGATGGAGAGAGAGAGACGGGGAGGGAGAGAGAGACAAGGAGGCTTAGCCCACAAAGCAAGACGCCAAACCCTGAAAGGGAGGGAGACGGGGAGGAGGGACAGGGAGGGAGAGAGAGAGAGACAGGGAGGAGAGACAGGGAGGCTTAGCCCGCAAAGCAACATGCCGAACCCAGAAGGAGCAGGAGCGAGATCAGCATCCTGCAGATCTGCCCTTCTGGCTCAGAGGTAGAGACAGTGAAAGCTTGTGGGGCTGAGCTCCTGCAGATGTGGACCGAGTGCCAGTTTCCCTTCAGACTGCGGTAAATCTCGTGTCTCTGGCTCTTAAATCCCCGACCACTGCCTGCCGGGAGGTCGTGTCACTCCTGAAACGCTGATAGCTGGCCGGCAGGAAGCTGCCGTGTTCCTTTAAATCTGCAGTTATTGCGACTGCCCAGACTCACAGAGAGACCCAGCAGTACCACCAAGGTCTGTGCTGAATGTAACAATAAATCAGTCCTGGCTGATGTAAACCAATTCGTTGCTTCTTTAGTAAATGATGCTGAGGAGGTTGTGCAGACTTTGTGTGAATGAGGTGTAAACACAGTGTACACGTCCTGGAGACTTTCAGTAAGGCTTGTGTAGGTGGGTCTCAGAGTAGCCTCTACGCGTTCCTGTCGAAGGATCCTGGGGGCTGGGGGAGGAGCCCCTAAGTGACCTATGTCCTGAAAAATTTGGAAAATTAATTGGATAGGTTTGGGTTGGAGATGCCAGTGTGATATTCTGCCACACGCCCTGTGTTTAGCCATGCCCCTAGTCAGCATCTCCGTGGTGCGTCATGTCGCTGTAAGCCTTTAGCTTACATGCATGTGACCATTTTACATGTGTGTGACCATATTACATGTGTGTGACCAGCACTAGGGCCTCTGCTGCCCTCTGCACCACTGTTTACATTTTAAATCCATGCGACACATTTTATACCCTCAGAATTAAATTTACCAAACCTCAGAAAGACATAAATATGTTTGATTCTGGCTCCAGTGTCAAGGTCTGTACAGACTTTTAAACGGTTTTGACAAGTTTATGAATCCAAATGCCCTGTCTCTGGTCGGGAGGTGGGGAGAGGCCACCGTCTTCGCGGTTTCAGAGCCGCTGAAAATGGCATCCTTGTTAAATCATTCCCTTTAGAATTTATTCCCGCTTAATTGTGCCCAGCCTTCCCCATGATTCCAGACAACCTGCCTGCGACCCTCTGTGTGGCTTTTCCCCTGGGATGATTCCAGGGTGTGTGGCAGGGGTGCTGGGTGGGGGGGCTCAGAGCAGGGTGTTGGGTATGGGGGGGCTGGCGAAGCCGTGTTGCCGGGCGGGTCCTGTTTGTGCTGCCAGCTGCCGTCTGAATGGCTCCGTGGAGCTGGCTGCTGGAGGCGGAGCCGTGAGGGACTTAGCATGCAAGGAGAGTCCCGCACATAGCGCTTTGGCGGGTCTTCCAGAGGCTTCCGAGACGCCGGCGCAGTCACAGGTCTGGCTGAACCTGAGAAGAAGACAGAAGCTCCGGAAAAACATCTTAGTCTGCAGTAACCCCTCCCAGGGTTAGGGGGAGAGAAATTGGGCCTGGGGTGGCCTGAGTGTCTGTGTGTGTGGGACGGCTGTGTGTGACTTTGTGCATGTGGCGAGGGAGCAGGGAGTCACTCCCTATAAGACCACTCGTCCTGCTGTGTTTCGGAAGTCGCTCCATTGGCTGTTTTGACTAAAGAGGGGGTGGAGCCACTCACTCAGGCGGGCGGCCTGTAGAAAAGGGACAATGGATTAAACCCCGCCTGGCTTCACCGCCACTCCTGGGACTCCGTCTCGGTGGGGGGGGGGGGGGGTTGAGGGAACAGGAGTCTGGGAGAACAAGAGTCTGGGAGGACAGGGCGGCACCAGAGCAGGCTGATGGCTCTCTGACCCCCCACAACCCCCCGTGTGTCCACTGCAGTTGTGTCACCATAGGTGTGACCTGTCTCCCGCTGTGACTGCATAATGGCCAAAGCGGTCCAGGGCCGTGGGTCACATCCGATTCCCAGCAGGGCAATCAAGCCCAGCCCGGGGATATACCAGCAAAGCACCCAGACAGATGCTGCATTTTTCTCCGTGACAACTAGGGGCCAGGTTTCCCAGAATGCACGGCAGACAATAGGAGCAGCAGCTGTGGCGAGAAGGGGCGGGGTACACAACGTAACGGTGAGGGAGTCCTGGGGCAGCTTTGTGTGCTTGTATGTGCCTGAGGGGTACACATGTGTCAGAGGGGTTCGGACAGGCATCCATCTGGCATCTGAATCGAGTCCCTGAAGAGGGCCAGTGGCTCCACGCACCTCTCCCCCCTTCCCATGCCATCTTCCCGACTGGGTTTTCCGAGACCTGACTGGGGAATGTTCTGACGGCTGCTCGAAGGACAAAGAACGCTCGGGCTCCCAGGGAAGATGCAGGCAGCTCCCTCACGTTCCCCCAGGAGCAGAAGACCCGCTGCTATGTTCCACACAGCCACAATCCCCCTACCCTTGACGCCCAGCCAAAAAGTGGCCCCTTATTCTGGGTGGGAGGATCCACAACTGAGTCATCTCATCCAAAGGGCTTTCCACATGTGGTGGCCCTGAGGGCAGTCGAGATGAAGGACACTGAGCTGGACCATCTGCCAGGTCGTCATAAACGCATGAGAAATGGGGGCCGTAACTTCCTCAGTGCCTCGCCTCCTTTGAGTAACTGTGCCTGAGATTCTCTGTAGAGCCAGACGACCTTTTTCAATCAGATGAAACGCTCTTGAATTTAAAAGCTGTCAGTTGCGAAACCCAGTTTTTTACCCCTACAACTTTAAACCCTTAAGCTTATTTTTTCTCCAATAATCTGTTGCCTGGATACAAACAAAGGGTGACGTGCCAGCGAATGGCTGAGCTCCTGCTTGCAGTTTGAGTCATTAGGTGCCGCACCGTTGTGATTGGTGCTTCACACGCAGGGAGAGCACACGCTTCGGTCCACCGGAGATGAACATGTGCGTGTGCTCGGCTGTGTCGGGGATGAAGAGCTGCCCTGTATTCTGTTGCCATGGCGCTGGTGGGGGTCAAAGGTCAGGGGTGGGGGCGGAGGGGACCGTGGCCAGAGTGGGGCTGAGCTCATTCTCACAGTAGTCGGTCACAATGGGACGTGGGAACGGGAGGGAGTTCCCGGTCATCCTGGCCCTGTCCTGCCCCCCACACTCCCACACCCCCGCACCCCAATCCCAGGACAGACTGGTAATCACGCTATAAACTGGGCTAAACTTAACTCTCCTCTTAAAGAAAATGCATGTTGCTGCTTGTCGTCCGCATTCCGCTGACCGCTTCTGTCCCCTCTCCTGTCTGTTCATTTGCCGATGCCATACTCAGCCCCAGCACATCGTACATAAGAACATAAAAACATAAGAACTATACAAACGAGAGGAGGCCATTCGGCCCATCAAGCTTGCTTGGGGAGAACTTA
>JAODKN010000077.1:1585773-1601753 GCA_026774425.1 Petrocephalus zakoni
TGATGCATTTCCCACCGCCGTACATGTCTGTAGTGCATTTGTGATGCATTTCCCACCGCCGTACATGTCTGTAGTGCGTTTGTGATGCATTTCCCACCGCCGTACATGTCTGTAGTGCATTTGTGATGCATTTCCCACCGCCGTACATGTCTGCAGTGCATTTGTGATGCATTTCCCTGCAAGGTGACGGTAAGTGATGCAGAGGGGACCCCGTCTCTGTGGAGATGTGGAGATGGCCCCTGATGAAGGCGTTTGGGGCTCGTGGGGTCTTCTGAACAGCAGCCCAGCAAACGGTCTCCGTGTCCAGAGAGAGGCGCTCTGACTGGACTTCCCCAATTAGCCCCCGTGGCCCTGGCTAGGGCTCTGCAGCCGCTGCTGTTCTCACGCCCAACCGAAATTCGTCCTGTGGCCCTGCGCATGGTGGCCAGATGTAGGGGGTCCCTCTGTGCGGGGGTCATGGAGGTGGGGGCCGGCGACTCGGGTTTCACATGGTTAGCGCTGTGATGGATGGCCGACGTCGCCGGCCCATCTGCTTCGCTCGTATGGCGGCGGCCGGGCCCCCCGCCCACCCTGCCCCTTTAACTGCAAGGGGGCCAAGCTGGAGATGAGTTGCAGAGGAAGCGCTGTCATATCCAGGAGGAACTGTGATTCAGCCCTATCGCATTTTTGGACGCTGAATCAGCTGTGACAGAGGAAGTGGGGGCCCTCGACAGTTTAACATCCAAATTGCAGAAATCCGCTTGCGGTTGGGAGGGGGGGAGGCTGTAGTCCTGCCTCCTGCCTGTACAGAGGAAGCCACGCCTTCTGTGACCCATGAGTCGCGATGCTGACCCGGCCAAGCTCCTCAGGAAAGCGTGAATCGTAGCTCGGTGCCTGTCAGAAGCCCCCCGCCCCTCTGCCTTTCCTGATGGGGTGTCGGGTTTCCTTAACCCCCACCGCGCCCCGGGCCGGCGTCCTGGCCACGCCGCTGCATGCTTCGCGCGCACGTGTTACGCATTACGGGCTCAGTGACGCCTTGCCACGCGCCTTCTGCCCGCCTCCACCTCCACCTTTGAATCATCCTCCGTCTGCTTCTTCCACGTTTCCAAAGAGAACCACCACTCATCCTCCCAGGGCTCCAGAATTTCACCACTTGTCATGTTTGTGCAGTCGGTGGGAATTAGTAATAAAATATGTTCTCTGTCGCCTGCCTAAATGAGCATTTTGTCAGTGCTGGTCTGTGAGGCCTTTGTGTGGCCCGGAGGCTGTGGAGAGCCTCCTTCTTAGCTTCTCATTACTGTGGGCCAAGTGCAGAGAGGCAAACTGTAAAGTGCGCAGCATGGCGGAGCCCCACCGTCACTGAGGCCCCTAGTGCTGATGGCTAACCCGTCACTGTGTCCTCCATCGCTCCCTGTTGGAATGAGACCAGCCCCATCAGCAGAGGGTGGTGTCAGTGGCAGCTGATTAGGAGCACCACTTTAGAGGAACTGACCCATGAAAACTGCATCATGGTGGAAGAGGTGCAGTCAGCTGATTAGCTGGGGTGGCTGTTTGAGGCCAGATGTAGGGGGTCCTTCTATGTGGGGGTCATGGAGGAAGGGCCCGGCAGGTGGGTGAGGTTGTTAGTCACTGTGCTGCTTACTGGTGTATAAATGGCTCCTTTGCTGAATGGGAGTTGTACCTTATGAATGACAATTCCTGTGCCCTCAGTGCCAGTCATGTGCTGTTCATTCCTGTTATGCAGTAGCTTGATTGCCCCCAGCTGCTGACTGCCCTATCCATGTTGCACAACCACTTCCTCTCCACTCTGACCAAGGGTCCCGTGGCTTGCTCATGTGACCACCCCACCCAGCCCTCCCTTGGTGGTCACATGCCGGCTGGTTCCGGCCCGTTAGCCTGGCAGCCCGAGGCTCGCCGGATGGTGCCGTGTGACCCGTGTCCACCCGACAGCCCCAGGTTTATTCCCGGCCCTCCTCCTGTGACGTCAGCAGTGACGAGGCATCATCACAGATTGCTGAGCTAATGCACGTGGACTCAGACATTAAAAACACTGCAGATATTACTGACTGCAGTCATTTATGTATACTCACAACATTTCAGCTGACAGGAACATGGGTCTCTCTCTTGCTCTCTCGCTCTCTCTCTCTCTCCCTCTCCCTCTCCCCCTCTGAGCATGCATACCTCAGGTCGTGGCAGACAAAGGAGCACGGAGGAAGCAGGAAGTGATGGACATCCGCTGAAGCCGTTACATCTAGAGGTCAAGCCACCCCTGGCCGTCATGGTGGGAGTGTACGGGGGATTCCAGCTCATTGCTGCTAATACTCCCAATGCACAGGGTTTTATAGGCTTATTGTTTGTTTTAAAACCCCATATTGTATTTTCTGTGCTTTTGTATTGTCTTCATGTATAACATTTATATCTGATCAGTGGGTTTGTTCAGAAATGTACTGTTCATAAAATTGTAAATTGTTATTGAGAGTGTTTGAAGACAATCTGTAATTTAACTGCTAAATGCTGTGAGAGTGTGTGTGCGTGTGTGTGTGTGCGCGTGGACATATTTATATTACGTTGTGGTTATTCTATTACATGGTGTAGTTATTTTCTACCTTGTGGGGACATGGTTAAGGTTGGGGCTGGGTAGGGGTTAAGGGCGTCATAGCTGGGATCAGGGTTATGCCCATAGCAAAGAATGGAGTGTCCCCATAAAGATAGGAATACATGGTGTGCGTGCGTGCGCATATACTTTAATCACGGTGTGGTTCTGTGTCTCTGCCCTGCCTCTGCGTATGTATGGGGGGGGCAGAGGCCTGGGGGGGTGGTTCTCCAGGCTCTGCCCTGCAGCACAGTAATCCCCCCCTACAGACAGGGTGGGCCCTCGCCTCTGACCCCCCCCCCCCACACTCAGGGTGTGCCCCTCGCCCCCTGGTTTTCGCTCCCAGTCTGGGAAACACTGTTCTTGGGATATGAGCTGTCAGACACCCCGCTGCGTGTCACTGGTCCCCATTATGAGGTCGTCACCTCAACCTGTCAGCTTTACCCATTATATGCTTATCATTTATGTGTGAATAACTTGTAGTATGTTGTGTGACCTTTGACTTTCACTGTCCTTTCTTGTACAGCCAATCAAACTCCAGGATATTGGAGGGTTCCCCACTGCCACAGAATGCCCAAAGCTGTGTCTCACTGCGCTCCTGCCCTGCTGGTATTTCCGTTTGATTTGTGGGGGCAGGCCAAAAGGAAATAGAATTGCTAGAAATGTTTATGTGTAGGCTGTACTGATAATGTATAGGCTGGTTATCATTGAAATAAAATAAAAATTAAATACGTAAAAAAAAAAACACACACACACACAGAAAGCGGTTTTCCTTTTTCAACTAAATCTTTTTACAACACCTTTGTTTCAAATCACGCTGCCTGCATGTTCCGTGGCAGGGCCAGCTGACTATGGCTTTGGCATGGACAGCGCTTGTAGCCTAACGTATGACGGAAGAATGTCTCCTGGAATTCCTGTCTCTTGACTGTTGGCGTGGTTTCATCAGCACACCGGAGCACAGCAGGCTACCGGGCTCTGTTAAGGGTGACCCCAAGTGGTAGCGGGGATCAGCAAGCGGCCCGCTGGAAGGGGGGATCGTCTGGAAGGCCAAGGCCGCCACTGCTCTCAGGACGCGGCCTGCTAGCGAAGCTTAAAGGTTCAGCTAACCTTTGCGATGTCCAGCTACACAAAGCGACATACAGCAAACAGAAAAGGCACATTCCATCTAGCTCTAGACAGAATGATCTAGGGAAAGATTGATGCGACTTTTGATAGCAATTTTGATGTGTATATGTTTGGTTTCGTACTGGAGGGCAGGTGGGTGAAAGCCTGCACTCCTAACGTTTAGAAGCACTCCGTGTGAACGTCTCCAGCTACGTCTCCTGCATGACTGTCTTTACTGGGCAAACAGTAATTCCACAGTGAAATGAAAAACAGAAACTAAATGACTGCAATTCTGCCATTTTTTATTGTTTGACTGCCATTGCACACAGACAGTGATTGGAGGGCCTCGTCTTACCTCTTAAAGACACTTGGTGGAGGCTGTGTCTGTGGTCGCTCTCCCGACCAGCTGGAAACCCAGCAGACAATGTAGCTGTAGCTTAAACAACACAGAAATCTACATCGTATGCCGGGTTCAAGCTGCGTCCGTGTCCACTTTAGGTGAAACCATGACAACAGCAAAGCAGGACCTTGCATACACATCCCTCAGCATGCTGAAGTCCCCTGCATTTCACTTACAGGTGGTGCCCCCTTGTGTCCCAACATGCAAAGTCTGTGTTAGGATAATTCAGATCCTCCAAGGCTGTTCATACTGGGTATGACCGTTACCAATTCCTCATGTTCAGTAAACTTGCCAGTGTTTCCCAGTAGCCCGACTGGACTTGCAGGTCCACTGTGTAACCCGCAGAGACACACATGTTAGTAACCAAGAGGCAGCTCTGGGAAAGGGAAGGGGGTGCTGCTGGGTACAGAATGGGAGAAAGATGGAAACGAGAAGCTTTCACAAGGCTTCCTTTTAATGTCAATGTCGTTGAGACCCACTCTGGTCACAGGACGAAGCCCACACTGCAATGGCATGCCAAACCGTCTGGGAGGAATGTGCCAACAGGAAGTCGGGTGGGGGGCTTTCCATTAGAGACCCAGTAGCCAGATGTAGCTGCTGATTGTAACACAGGATCTACACTGACTACTGAGCACCTTATGGACACCCAGAGTTGGGTGAGGGCCCAGCGTGGGGCTCCAGGCGGTGGGGGGGAGGGGTCGTGCTTCCTTTTCCGTGACTCTGCAACAAAGGGAGCAGCATTTAGAGGACTGGGGGCACCGCACACTCGCCCCCGCTGTCACGCCATCGCAACGCACACTCGCCCCCGCCGGCACGCTATCGCCACGCACAGTCAGCCCCGACATGTGCACCGCACATTCACCCCCGCCATCACGCCACCGCCACGCACAGTCGCCCCCGCCGCCACGCCACCGCCACGCAGTCGCCCCCGCCATCTCCACGCACAGTTGCCACCGCCACGCAGTCGCCCCCGCCATCTCCACGCACAGTTGCCCCCGCCGTCACACCATCGCCACGCACAGTCGCCCCCGCTGTGATGCCACCGCCATGCAGTTGCCCCCGCTATCTCCATGCACAGATGGCGCCATCACACCATCGCCACGCACAGTCGCCACTGCCGTCATGGCATCGCTACATGCACTGCACAGTCGCCTCCGACGTCATGCCACCTGCAAGTACCACTGAGTTACCCTGAGCAAGGTACCATCCCCAAGCACTGCTCCCCGGGCTCTCACGTAACTGCCCCCTGCTTTGTCACGTTGTCACATAGGTTAAATGCAGAGGACACATTTCGTTGTTGTACACTGTGTGCTGTGGTGTGTCAACAATGACAATTAATCACCTTCACTCACTTCACCATCCCATGTCGAGGGCCTTGGCCCTGTGCCCGGTTCACTGGCACACGGAGAATGTCAGTGGAGCATGCCAAAACCTCTCAGTCATTCAGACAAACTGCCTGAGTAAGCACCCCCAGGCTTATGGTTAACGAGTGTATCCATGCAGTGACGCTGACCAGATGCTCATGTCAGTGATGGTCACCTGCCCAGCCACCCCGACTTCTTGAATGAAATGTGTTGTCGGCGGTTGTTGCTATGTCATGGTGACATCAGCTCTGGGTAAAGCGCTGACTAGTGCGGAAGCGATTCTCTTACTATTAGCCAGACGCCTTCCTTCTGAGCAGGGTGAGTGTACAGCACCTGTCTGACCAATCACTGATTAGGATCCATTCCCATGTGACCAGAGGTCTTCATGCTGACATGAGGGACCAAATCAGGACCCTGGCAGCTGCAATCAAACTGTACAGACAGAAGGCCTGGACTGGAGGCCGACTTTTGCGAATTGTGGGCGGAGCAGTAGTATGATAGAGACGGGGCCCCTGCGATGGGGCCACCACTGCTGCGCCATCACCTGAAGGCACGCAGGATAATCCTGCAGAGTCTCACTTTGTGGCCCCTGGTTAGCTCAGAAGCTCTGATCCACCACAGCAGCCCTTAAAATAAGTTAGTCATTATTTTAACCTATGCTTTGTTCAAGAAATGTTGTATTTTTCCTAAAAGCCCCCAAGTGAAAAGGACAAAATAATTATAATGCCCCCTACTGGGAATCTCCACATCATTCTGGGGGGGATTCCTTTTTTTTCCAAGGATCTCCCCCAGGCTCCCATGATGCCGTACTGCCCCCTCAACGGACCGCCAAGTAGGCGTGACGTGAAGGACAGAGATCAAATAGCGCGGCTGCGGCGGCCTTGGGGCCAAAGTGTCATGGGCTGGCAGCGCGGCGGGCGGAGGTGTGCGTCTCCAGGATGACCTTCCCTCTCGTTATCTTATCTCCTCTTGTGATGCCGGTGCTGTCAAAGGCTCGGCAGTAAACATGTAAAGCTCACCCCCGACGTTACAGAGGACAGGAGTGTGATGGAAACCAAGGTTAGTGGAGCATTACTGAACATCTCCAACTTCGTAACAGGAATTCCGGGCCTCAGTGGAACCTGAACGATTGCCCTGTCTATGCAGGCCCTTCGCAAAGGGTTGTGGCTTGATTATCATGCTCAGCCTTCACTGCACATTCTGCTCAACTTCCTTCCTGACCCTTGGAGGGGGAAGCATCCAGAGTTCAAAATGTGAAGAGCAGCTCGTCTTGGGTACCCCCCAACAGAAATCAGATTAGTTCTTCAATGGCTGCATTGTTGTTTCCTGTCCGGATTTCTGCTGTATCCTTTCCGCTTGATGGGGTGAAGCTGGAGATGAGGGGAAGTTTGAGGAGCCACTGGATCCAACCTCAGACCCACCTAAGAGACTTGAGGGTTGTGGGTGAGCAGCACAACTGTGGCCAGCAGGGCGGCGTAGGTGAGACCCTAGACTCGGCTGCTCATCTTCGACCATAACACCATAACTAACTGGCCCGATAGAACCTGGACTCTGCTGATCTGTAAACAGCGCCTCTAATAGGACGTGCAGCGTCACCTCGGAGAAACCCACCTGAGGGCTCTGATGCAGTACCCCCCTGTCGTTGATGTGCTATGTAGTGTGGACATGGCTGGAGGAGTGTGTCAGAGCCCCCACCCAGATGCGGGCTCATCGCGTTGGCCACAGTCAGCCGCGCCGGAGGAACAGAACCGGCCCAGAGGAATTCCCCCTCCGTTACTGCAACTGCTGCTTGTTTTGGCATTCAGATGGGGGGGTTTTCCAGGCGATCTTTGATCCGACGCTTCCTGGGACAGGTGAGGCACAGCCACCTGGCTAACGGTGGTGACTGCGTGTTCCCGGGAGTGTCCAGGTGGTGAGAGAGGCCACGCTGTCTGTTGGGTAACAAAGAAACAAACGAGGAATGGTGAGAGAAACCAAGAGGGCATTTGCGGCCCGGCAAAGCTGTCAGTCTCCATCTGCCTCCGTCTGCCCGGCCGGCCCATGGCGCTGTCGGTCTCCGTCTGCCCGGCCGGCCCATGACGCTGTCGGTCTCCGTCTGCCAGGCCGGCCCATGACGCTGTCGGTCTCCGTCTGTCCGACCGGCCCGTGACGCTGTCGGTCTCCATCTGCCTGACCGGCCCGTGACGCTGTCAGTCTCCGTCTAACTGCTTTTGTAAGGGGCAAAAAAACACGGGCCGAGTGGCGGATCCGCGGCGTCCGCGCATCAATTCTCATTTTCCATGACGTGTCGGCGCCCCCCCGCCCCCCGCCTGCCCTGACAGGCCGCTGCTCGCTGGTGGCTGCAGACTGATTGGAATTCAATCCGCCTGCTCGCGGGGCCCAGGTGCGGGGGGGAAGCAGCGCCCATATATGGGCACGGTGGCGGGGTGGCTGTCGCCGCTCCCTGGCGCTCCCTCTGGCACGGCTGCACTCTGACGTCTCAGTTCCACTCTGTCACAGTTGGCCAGTGATCAAAATCCCGCGCTCTGGATCCGACGGCACCTTCTTGCAACAGCTTTTTCCCTCCAAGCTTTGAAGCCGCGATACCAGTCAGTGTGTAGGTGACGGCAGAGCAGAGGGGCGCCACACACTTGTTATGCATAATTAAGTGATCCAGCCCCCACTGATTAGAGGTGTGTGGGGGGGGTTTGGCTGGGGCAGCAGCATCACCTGCGCCTTTAATGCCCTTAACACCCTGGATGCAGCTGTTCCCAGGTTCCCATTGTGTAACGCCTGCGTCACAAAGTGGAGGATTGCTGCCCGGGGTTCCTGTTATCAGCTGGCCTAATGTGCGGCCACCAGGAATCTGGACGTCACAAAGCTGTAGTCCGCGGATTCACCTCACTCCTGCTCGGTGTTCAGGTTCCGTGTTCAGGCTCGGTGTTTGTACAGAGTAGTGTGTAAAAATACAGAGGGAGGTGAATGTGTGTGTGTGTGTGTCCCCACAGTGTGATAAAAATTAGTTATTTTCTACCTTGTGGGGATGTTTTTTTGGTCCCCATAAGGATAACTTCAATTTTATAAAAATCTGTGTCTGCAGTCAAAAAACTAAAAAGTCCCATAGTTTGTTTGGTTACTTATGGTTAAGGTTAGGGCTGGGTAGGGTTAAGGGTGTCATAGTTGGGATCAGGGTTATGCCCATAGGAATGAATGGAGTGTCCCCATAAAGATAGGAATACATGGTATGTGTGTGTGTGTGTGTGTACATGTGTGTCTGTGTGTGTGTGTGCGTGTATGTCTGTGTGTACATGTGTGTGTGCGCGCGTATGCGCGTGTGAAGATCTCCCCGCTGTCTCCAGCTCTTGATCCCCACACCCGACTTCCTCGTAACTAATGACGAAACAGGAGCCCGGCAGGGGCCGGGGGTGTGGCGCAGGGGCCGGGGGTGTGGCGCCGGGCGGAGCTGGAAGGAGTGACGCAGAATGGGGGACATCGTCGCCAAGGTGGGGGGGGGCACCGAGTCTGTCCACGTCCGCATTCCTGAGGCTTTCCGACGGCGCCTGCATCTCGACCCTGCCGCCCCCCCCCCCCACTCCTCAGCTTCCTGTCAGCAGACGTTTGGGGGGGGGGCGCCAGGTAACCTTGAAACCTAATTTTAGTACGGCTCTATTGTTCACGGTGCCTTCCGAAAGCTATGTATAACCATTAAAAATTAAAGCAGGAGCCTGGCACTCTGAGGGGGCAGTGCAACCCCCATGAGCCACTGAGACTCCCGACTGCACAGAGACGCACACTGAAAAGCAATTCAACCCCAACCCTAACCCTAACCCCTAACCCTAACCCTAACCCCATTTTCTAAGTGACGTACATCGTGAGGTACGTCGTCCTGAGTCCTGGTTGACTCGGAGGCCTGTTAATCGGGTCAGTCGGTACCAGGGTAACCATGATGCTGACTGATGTGGACCAGCCATGTGGAGAGGCTAATTCAGCGGGTGCCTTTCTGCACACTGTCTGTTTGGCCAGTGACTAAGGTCCCCTAGACAAACACATGCGGGCCAGAACTCCTCCAGCTCTGAATCATTCACGCCCCCCTCCCAACCGCCCACGCGCCCCCACGCACACGCACATGCAGCAACACACCCACACGCTCCCTGCCCGCCACTATGCTGTGGCACATAGCTCCCGGGACACCGCATTCGAACCCACACATCAGCGACTCCGCCCACATGCCGGCCGCAAGTTCTTTCTATTCCCCCGAGCCCATCAGAGTGTGGCTGCTCCCAGTCAGCCAATGGAAAAGGAGACCTGAAGCTAGTAGGATACTGTACACACTGTTCTTCCGAAGCACCGTGGCTCACTGCCGCTCTATCTGGGCATGGAGCCGACCAGAGGCTCTGTGGACTGCTTTCCTCGAGAGCCTGAGGAAGACGGGTGTGACACCGGCTATGAGACTTCGCCCACCCCACTCCTGCCACCACCCCCGACAGGTTCATCATCACCTGACCACTTGCTGGCACAAACAACACCTAACTGCCTAACAGTCTGCCGCTGCTGGGGCCCAACAATGCCACACGCTGACTTAAGACCCCCCCAAGCAGAAGCAGGCAACATCAGTCCGTGGAGCCCCCCCCAGAGGGTGAAAGGGAAGCTAGCTGAATGACACTAAGCCCTCTCCACTCACCCCAGTCCCTTGTGTCTCTCTGGATCAGACAAAAACGTTAACGGCATCCTCTATCACTGACACCCCCACCCACCCCGGCGCCCACACACACATACACACCCCCACAAATCCACCCCCCAAACTTCATTTTTCCAAGCTTTCGCTTGGTTATCGGGAAATCTGCAAACAATTTCACAATTTCAACATACAACATGTGATATCCATTAGCTGCGAGCGGTTCTCCTGTTTTCCACTCACTCAGTCTGGGTGAAAGTGCCGTTTCCTGGTATCTGAGGGGGTCCCCTTCTCAGCAGAGACCAGAGCAAGCCGTGCCCCCCCCCCCCTTCATCACTGCAGACGCACTTAGTCCTTTTCAAGAGTTTCTTCTTGTTCTGGATAAAGAAAAAAAAACAGTCTATACAAGTTCCTGGCAAAGGCCCATTTCTGCAGCTGCGATCTTCTGAGCTTAATCAGCACACAGTCTTAAGGGAGCCGTGGTCGGGCTGTGGTGGGCTCTCCTTCTTGCTGTATTTAAGGTGCTTTCCCAGCTAAGCTGAAACTGCACCACTGGCCACGAGTGAGCTCACATGTCCCTGAGCATGGAGCCTTTCTCAGTCCGCTCTGACGCAGGCACTCAGACACTGGAGCTACTTATATAGGCCTTGTGTGGGCGTGGCCACTGTCTCACCGGCCAATGGCATACGGGACAGTGTCGTATTTCAGCCTCGTCGATTAAGGTTAGAGGGAGGGCACCCATTCAGAAAAAAGCAAAGCACACCCCCAACTCAGGCTGGAAGGATGACCAGAGTCTGTACATGCGGACAAGCGCCTGGCACACTAGAGGCAGCTGCTCTGCCCTCCCAGCAGCAGCGAATGCTACATTTGAACCCCGCTGATGCAGACAGGCAGCCATTCTGTGTGTGTACAAACCTACACAGGTGCGTGTCTATAGCTGTGGGTGTGTTTATACACGCACAGTCAAACAATGCTTCCATTTCAAACTGGTAATTTAATTTAACGTATTTAAGAACAATTATTTTACCCTTAGTCTTTCCAAAGGTCCTTTTAAATATGGTTTAATTTTTACCAAATTATGAGAGAAGATGAAGAAAATACATCTCAAATGTTAATTTCTCTCATAAATGAATTCATTTCAAGTAGTGGAAATCCCTCAACATAAATACTAAAGATAAGCAAGTGTTTGTGAGTATTAATCACGGTTAATAACAATTTCAGGCTGTACTTAAATCAATGTGCTTACTGACAAAGACTGTTTTTTAAATGTAAACAATTTTTAGTTTATTTCCTCAACGAAATAAATTCCCTCCTTGTTGAAGATCTTAACTTGAGAAGGACGAAAACATAAATACTTAAAATCATTCGACACCTTATTTATCCAGATAAAAGCGATTTATTTATAGAAGCCGTTTATAGCTAATATGCAAATATAAACCCAGGTGTAATCATTCTAAAACCGTAGCCTATACGTATTTATCCTGAAATTGCAATAAACATTTATAAAAAGAATCAACAATTCTTTACTGTGCCACGCTCTTGAAATAAATCGATACCAGTTGAGATATTTGCAGTTTGAAATTGTTTCTTTTCGTCCCCGTTGGCGCTGGGACAGGGGCCCTTGTGGGTGCCACCGATGCGCGGCTGGGCGCAGCCCCCGCCCACCGAAATGCAGAAAGGGACCCATGAACTACTCTAAAAATCACAATACTTCAGCGATTAGTCATGGAAGTTAGATGACTCATTATCGAGTCTACCAGGGTACCGTTTAACAAACCATGCTACTTGCGTACCAGTTCAGTTTCACCTTTGATTATTTAATCTATTTCATTGACTGCCGATGTGGAAGGCGGCGGCCGGCCGGTGCCCGAGCAGAACGCTGCGTCCCCCCGCGCCAAACACACACACACACACACACACACACACACACACACACACACACAAACACACACATACACACAATCAAAATGTAACGGATTTTCACCAGCTGCTTCAGCGTCAGCTTCATAGTTACGCCGTGTAACGCTGTCAAACATAATATTATTTTGTAATTTAAACCCCATTATATATACAAACTTTCATTGGTATATAACATCTAGAGTTAGTTGCTGAATATATAAAAATAATGAATTAGGTGAATTAGCAGTGAGCTAAAATCAACCCACTTTGTTTTTATAGATTTCAGTATAGATTTTATAGATTTTAAAAGTGATATTTTATATGTATATAAAGGTAAATTGTGTTTTCGTTTTAATGTATGTTTAATTAAAACTTAAAACACCCAATTAGTCACTAAAAACGTATTTATATATTAATTTTCATTAATATTAAGATTAAATTTAAATTACAATGCAATATAATAATAGTTTGCATATTGCACCAATACTTTCGGTTTAATGCTAATAATTTAACAATCATATATTCAAATAGCTTAAATAGCTTTCCGTGATGCAATTATATAAATAACGTTTACGTTTTTGGTATTTTCTAAAGAAATCAAAAGAATAAGGATGTAATTACAACAATAAAAACATAAAAAACAAGCAAACATAATAGCTCACCCACTGATTCACTTTGGCTTTTTTTAAACATGTCCAACCCCAAATTAAAAGCTCAGATACCTTGTTAATTTTTTTTATGCGTAAAATCACAATATAGACATGCTTCTGGAAATATCTCAGATAGGCATAGCTTCAGTAGTGCGTGTATGTATGCGTGAGTGTGCAGCCAGTAGTGCGTGTGTGTATGCGTGAGTGTGTAGCCAGTACTGTGTGTGTATGCATGAGTATGTAGCCAGAAGTGCGGGTGTATATGTGTGAGTGCGTAGTCAGTAGTGTGTGTGTGTATGCGTGTGTAGCTAATAGTGCGTGTGTGTATGCGTGAGTGTGTAGCCAGTAGTGCGTGTGTGTATGCGTGAGTGTGCAGCCAGTAGTGCGTGTGTGTATGCGTGAGTGTGCAGTGTGCAGCTAGTAGTGAGTGTGTATGCATGAGTGTGTAGCCAGTAGTGCGTATGTGTATGCGTGAGTGTGCAGCCAGCAGTGCATGTGTGTATGCGTGAGTGTGTAGCCAGTAGTGCGGGTGTATATGCGTGAGTGCGTAGCCAGTAGTGCGTGTGTGTATGCGTGAGTGTGTAGCTAGTAATGCATGTGTGTATGCGTGAGTGTGTAGCCAGTAGTGCTTGTGTGTATGCGTGAGTGTGCAGCTAGTAGTGCGTGTGTGTATACGTGAGTGTGCAGCCAGTAGTGTGTGTGTGTATGCGTAAGTGTATAGCCAGTAGTGAATGTGTGTATGCGTGAGTGTGTAGCCAGTAGTGCGTTTGTGTATGCATGTGTAGCCAGTAGTGCGTGTGTGTATGCGTGAGTTTGCAGCCAGTAGTGCGTGTGCAGCTAGTAGTGCGTGTGTGTATGCGTGAGTGTGTAGCCAGTAGTGCGTGTTTGTATGCGTGAGTGTGTAGCCAGTAGTGCGTGTGCAGCCAGTAGTGCGTGTGTGTATGCGTGAGTGTGTAGCCAGTAGTGCGTGTATGTATGCGTGAATGTGTAGCCAGTGAAGGAGCCGACATCCTGGCTGAGGTCTCAGCAGCACGGTGGCCTGCCTGGGATACATATTCAACATCATCTGTCTGAATCCACACATGGAGAATCTCCGGCGATAGGGAACGGCAGGTCTGGGGGCTGAATCACACTGTCGTGCTCACTGGGAGGGCCCTCACATCCCATTCCAGTGCACCCTCCTCGGAAAAGGGGGGCTGGCTCATGGTGACTCAGGTTAATTGCAGCGTAGCTAAGGAGCTCACCCAAAAACTCACTGTAGCCACAGCGAGCTCTTATGTCCTCAAAGCTCTCCACCCTGTCCTCACTGATCCGCCCTTCTGCCTACAACATCCCACGCCATCTTTCACAATATTGTGTAAGCTTCTTGCTGGTATTCTGCTAGTTGCTATAACATATTGGGGGTGGGATCTTTTATAACCATGTGGCAAAATTAAAAAAATCCATATTGGTTTGAAAAAGTGACTGATATTTCTTAATTTTCATTTAGTGTGCTTTTGTAAATTACGTACAAAATTTAGGATGATTACAATAAATGAAAATGAAGGTCAACCTTAAAAATGTGATAGTAGAGGTATCATTTCTATCTGGTCAGGGAGTACTGTATGTTTAAAGCACCTGTTACACTATAGACCCGCATACTACGGAAATCTTCAGTCAAGCACGGACCCCCCCAGCCCATTCCCTCCAGTTAGAGTTACCACCCCCATCCCCCCCATTTACTGCTACTAGGAGACAAAGAACCAGTAAGTTGCAAAACTCTACCACATAATTACATTATTATAAAATCAACCCCACATGTCAACTGCCACCATGATTAAATCCAATGAAAGTGTACAGTTCTAGACGAGAATGCACTTCTGGTCATAAATTAAATAATTCATGTTTACTAGGTCTACTATATTCAGCGCAGCACGGACCTCTGTTAGCTGCCACAACGCTCACTGTTTGTTTAGTGCGAAATGTGGCAGACGCCTCTAGCTATAGCCAGCTCTTTAATAAGCGCAGTGAAGATCACCTCTGGCAGGCTCTTTCTAACAGCAAAGCAAAGACACGCCAAAGTTCAGCATGTGTGGGCTGCCCATTCACACTGTGACGTCCTGCATCCTTCAAAGAAGGCAAACAGGAGACACGGGTGATGGCAACCCCCAGCAAGCGTGGTGGATACACCGGCACGTGGACCGGAAGCTCCACTGTCCCGCCGGGAGGCAGCTCCTACCGGAGAGGGTACTGCACATGTCAGCGGCAAGCAAACCCCAGCAATGATTCTGAGCTGGCAGGTGGCGGTCCAGCTCTACTCTGGAGTGGCTGAGGTAGGGATGTCCATATTAGGGAGTTGGGGGGGTTCTGCTTGTGATGTCACACTCATACCACACAGGCATGGCTTCACGTCTTATCTTGTCAAGGCCTCTTGTTTTACATTCCAGTCTGCCCATGATATGGGTAAGGGGGTGACCCCCCCATCCTAATTTAAAGGCATAATAGACTTGTAGGAATGTGTCATTGCCAGTGGTGCACTAGGGGCATGGCATATTTGGGGGGGAGCGCTTCACAGTGGCCCTTAAATATGTAAGATTAATGGCAGATTGGTCCGGGGAGCCCAGGATTCCCAGCCACCCCCCCCGTTTACTGCTGTGGTCGCCAGACGTTTTACAGAGCAGGTAACGGGCAATAGGGTCTATGGAGCAGAACTGGTCAGGATAACTCTTATATAATGAAACTTATAAATGAAAATGATGGACTGCAATGGACAGGATTCCTGCCCAGGGTGGGCCCTGTGTTAGGCTCCCTACCCCAGGACAAGCCTGTCCACACTCAGCTGTGAATGTGGCCTGATGGATATGCATCTTTCTTCCCCCAAAAATAGGCAAATGTTCAATTTTCAAAATAGCTGTGAAAATTGCTAATGTCCTGCCTTTTATGAGTTGTGAAGCGCATACATGTTTTCAGATTTGGTTGCTGTGAATGTGCTGGGCAGCTGATGGTGTCGTTAGCCGTCCATCCAGAAGCATGACACACACTTTGGCTCGCGCACAGCACAACTTACACTCTCTAAACTGCTACATTTTGGTGCTGGGTGTTAGAATAATAATGTTAGTTTGTTATTTTACAGGAGTATTAAGTGACAGGATATTCACTGTCTAAATGTAAACCCCCTTTCTGACCCAAACCCCTGTCTGACTTAAAAAGGCCTTTCCCTCTCTCTCAACATCTTCCCCTCTTTCTCTACCTCTCCCTCCTTTTCCTGCAAATTTCAGAAATGCATGCAGGGGGGGGGGGGGGGGGGGGGGGGGGGGGGGGGGGGGGGGGGGGGGGGGGGGGGGGGGGGGGGGGGGGG
>JAODKN010000077.1:1604040-1616130 GCA_026774425.1 Petrocephalus zakoni
TCTCACTTACACATTCCCTTCAGATCCTTCTCTCTCACTCCCTCTCACTCTTTCACGTATACGTCCCCTTCAGATCCATCTCTCTCACTCCCTCTCACTCTCTCACTCACACTTTCCCTTCAGATCCCTCTCTCACTCCCTCTCACTCTCTCTCACACTTTCCCTTCAGATCCATCTCTCTCATTCCCTGTCTCTCTCGCTCACTCCAACTTTCAGATCCTTCTCTTTCTTTCACTCCCTCTATCTCACTCACACTTTCCCTTCAGATCCTTCTCTCTCACTCCCTCTCACTCTCTCTCACACATTCCCTTCAGATCCTTCTCTCTCACTCCCTCTCACTTACACATTCCCTTCAGATCCTTCTCTCTCACTCCCTCTCACTCTTTCACGTATACGTCCCCTTCAGATCCCTCTCTCTCACTCTCTCTCACTTACACATTCCCTTCAGATCCTTCTCTCTCACTCCCTCTCACTCTCTCACTCACACTTTCCCTTCAGATGCCTCTCTCACTCCCTCTCACTCTCTCTCACTCACACTTTCTCTTCAGATCCACCTCTCTCATTCCCTGTCTCTCTCTCTCACTCCAACTTTCAGATCCTTCTCTCTTTCACTCCCTCTATCTCACTCACACTTTCCTTTCAGATCCTTCTCTCTCACACATTCCTTTCAAATCCTTCTCTCTCTCTCACTCTAACTTTCAGATCCTTCTCTCTCGCTCCCTCTCTCACACTTTCCCTTCAGATCCTTCCCTCTCTCACACTCACTCTGCCCCTTCAGAGGCCTCTCTCTCACACACATATTCTCTCTCTCTAACACAGTGACACCCACTGTCTTGCCACAGTAATGGAGGGCTGACTCTCGCCACTCTGCCTTTCTGAAATGTGAGTCACCCCCGACCCGACACACACACCCACGCAAGCGCCCCCTCCTTCCGGCTCTCACAGTATTCCAGGTGTGGGTGTAAACGCAGCACCGTCACGACAAGGCAAGCAAAAACCACAGCTCCCTTTGCCCCCCCCCCCCCCATTCCCCCACACTCGCTACCCACGCATGGTGCCCACGCAGAGCGGCTGCTCTGCTCGTGATGTCATGCGTGCTGCCCGGGGCCTTCGTGGGCGTCAGGGGCCATGTGGGTGTAACTCTATGTTTACTGCTGCCCAGTTCTTCTCTCTAAATCACAGTTCACTTAGGATTGGAGTGTCACATTAAACCTCAGTGAGGAACCGCATCGAACCTGAAAGTGACATGGCTCAATGGCAGATGATCAGTCTCAATAATCAATCAGCGCAGCTTCAGTGGTATGTTTTCTGATGCCTGTAGTAATGTCTTATTCAGGACCCTCATTGATGGAATTCATATAAACTGACATTATGCATAGTTTTTAAACTGGAAGAGTGGAGATGGCTTAGATGCATCCCAGGACAAAGTGGAGACCCTCTTCTGAATACCGCGCCCCCCAAAGATCTGGCCCTCCCAGCCCTGCACTTGGTCACACTGATTGCATCTGTAAGTGCAGGTGAGATGCTGGAACGAAGCTCTGACGTCAAGGCTGAAAATCACCCACGTTTCAGAGCGGTTCCAACTGAAGTGCCCAGCTACTCGAGAATAGCCGCTGTCAGACCAGAGATGAGTATGTCCCTATACTGCTACAAGCCTCAGTCGGCATCTACCTACATTAATCAAATGAAGAAAAGCATCCTCTATCTCAGGGCTAGTCATTTGGAAGGATGGGTTATGGCACAAGCCTCAGGAAATGCATCCTCCCGCCAGCCAATGGGTGATTTGTTATCCTGGGGAACATTTGGCACAGCTGCCAGCTGATTGGCAGAGCAACATGTCAGTCACAGCAGGCCAGCCAGCAGTTCACAGGCTGCTCCGGTGCCACGTACATAAAGCATCTGTCCAGCCGTCAGCTGAGGCTCGCGGGAGCACTGCCAGCTTTGTTCCTCCATGGTCCAGATCACAGGGTGACGCGGCATGGTCAGGACTGTCCCACTTCGCTGGCTGAGTCACCCTGGACCTCAGCCGAAAATCTGCAATCAGACTTAGTCACCAAAGCCACAAAAGGTTGGTGCCCTGGCATATTGGAACCTGGACGATGTAGCCTCAGCAGGTTGAACCAGGCTGACCCAAGACTAAGGATTCACAAGTGGTTTGTGGTGGGACCCCTCTTGTATTTTGGCCCCTGAGGACCTGAGGATGCTTAGAGGTAGCCAAGCACCAAGAGACATGCCAGGCTTCCACCAGGACACATCAGTAAATCCCACTGCCAGCACTATCCTTAGAGGTTATGGGATGTTGTTAGCGACCCACTCGGCCCATTTCTGCCCAAGTGTTACTGCTTTCTCACACTCAAGAGAGGATGGGCACAAAATAAGCCTTCATGCTAATAATATAGCATAAGAACTGGAAATCTTGTGCTACAAATTCTGATTTAGGATGGATGGATGGACGTCATATTAGGCCAACCGGGACCCCACAGAGGTTACCATATTTCCTTTAGCTGTTTGTCACTATAGTGGTGCTAAAGGTTTTATGTACAGGTGCATGACCTGTTTCGGACCAACTGGGCATTAATGTAAACTGACCACAAAAACCAGCTTTAAGAAAAGCAAATGCGCATTGAACTTCGACCGTCATTCACGATACTTTTTATAAAGTACGCACTCTTCGGTGCCCTGAGGACTAGCGGCTGTTCCTGGAACATGAACCAACAAGGTTTCTGTGAAGGAGCCAGAGGCAGGATTCTGCCCATGTCACCCTCCTGACACCAACACTCCTCTTTAGAACGACGGAGTTTAATGCAAACCTGCTTTTGTGTTTGGTCAGCACAAATGTAATTGATTTCAGTGTTTAATAATTGGACCACTGTGAACATTAGTCAATTATTGAACACTGAATATATTAATGCCATGAACATCTGAAATGCACCATGTTACCCAGGGGAAATGGGGCTTT
Source organism: Petrocephalus zakoni (assembly GCA_026774425.1). NCBI lineage: Eukaryota > Metazoa > Chordata > Actinopteri > Osteoglossiformes > Mormyridae > Petrocephalus > Petrocephalus zakoni. Next base: position 1,607,000 of record JAODKN010000077.1, read on the forward strand.
AGGGTTTCCAGTTAATACTTTTTATTTAGTAAGTAACAAAGGGACAAATTATAATGGAATATGAATGGATGAATATGAGTTCAGCATTAATCTGGTGCAGTTAAAATGTCACCCAACGTTCCATTCTGCTATGATCAGTCCAGTCGCCCAGCTTTCCTTATGATTCTACCCTTATGTTGTTACATTTGCATGCTCCGTAAATGCCTGTGCATAAATGCACACTCTCTCTGCTCTTCTCATGATAATTCAGGTGGAAAACGCACCAATTACCAATGGTAAATTGACAGATTGCCATGCATTCTAAAATACAAAGTGAAGTACTTTTGCTAATGGATGTCGTCTCCTGAATCATTAGTATTCGTAACACGACATGCTCCGGCATCTCTCTATCAACACTGGCGTCGCGAGGAGCTTTAGGCTCCAAAGAAACGCTCTGCCCATTCCCACCGGCAGCTACAGAGCTAAAACAGTGGTGGAATACCGACAACCCCAAAAAGGAATTAAAAAAAAAGAAATGCAGTGCTTCATCGTAAAGAACATCCCGGTAAAGGTGATGGCGAAGGTTTCTCCGTAACACCCCCTTGAACAATCTTCGAAATGCAGTAATAGTTTTTTTTCCCCACAGTTATAGGAGAGTTCGGCATGCATAGCGTGTCGGCGTGGTGGAAAGGCGAGAAAACACCCTGGCACCCTGACACGCCACAGGCGGCCATTGTTCTGGTGCGCGGAGCGGGGGCCCCGCTCTGGGCCGCCGTGCGGTGCGGGGCGGCGGGCGGCAGGGGGCGCCAACGGGCGCCGCTCCTCCACGCCAGGAAATGTAAGTAAACACAGACGTGTTATTAAGATTAATACTCATATGTCAAATATTAATTATTATTTGATCTAATCCTACCACGATTGTCCAGGCGTAAGATGTTATGCTGGCTAACGAAAGCCTTGACAAATATCTCCCACATATCCTGTCATCCTGACACGTGTATTGCTAATGTTTTAAAATAGTGTTGGTTTAGTAATGCACTTAATATTCGGAAGTTGGTTATTAACGTTTAAATATGTGGCTCGCAAGCGCCCCCTTACGGATAAAGTATGAATAACTCGGCTCACTTTAAGAATAGACGGTTTAACTAACGATGAAGCAAGATACGTCTGAAGGTAATGGCATCCATTCTGCAGGTTAAAACAATAATAAAAGCACCAGAGAGAAACGAGTTTTGCTTTAAAAGTTAGAAATTGTACTGTTAGGGTAGTCAAAATTGAAGCAAGGCGCTTAAAGAAATAATGCCTTTATTATCCAGGGATAATGCGACGTCAAATTTTTTGGAGATACAGATAGGTAATGTACTCTGCTACACGCATGAATGATAAGTAACTAAATATAATGGTAATTATCACTCACAATAATGAGGTGTCATATAGCTTGTGAAATTATGCATCTTCAGTTGAGCGAAAGCCTTTATGTTTGATGTTTTAAAAAGAAATTCTGACCATTTGCAATTGGAATGCAAGCGAGGCTATAGTTACTGGGTACAACACCGATCGTGGCTGTAAAGTAATTGGACCAACAGGCTGATTCCGCAGCGTTGTGTCGTGTGAGCAAGTATATCAACAGCTGTCAATTCAAACTCAAATAAAGTAAAGAAAGGAGCGTGAGTACTCCTTTCCAACCCCTCTCCCTCTTTCCTTTCTTCCTCAAGCTCACCCTTTTATTCCTTTCCCCCACTCACTCAATCCGTTCAGTCATGGGGTCTCCCCGGGGTAATCACATTCCAAAACACACACAAGAATTTCCTTCTCTGCAGTTCACATACCACCCCTCCTCCCCGGACCTAGAGGAGAGACGTACGGAACCAGCCAGCCTGGCCGATCTTTAAAGATCGCATTCAGTCCGCTTCCATTCTCCCTTCGTGCTTTTCACGAAAGGTGCAAAGCGGGGAGGTGCCGCATTCCGCGCGCTTCGAGAAATATTGTCCAAAATGTAAAACACGTAAAAGCAGCCAGCATTAAATGTAGGTCCGAGCACCGAGGGACCACACACCAAGTGGCCGGGGTGCCCTCGCCGCGCGCACCCCAACCAGAAAACCATTATATGCAACTGGATCGGGTGCTTTTCGTGCTATACGGAAAATGCTTAAAATGCTCCTGGGTGTCTTCCCCCCAGAAAATAGTAAAATATTCTGAATCACACACACGCGCGCGCGCGCGCACACACACACACACACACACACACACACACACACAGACAGACACAAACACACACACACAACAGCATTGGACTACGTGTGCATTAAAATTACCGACACCTCTATCGAAAGAAATCGGCATTTACATCTCACAGTAATGTCGGGATAATTCGAAAGAACAAAAAGGAAGGAGGGCGGACCGCTAAGCCGGCGGCTACCTTTTGTCTGCGCCCGCATTCGCCCGCCGCCTCCCTGGGCTGCTGTGGCCGGAGCACCGCCGTCAGACACTCGGCTGTAAGGGCTGCAGCCTTCCCCAGAAGGGGCCACAAAACAGAAATAGAGGAGCGCAGAAAGAAAGAGAAAAATCCACCGCCGGGGGAAAATGGCTGTGCAGCAAATGAATTGAATATTCGCTTAACGATCTCATCATTCACTCGTCTGCTCGTTATTTCCAGTCCTTCTTATCGGCGTCTCAGGCTGCCAGATCAGTATAGGAAACGGCGACGCTTTAATGCCCATTCGGAGACGGCAGCACGCAGCCCCCGGAATGACTGAGCCGCGGCAGCCCCGAATTCCCCGGGCTCGGGCGGGACCGTCCCCGGCGCACCCCGCCGCTTCGGGGACACACATATGTATATTTCATGCTGGAATTTCAGACAGGAAAGTCCTCGGCATGAAAAACCCGATACTATCTGAGGAGCCGCGGGCAGAAAGCGCCGCTCTAATAAAACGCCGTTTTCGCAGAAAGCGAGATTCACGCACGAATGCCCGCACTTCACCGGAAAGCTCCTTTGCGATAAAACAGATTTGCTGTGCGGGTGAAGGATGAAAACCATCTAACGACACTTATCTATATATGCAAGTACTGCAAAGCACAAATAATCATTTTGATTTCAGGTGAAGACAAGAAAATGTAGGCTATTTGTCTTAATTTCTGCATTAATGAAAGTTTTAACCAACAACAATAACCGCGCTTGGCTTTAATTGAAAGCCGATTATGCTCGTAACTATTCACTTGCGTGTTCTTCAGGAAAAGGAACTCTATATACTAGTAAAAATAATTTGCTTTCAGTTTTCGTTTTACCAATATCCACGCGATTGGGTTCAGATATATACTGTAAGAACTAACAAAAATGAGAAGTTTAAACAATGTCTTTTTTCTTAACCGACCACATTTTCTCAAGGCAGTGGTTAGTAAGATGTCTCAAAAGTTTTAGGCAAACTCATCTAAACTAATCATTGATTAAAACATGATGAAAAAATCCCAGATGTTCATGAAACAGTCGAATAGCTGCCCATTGAATTATAAGTACCTGGTGATGGGAGACAATGTGTACTTCTGAATTAGAAAAGGTTATCAGCTCACCCATGCGTTTTCGTGAAGATACAAATAGGATATAATTTATTTCCTGAGAAAAATATTTCGAATATGGCCTAGTTTACGCAACGTGTCGATAAAACGATCCGTCAATATCAGGAAGGCACCGAGAAAGACAGATAAAGAGCGTTACCAGCTCCTCGTCCCGGAGACGCTGCTGGAGATGTTGCAGCACGCCGTCTTGTGCAATGTAGTCCCTGCAGTTGTCAGCTCACAAATATTAAATGCCGTCCTTTGTTTATTTCTATTGTGCCATCTCAGAGTACCGTTATTGGTCTCGTTGGTGGGGGAAAAAGACCTTTTATCGTTTGAGAACAAAGAGTCGGCTGGCAGCCCTTTGCTGTGACGTTATGTGTTTTTTTTTACAGTGCATACTCGGGGTTTCACCAAGAATGTGACTGGCAGGAAATGATAACAGCGATCCTTAAGCGGCCAGGGCTTCAGAAGCGCGTCCCGAACGCTTATGGGATGCCAGGGGAAATCTAAGCCTGTGGGAGGTGCCCGCCGATTTACATACATTTCCAAAACACCTCAGAGAAGTACAAGATGGACTTTCAGTCTTTATTTTCCACTGTCTTTGTCTTTTTCAGAAAACGCATCATTTCTGTTTCGTGACTGTTCGAGTGAAAGTGACTTAAGTGCTGAAAACCCAAAATCAGATATTGTATACTTCACCAATTAACAAACAACTAACTACATAAAAGCATATAAAAGAAACGAGTAACTATTTGATCACTGAAATTGAAGCAATTTGTCAAAACCAGAATAAATGTTTAAAATGTTACAGCCACCTTTGCTGTATGTTTGTTGCTTCGGGTTTTTAAGTTATTCAAATGTATCTATTTATTCTGAATAACAGAATTAATTCTTTTAGGGTGCATCTTTCATTAATGTGTACATTTTTAATGCACGAGGTAAGACAAATAAAACTCTGCTATCGAAGCATGTACAGTTCATAAAAATAAAAAGTATTTCTCAAAACCCACCAGATTTGGAAGTAATGAACTTGCCGGTAAGACCTAAAATGTTGTTGTTAATTGAGCGATATGTAGGGCGATAGCAGCTGTTACGCAGCAGTGATTCCATCCAACCAGCCATTTCTGTGGGTCGTGGGGGGGGGGGGGTCTGTAATTCGGCCGCGCTATTTAAGATGGTCCCAGTGTCCCTTAACAGCTATAACGCCTGTGTTTAATACTGAGTGTAATGAAGGACTTGGATTCATTCGCTTGTGAATGAAAACGGTGGTTTGAAGTACAAGTTTGACAGTTTAACTTGAAGTTGGTCTTTATGATCAAGATTTAAAAGTCTTGTCTGCTGGTTACTCCTGTCAAAATTATTACGTACTTATAGACATATTTGGAAAAATAGCCACCTGGTTTCCTACACAAATTATGACAAAGGTCAATGATGTTTATTGGTTCCAACTCGTCTCTTATTAATTGAGTTTTATCCAGTCGTTAATGATCCTTACGTTGGGTGTAATTACAGTCGGAAGCCGACTGTTAAAGTAAAAAAAGACTTCGCAGGCACGATTGGACATCTCGAGAAAGATAAAGAAAAAAGGACGGAAAGAAATGAAGGATGGAATAAAGGAAGGAAGGAAGTAAATGAAGGAATAAAGCAAGCTAGGAAGACAGAGAAACAGGAATTGCTGCTGAATGTAACTTTTTAAGGTATTAATTCACTGTTTAGACTTTAGAAGGTACTGTGGAATTCTCTACATTCAGGTGACCAGAGATATGCTGCATTTGTGTATTTATGTGTATACGTGGAGGTGGGCGGTATTTTGATTAAATGTATTTAAAATACGCATTGAATTACTTTTAAATATTTCGTAATTTGTATTTTCTGGACAGAAATGTAATTTGTAACAAAATACTTATTTAATTTCAACAGGCATGCTCAGGCAGTGGCATCTTGTGGTCTATCATATAAGGCTTCATTGACTGCATTATAGCGATAAATCAGGCTAGCTACTTCTGTTCCTAAGGAAAAAGTTCATTTCGATCGGATATTGTAGGTGTTTTTATAGCCACTAAGCCTGTGTAAAAAGGAGAAGTGATTGGTGAGCTTGACGCTGAATATTATACGCCACACAGCGTATCGGGGTTTATCTAAAAAAGATTCTTCTTTGTCTTAAAGCAGGCTGCCGAACATAAGCAACTCAAAGTGGGGAAATTCACACATTATAATGATTAATATAAGAAAGCTTTGGTGTGCCTCCTTCCCCGTGCACACGCACTCACCGACGTCCCTGTCAGCCAGTGTTCCCAGTCTGGGAAACGGGTGTAACGGCTCTGACTCCGACACGGAAACCGCGATGCAACACCGTGAACATTTGTATCGCGGTTCTGTCTCCTGGATCACCCCCCCCAAACCCGTTGCTGCAGATGTAGCCTGTTGTGTTCACATCACGTTACTAATGTAACAAAAGTCATTTTTCATTTCACAGTCGACACTAGGACACATGCAAATCAAAACATTATTATTCTGTTAGTGAAAGCTGTGCACATTACTACACATTACTTAGGCTATAATGATTACATATTCATCATATACTGTTACTATTTTACATGTATTTCTGTATTTTCAAATTACAAATTATTTGTAGATATGTAAATTTAAGTACATTTTCTCACACCAGCAGTTTGCATTTTATTTTCTTACATCCGTTCAGCCAGTATTTGTTATTTGTAACAAAATACTTTTTGATTTCGCACTTCTTGATTATATATATACATACATACATACACACACAGAGATGGGTACAAATGCGTGAACACATGCATACGTATGAAATGCACAAATTATAATTTGACATATTCCTCTGTAAATGCAGCCGGAAAATTCAATTAAGATATATCAATGCAGCCAGATGACTACGGAAAGGCACAGATCAACTAGGCTTCCATAACAGGGATTTTGGCTGGGAAATTGAACTGTAAAGGTTATTTTATTCCAGTAATGTAACTTCCAAATAGCACTCTGTCCATTTATAAACCGCTGCTTTTAACACATTTAACCGATGTCCATTACATGCATTTGTTCAAAATGTAATTTGGATTACTTTTTGTGATACTGTCAGCTAATGTTACTGAAATCTTAACCAGTTAAATGTTAATTAATCTTCTTTATTTTATTCGGTTTTAATCACATATCGATCAAAATGTTTGGGGGTTAATTATCTGAAATCACATGATGGCAAGCATGTGCGTAAGAGTTACATCTGTACGTCCTGGCAGAGGTGTTTGGGAGAAACATGCTTTTATGATGCAGTGTGTTTTGCTTTTGCTAGTGCTCTGCATAATTGTCTCTGTATATCAAAAAGCCACTAACTGCCGAACAGAAACTCTGAATGCACAATCCAGAGTGCTAACTTGTCACATTTTCTTCTGTAACCACACCCCTTTCCCCATATTCTGGCTTCTCATTGGCCGCATGGTGTATCAAGCAGTGGCAGGACAGTGAATCTGAGCGGCGTTGGTCTCACACTGCATGTCGACATGCTGAACCCTTGGCTGGCCTGTCCCCCGCTACGGCGTGGGCCGTCCTTTGGGGACGAGGGCGTCAGCCTCACAAACGTGCTGTAAACAAACAAGCTGAGTTGATGACAACAGGAAAGGGTACGCCCAATCTCCCCACACGCGCTGCCGTAGCTACCTAGTGCCTCCATAACTTACTTCTTCTGTTCACTGACACACTTCCTCTGCTCTGTGGTGATAATACCATCCTCTTTAAAGCTCAGAGGAAGACAGCGCCAGGGAGTTTCTGTGTCTGTTTTGGCCTGACTGTGGCTACCACAAGCAGTGCAGCGTCAGTCATGGGGCAGGTCTTTTTTGGAGGACAGCACACTCACAGAAGAATGACAGTTTGTACAGATTGACCCCATCCTGCCTGATCCCTGATTCCCTGGCCACACCATATCTTTCTCTTGGCTGTAACTGCATCTCTTGGCCGATTAGATGGTTGGAGAAGAACCTCCCGATCCTCCCAGCCGTCCTTTTTAGTGCATAGGAAACATCCTCCAAACATTTGCAGACATTTCGCTTTGGCATTTGCCAGGAACTCCCGCACAGCGTTCTTAAGTTTGACATCCAAAAGCCCCAGTGTGCATCACCTCCTCTAAAATGACACCTTCAAAGCTGTTCACTGTATCTCTATGCTAATCTGCACTCACACCTTCCACAAAGTACATGGAACACAGAACAATTTCTGATAGTTGCCTGCTTTGGGCCAGTATCCAGAATTGGAGATTTGTGACAAAAGATCCCGAAAAACAACTAATTAATTCATCGTCAATTATCATATAAGTGCAATGTCATTATTGTATAGTGTGAAATTTCTGTACAAACATTTAAATTTATTCATAATTTGGATCTGTAATTATGTTTCATTTGTAATTTGCCACAATGATCTGCCAAATTCTGTACTCCACTTGGGACACTGGAAAGACCGGAATCCGAGGTATGCTGAAATTAAAACTGCAGGTCATCTCTGGGTCCCATTGCCAGCGTGTCAGTGATACAGAATTTCTGCTTGTGACCAACTGGCTTGTTCCCTTAACAGAACCTAAGGTGACTGCTGCAGATCTGCTGTTCATTCAGCAATTGTAAGGGAAAGAAAAGAAAGAAAATTATACTTAATTATGTTCAAAATTTCTGCATCTTTAGTTTGTTTTTTTCCTGCTCCCTACAAACTTTTGCAGAAAAATATATATGGTTTATGAGCACCTCCCCACTTACCCTCACCTGGACGTCATGCCGCTGAACGCCATAACCCCACGGGGGCCTGCCAAAGCTAACGCCACCTCCCCACCCCAACCAGCAAGCTGATGGCCAATCCCCCCCACACTGGGACACCTGCACATCTGCCGGGTCTGACAGGTGAACTGGGTCCTGCGTCCAGGTCTTACAGTCTGGCGCTGACATCACGCTCAGGGGTGAACATTACCCCCTCCTCTCCCCGCGTCAGCCTGCCTGGGAAAGCCCCTATCGCCCACGGCAGCTGTTTCCCCTGGTGACCTGAAACAGCAGCCTTGCCTGCCGGGGTTCCCCCACCATGCGAGGGGGCTCTTTCCTGGGCGTCTTGTCCCCACTGCTCTCTGACCGCCACTCTGATGTTCTCCAAAAGCAGCTGGTACACAGAGCTCCTCACTTGGCCGCTTCCGAGAGCCCAGACGCTCGCGGGATGGCGCTCACGCCCGCCGCTCCTGTCCCCTCTGTGCGCCGCTGCGCCCCCCCACTCTGTGCCATTTCTGCGGTCGCTATTTTTCTAGCCGTCGTACAGGCAGAACAAAAGCAGCCCGGTCTGCACCCCCGGCACGCTGCTCCCGACGCGGGCATAGTCTCCCCGGCACAGGCATAGCCCCCCCTGGCACAGGCAGACACACAGACATGTCCCCTCCATCACTGTGCATCGGCGAGCAGCTCGTTGCTGAGCGCACTGCACAAAGGAAAGGCACCTGTGCTATGTGATGGTTCTGGAGCGAACGGCACAGAGGAGCCTCTGGCTGATTTGCCTCCCAGCTGGGATGCAGGGGAGGGCAAGTTCAACACAGCTGCCATCCTGAGAGC
>JAODKN010000077.1:1616459-1629962 GCA_026774425.1 Petrocephalus zakoni
CTTACCACAGAGGAGTAACACATACGCCCCCCCTGCACACCATCCGCCCCCCCTTCCCCCCCCGCATTCCATCCCGCTCTGTCCCGCACACCATCCCGCTCTGTCCCGCGCCCCCCCACACACCATCCCGCTCTGTCCCTCCTCTGTCTTTCGCCCCCCCCACGCAGAGACGCTTTGGCACTCAGATTGCTTCTGCTCCCATCTTTTCTAAATTCCACATGGAAATGAATGGATGCCCTGAGCCCCCACCCCCTTGGGCCATTATTCTCCTGAGAAGCATTGCATGGGGTGGGGGCTTTAGGGCTTTTGTGGGGCACGTGCTGATGGCTCTGACTTCTGTATGGTACGGTGTGACCCAGTAAGGAAACCCGCCTGATTGTATCCCATTTGATTTGATTTGGACAGACTGTTCTGGTGATCTCTTGCCCAGTACTCTTCTAGTTCTGGTTCTGGTATAATGCAGACTGTTTTTGCAGGACTCTCTTGCATACAAGCAACTTTTTGGTGTGTTTATCGTAGGCTGTTAAAAATTCCAGGCCAACGCTCATCGGGGTCACTGAACGAAAAGAGGACCTGGACAGCAGCATTCCTTTTTGTCTTTTCCGGAAGCCCTGACGCAGTGGGGCGCAGTGTTATTCCAGGAGACCTGACCCAATGGGGCGCAGTGTTATTCCAGGAGACCTGCACTGGGCCCCCCCAGTGGCTGCTGGGGAGATGCAGGTCCGATTGGCTCTTTCAATTAACAATCTTGTGCAAATAAGCAGAGTGGCAGCCTTCTGCTGAAAATCAGCTGAAACACTTTCGATTGAATATTTTTGGTTTTTAATTAAAATCTAATCGCAGCGTATGCCTGACATGGGAGAGTTCAAGCAACGTGATTTGCATTATCACTAACACATAAAAATATTGTCTTAAAAATAGTATTTAAAAGAAAAATTGCATTTTGGTGCAAGTTATACCGTAGCTGTCCGTTACAGGTGCTCAGCCTCACTGCATTAGCTTCTAGATCAGAATATTACTAACATTCTAACAATGTAAACTGCACCTTAATCACCTCAGCAGGACACTGCTTTCCTCGCTGCTTCCATGTGTTTTGCTAGCCACACTAATACGATTCATTTACAACCAGTGCATATATATGGTGATATCTTACAATTTTATTTCATTTTGTTCTATCTGGTAGAAGTGAATTTTAATTATTAAGAGGTATTGTCAAGGGTGTTGAGATAATGTTTTAAAATGTCATGGAAGAGGGAGTGTGGGCTGAATTCATGTCTCTGGAAATTTGTCAAATTTAAATCTCCATTTTTAAGATGGTAAAGAGTGTCATTGAGGGAGGGGGACTGTATTGGGGGCTGTACTGAGGCTGTACTGGGACTGTACTGGGAACAGTACTGGGGCTGTACTGGGGACAGTACTGGAGACACCTGGCAATTATTCACGCTAATGGCTATTAAATTACGTCATTGTGTTATTTACATATTAATTGCTTGCCATGCACCCCTACATTTACCCCAAGAGGTCAGTGAAGAACCTTGAGAATGGTTTGTGGTGTGACGGGTGTGAGAAGCCCTAATACCGAGGTCTCCTTGGTCACACGGCCCTCGCTGGTAGCTGCAGCCCCTCCCCGGGGGCCGTGGTCCTTTCAGAGTACAGACAGAGCAAGGATGGAGGCCGAGAAGGGACCTGCCGAAGGATGCGGGCTGAGGGCGGTCCACGGTACGTGTGTGCCTGACGCATCAAGGGTCCACATTTCGGTGACTGATATGCCGGGCAGCTGCCTGAAGGTGAGCAACCAGGAAAGTTGTGGAAAGCTTGGCCAGAAGTGGAATCTCCAGCTCCTGAGGAGGTCCACTCAGAGCCCCTCCATGATGGCTTGTGTTGGTGGTAGGTTAGGGTTATTTGCATTTACCTAGATAAAAGGTGTTGAGCATTAAGTAGGAGGTGGGTCAAAAGTTACTGACTGTCCCGGTACAAAGGGTGGTTTGCAATCAACTTGCAGGATGACCTGATGACTGCGGCATATCCTTATAAATGCCAACTGCAAAATAAAGTGAATACATCGTAAATGTTATATATTTATTTACGTTTATAATAATGGCCAAGTGTATCCAGCCATTTCACCTTGGCAATCAATGTCTCATGGTGGACGGCAGAAAATGATTGAGATGATTCACCAAATTTCAAATAATCCAAAATGACATTTTACAGTGGAAAAGCAGAGTGAGGAGGCAGTGGGTGTTCTGAGAAAATGAGCTTCCTGAAGTGGTCACAAGCCGTGCTCTCCTGCGTCCTCCTCGCCTGAAGTGGTCACAGGCCGTACTCTCCTGCGACCTCCTCGCCTGAAGTGGCCACAGGCCGTGCTCTCCTGCGACCTCCTCGCCTGAAGTGGCCACAGGCCGTGCTCTCCTGCGACCTCCTCGTGAAATGCAGCACTTTCTGCCCAGTCACTTGGTTTTGTCTCTGCCATTCGGGAATGGCGTGCTGGGAATTCCGCTTGTGGCATCGCTGACGAGCTGGTGTGCACGTGCGAAGCGCTCGTGGTCTAGTGGGTGGGGCTTCTGAGTGACGGAATGGGGGGGACGCTTACGCCCATTTACACGCTTTTCTGGAAATAGACGTTTTCCGCCATTGGAGCGCTTCCTGTCAACGAACAAAAAAAATATGTTTCTCACATGCGTTACATTTTCAGAATCAGAGTCGGGTTATTTGGCCAAGTCTGCTGTCACACACGAGTCTGACTCCCGTTATCAAACGCTCCTCTGCTCACGCAGCAGATACGTGCCATGTTAGGACATGACGATAGGAGCACGGAGTCCATTCCATTTATACAAGGTGCATTATACAAGGTCGATAAATGTGAGTAACATAAATTTGATATTCGATAAATTAGTCGATACAGTATGCACCAAACGGTGCACCAGTCCTCATCTTTTTTGTTTAACGTGGCTCCTTGAATTTGTATGAGATCTGTCACCTCTGGGAATTTCCTCCTTAACCGCGCTAACTGAGACTCTTCATATCCACTCTTCAGAGTTCTGAGGGTTCAGAGCAGTGAACAGGTGATGATGGCAAAAAGCTGTCAGGTGTTACTGCCCCCCCCCACCAATCAGCTTGGGAGGGGATGTCCCTCAGCGTGTAAACCAGAGAGGGAAAAAAACCTGACTGACAGCCGTACATCTCACTACCATGGAAAATATTCAAATTCAGTGGGTCTCGGCCATCGAAACAAACAGCCTTGAAGGCTCCTTCACCTCTGATGCCTTGGCTAAGCCCACCCAAAGTCACGCTGTGCATCCGTTACAAAAAAAATATAAAATTTAACCTGAAACGCAAAGAATGGAGACCCCACATCACCCACCCCTCAAAAAAGAAAAACGCTATAAACAGCAGAAAATGCCATAGGTTAGATGTAAGCAAAGCTGCGATGCATGATAAAGGTACAGGCAGTTAAAGGTCCCTGCTAGCAGCCACCTGAAGGCTGACGCTAGTCAGGATGGACTGGGAGTTGTTAGCCCACCATGGGTGAATGTTTAATTCAACCGACATGCCACTGGCTATTTCATTGGCTCCTGTTATACTCCTGTGTGTTTAATCCCTTGGTGATTAGAGGAGCGAAGTATTCTGGGCCACTGTGAAGGCAGCAGCTTTGTTTTTTACTATCCGTAGCTGTCGGTTCAACCGGCAGGACGGGAAGCTACTGAATGGCCTCATCAGCATGGCTCTTAATGCTGAGCTGAAAGAGCAAAGCAGTGAGTGCATTAGCCAGAATAAGCGTTAGTCTGGGAGTATAAAAGGCCAGTTACTGTCGCTACCCTCTGCGGCCTCCATCCCTCCACATCTGGCTCTTCGCGGAGGTGTCAGATGAAGCCCTTCTTCCATCCAAAGCCCAGAGCCAGTAGCCGCTTCCAGTATCCTTCATCAGGATCCCCACAGCCAGGCCCAGAGTTTGAGCCCCTCTTCGGGGCTCAGCTGAGATTGCCGCCATGTGCTGTGGATTCCTACCGTTGGAGACCTCTGTTCGTTGAGAAATTGCCCTCTTTCATCTCTGGAATCTGCAGCCTCTGTGTGGTCTCTTGCATGTTGGGCTCGCATGTCCAGTCAGCTACCTGTGACCTTCCATCGTGATGAGCTCATTCCACTGAAATGTGAACGCTGAAGGAATTAAGGCTGGTTGACTCATGAATACCGCGGTTATCATGTCAGATGATAGCAACAGATATACATTTGTTGATATTATAAAATTCCCGATATGCATTTCTGTGCATGTCTCCTTACATTTCTCCCTGATCTGTTTACTTTCACTTTAAGATGAAGGTGATATTTCTGGAATGGACACTTTGGTGCTTTTCAGTCGCTGCATTCGATCCCATGGCTGTGGAAAGACCATGCTTGTTTTTACTGCTTTTGGTGGAAAGTCAGATTGTTTTATTAATAAAATTTGGTTCATAATGGTCAGCAGTAACATCTTTGTTTGCAAACCACATTTTTCAGTTTCAGGTATTACAGTTTAAGATGAAATACCAAGAATGTGGTGGTAATAGGAATTAGTTAGTCTATTTGGAGTTAGTGCTCTGTGACGGGTTGGGGCCCCATCCTGGGTTGTTCCCTGCCTTCTGTCCGTGGTTTCCAGCTCTGGACCCCTGTGACCCCTGACAAGTGGGGATAGAAAATACCTGGATGATGGAATTAGTGCAGTCAATTCTTCAGCATATTCAAACATTTATTTAATAAAAAAACACAATTTTTCACTTGGCTATCAAATTTTCCTGTAGGATTTATCTCATTAACACATCAAGGCAGATTAAAGACATCAGCAAATCTACATCTAGAAGATGAACAGGCAGCCAGCTGGTCATAGGTCCTGGTCTAATGCTGGAAATCTTGTTGAAAGTTCACTGTAATGTTTGATAGTTTGAATGTAAATTCATTTCACCTGTAACACCTGGTTTCTGCACAATGCCTGGGCGACAAAGTACAAAGCCACATAAGCAGCAAGATTCTGGTGTGAGAAACATCCTCTGGTTCTCGTTATCCACTCTGGCAACCCCTAAATATCGAGCAGCAAATGGCACGTGACTTCTAACGAGTCAAGCGAAATTTCCTCAGAGGGGTTTCTGTGACTTTCCCATAGAGGCCAAGCCAGGGCTAACATCAAAATGCAAAAGAAATTTCTAGACCCATAATATTCTTGCAGCAACAATCACCTGCATACCTGGGAGGTGAGTGTTCCCCCCTCTCGGCCCTGCGGTCCTGGAATCAGCTCTCAGTATTCTCTCCACACCAGTCTGAACACGTGTAAGCATGGCAAGGCCCAGCTCTCCTCGACTTTCCGGCCCTTAGCTGGCACGACACGCAGGTCGAGGGGGAAGAAGGTAACAGCACGTGTGGACGAGAGCGGGCGGGGGCTCGGGGGCCAGCATGCTGCCGCGAATTACGATTAAAATGACAGCAGGATGCCATGTGCGAGATTCTCGCCTTTATTCCGGGCTCCCTGGCATTCGCAGACCTAAATCGTGAGAATGACGGGGGATGGCTTCGGATTGCCTACATGAGCTGCGTTACTCTCCCTGCACCAACGAGGCTCCGGCGTGCGATCTGCCCGGGGGTCCCTTCTTACATGTTAAAGCTCGGGCGGCTTTTCCACACAGCCAATGCTGCTCATCCGCATGGCCCGGCCCGTGGCCTGACCTCCTCGCTCCCCCCTAAGGCTGCTTCGTGATTTACGTGGGATTCCCTCCACGTTTGGCTCACTGTGAAATCTGGCTGCCCCGCCCCCCCAACACTCCCCCCCTCTTCCTGGCCCAGAATCCCTCTCCCAAAAAGTCTCCGAACACCCCCGCAGCTGTGGTGCACTGGAATAAAGCAGTAGAACCTCTCTCCACTGTGAGTCACCCTCGGGGATTCTGCACATGCTCAGTAAGGCTCGAGAGCCTGACCAGGCATCCCTGTGCACCCCCCCAGCCCTCTTATTCTCCCACACACCACGCACCCCCCACTTTAATGGGAGGAACAACTAACGGAACACAGCCCCCTCTCTCTCCGTGACTCACTCCCACATAGTCCACCTCTAAGGGAAGAAACCTGAAGCCTCAGACAGAAACACAAAAATCAGAGACATTTCTTTTCTGCTGGATTTTTATCAGAATGTTACATCTTGGCTGGAGAGCTCTGGTGCCGCTGGCCAGTTTGTTGAGATGGGTGCTCAGACTTCCAGCCCAGGTTGTCGGAAATGTCCACCACCTTGGATTCAGTCCAGTCTGCTTAAGTAACGCAAAGAGCAAATTCAGAGCATCTATTTTTGGGGCCACACCTCATAGAGCCAGTTATCACCGCCACCAGCCAGACGGGACTGCCAGTAGGTCCCACCACTGTGAGGGACGTTGTGTGTTCCCGAGTGCTTGTGCTCGGCACCGTCTCACGGCTCACAGCAACCGTCCTGATCCGCAGAAGTCCGCAGCTCAGCCAGTGACGTTGGGGTGGCCAGTCAGAGATTAAATGGCTGTTATTGTATCGCTCTTGGTGGGCGTGAAGCTCTACATTCATGATCTTACACCCAGGGACAGAGCACGCCGTTTGCCGAAGCCGCTCACGTGTAGAAGATGGGCTGGAGACACAGCAGATAAGCCCCCCCCAGCCAAACAGTCACCTGCTGCACCACCTGCTGATCAATGCCCCCCCTCCCCACACACACAGACAAGGGAATGGAGGGCTCTGTCAAGTGACCCCCCCTTGTGTGGTTTTGGGTGAAGCAGATGCCTGAGTGACCCCCTATGCTCATCAGGGATGGGGGGGGTGAGAGGGGGGGCAGGGCTTGCCCCACCATTCCTGAACATTACAGGATTTGTGGGGGGCAGGGGTGCCCGAGGGGGGGAGGTGGTGGAGGGGGCAGTGTGGAGGCGGCCTGCCTGAAGCGGCTAGTGGGTGTGTGAGCGAGTGCACTACAGCGTGGGTGGGCTTCTTACATTCCCAGGAGGCCCACCCCCCCATGCAGGAAACAGCCCTTTGGTTTGCCAATTGATGCAGGAGTAGCGGTTTGCAGTGTGTGCGCATGTGTGCGTGTCTGTGTGTGTGTGTACACGTGTGTGTGTGTGTGTGTGCGCGTGTGCATGTGTGCATGTGTCTATGTGTCTGTCTTTTCAGGTCCCCATTTGGGTAATGTCAATCTTATAAAAATCTGTGAATGCAATCAAAAAACAAAAAATGCCAGAAGCATTTGGGTAGGTTACTTATGGTTAAGATTAGGGCTGGGTTGGGGTTAAGGGTGTTGTGATTGGGATTAGTGTTTTTCCCATAGAAATGAATGGAAGGTCCCCATTTAGATCGGTACGCAAGTCTGTGCGTGTGTGTAGCCGGGGTGAGTGAGCACATTAACCCCTTCGGGGATGACGACGCTCCCTGATGTTATTCCGTAACCCCCAAACGGCTCGCCTCCGCCTTCACTTCCCACGAGACCGAGGGCCAATGCAGATCTCATGCTAGCGTCTCCTTGTCACCGCGGAGACAACAGCACGGGGCTCACGAGGCCGTTGGTAGTGGTGACGTCCAGCCCGAGGTGAAGGAGACGTGGTGTGCCTGTGAAGTGGCCGTTAGAAAATGCTGTGGGAGCAGCTCAGCTGTCCCCGTGCACTCGGTGTGATGCACAGACAGCAGGATTCTACACTGTAACAGTCTTAGTCCTGACCACTCCATTGCCTCAGTCTGATCCGACACAAGGGAGTAGGAGAGACTTTGATATTGGAGGGGGCACAATGTAATAGTTCAAATACATCGGTATATTTATTGGGGGATGAATGAAGCCAAATTAAATATTGGGAGGGACACCCCCCCTGCCGCACGTGGCTCCATCACCCCTGTGTACGCAGACAGCATTCCTGTCAGCACAGTCAGGGTCTGGAGTCGCAGGACTTCTGGGGAATGGCTTCATTAATATGCATATTAGAAACTGCACCCCCTCATCTTCACCCTTATTCATATCTCTACATTTTGTTTATTTATTAATAGCACATTTTCTTATTCTATAACTTTCTCTTCATGTTTACTTGATTTGTTGTTTGGTCTATTTTTTGTCTTTGATTCAGATACTCATCCCGCCACCCAAACAAAGTCCTTGTACGTTCTGTGCATAGCAAATAAAAATGGTTCTGATCATTAAGGCACCTATAACAAAAAAATCACTAGAAGAAAAATCGCGGGACTGAGGGTCCACCTTTTTAAGCGTAACACGCCGACATCGTCACATCGGTGAGACATCATGGGAGTCGAGAATGGCGGGCATGGTGGGCATGATGGGGAGAGTGGGCATGGTGGGGAGGGTGGGCATGGCAGGGAGGGAAGGCATGGTGGGCATGGAGGGGAGGGCAGGCATGGTGGGCATGGTGGGCATGATGGGGAGAGTGAGCATGGCAGGGAGGGAAGGCATGGTGGGCATGGAGGGGAGGGCGGGCATGGTGGGCATGGTGGGGAGGGCGGGCATGGTGGGCATGGTGGGCATGGAGGGGAGGGTGGGCATGGCGAGCATGATGGGGAGAGTGGGCATAGTGGGGAGGGAAGGTATGGCAGGCATGGTGGGGAGAGTGGGCATGGTGGGCATGGAGGGGAGGGTGGGCATGGCGGTGGTCGCAGGAAAGGCGGCTGACATGGGGAAGGTGGGCAAGGTGGTGGTCGCAGGGAAGGTGGCTGACATGGGGAAGGCGGGCAAGGTGGTGGTCGCAGGAAAGGCGGCTGACATGGGGAAGGTGGGCAAGGTGGTGGTCGCAGGGAAGGCGAGCATGACGGTGATCGCGGGGAAGGCGGGCATGGCAGTGGTTTCAGGGAAGGCAGCTGATGTGGGGAAGGCGGGCATGGCAGTGGTCGCGGGGAAGGTGGGCATGGCGGCAGGGGCAGCCCAGTGGCAGGCGAGCTGAGCGAGTCCCAAGCCAGTCGACTTGTGAATCGTGGTGGAGCAGTGGACAGGGAGAAATTAGTGTGAAATCAACACCTCTGCTGGCACTAGAGCCAGCTGGGAATGCCAGGGATGATGTGGGACTTTGGAATGCCCCCCCCAAGGCCCCTGCTTACATCTGTGGCCACGTGTCGCTGTGAGAGCCGCCCCACCCAGTGCATCGACAGGCTAAATTAAAGGGGCTTCGGCTAGAGTGTTTCCGTGTTCCAGGTGGGAGCCACTGTGGTTATGGCATTTAAAAGCTGTGGGTTTGCTCGGGGGGGCTTGACAGTTGGGACTTCCTTTTTAGCAGAGGCACAGAGATGCAGCCGCCACATGTGGTAAAAACCGAGGGTCTGCAGGATGAAAGAGAGTCACTGGAACTTTGTGACGGTGGCCAGAGTGACACCCACGCCTTGCCTGGAGGAAACTGAAAAACAGCAGCAGATGCTGAACTGGGCTGGCCTGTAGTTCCGCACCCTCAGGGAGGCCCTGAATGTCGATGCTCAGTGGGCCTGGCATGGTACCTCAGGTATGCAAAACCCAATAGGTGACTGGGGAACTCTTCTGCTGATTAGTGTATGTACAAACCGCCACAAATAACAGATGCTAAAAAACAGAAAGGAAATGAATGCTCGTTCACACTGTAATGTTCAAATATTAGTAATTTTTAGGACATCTAGTTCCATTAACCAGCTTTGAACAGTTCCTGCTTGTGTACAATCTCACTTTCTGTACTAAGTGATGGTCCGTGACAGTATTCCTGCCATAATATTCCCATTAATGGCTTCATCTCCATAGGGATATGCCCCTCCCCATCTGCCGCCCCCGATAACACCCCCGCCTCCTTCACCACCTCCATGAAGATCACAAGGGCAGTGTGGAGAGGCACCTGCTAATCGCTGAGACAAGCTGTGATCTTACCTCCTTTAGAGGCAAATGGAGTTCAGAGTGCCTCTCAGCCACCCAGTGCGGAAGAGCAGGGCGTAATGGAAGTTACGCTGGTGACAAGGTGAGTGCCGTGACTCACCTGCCATGTCCGCTAGGACCTGCTGAAGGAAGAGGGCCCTGACTATATGGTGTTCTGACCCGATTAGGTGAGCCGCAGTTGCCAGGCAACAATGTACTACTCTTCTAACAGTTCCAAAGTAGGGTTCTCATGTTTGGGGTTGGTTTTGCAACGGGTATAAAGCAGACATCTCCTTACCTGTCGGCCTTGAAATAAACTTTGTTTTGTTATGGAAATTCACAAAGTGAATGAAGAGGTCAGCAGATGATCAGCTGCTCTCCCTGGGTCTGCAGATTAATCTCATTCACATATTCTCAAACTCTTTTGTGTGACCATTCTGTGAAGAGTTCTTTAAACATGGCATCAAGCCTACAGGATGACAGACAGTTGATTTTTCTGCCCCCCAAAACACGGCCCGTCACTACAGGGGACATGGTGAAAGGTGACAGGCCACCAAAAGCACACGGCCAGTGACTTGCACAGTGAGCGTGTGCTCTGACACTCACCCTGCTTTTCCCAGCTAATCCTGTCTAATGCACACCCTGCCCAGTTTGCTCTGCTCCCCTGCCTCTTAGATAAAGCACAGAGCATCACTGGTTTGCTCAACAGGCCACCGAGTAAATGGCACAGATGCTGTAAAACAAATGGGGACTGAAGAAAATACCATTGGAATCTGCTAGCTGTGTACATGGCATCATGCTGATGGTATTTATAATGTCGAGACCTGATGCCAGCATGCTGTTTGTTCAGTTCACTTAGTCACATGGTTGCTCAAGAGCGTGGCGATTAAATTGTCTTTTGTTTTTATTTTTATCGCTCTTGTTATTGTTTTTCTTCTTAACAAAAATACTTCTACTGATAATAAAAGTGATGAATAAATAATTCATAGTGATTAGAAACAAATGTAATTTTCCTGTGTCACTCCCACTAGCGCTGTCTGGCGGAAGGCCCACAGCTTCTTCTTGTGTCTGTGCCCTGAGTAAATGCACAGATTTCAGTTCACATCCATTGGGAGTTCCCCAGCCAGCCATTTACGAGATAATGCGAATTTGGCTAAGCTATGAGATGCCCCATGTGACTTTTGACCCTGGCAGGCTGACTGAAAAGCAGGTAAAGATAAAGGTAAAGATGCGGGCCGCCTCTGGGCGCTGCACACGGGCCTGACCCCGGCGAGCTCTCCGCCTGGACCGCATCTGGGCACTGCACACGGGCCTGACCCGGCGAGCTCTCCGCTCGGACCGCCTCTGGGCGCTGCACACGGGTCTGGCCCCGGCAAGCTCTCCGCTCGGACCGCCTCTGGGCACTGCACACGGGCCTGGCCCCGGCGAGCTCTCCGCTCGGGCTGCCTCTGGGCGCTGCACACGGGCCTGGCCCCGGCAAGCTCTCTGCCCGGACTGCATCTGGGCACTACACACAGGCCTGACCCCGGCGAGCTTTCCGCTCAGACCGCATCTGGGCGCTGCACACGGGCCTGGCCCCGGCGAGCTTTCCGCTCAGACCGCATCTGGGCGCTGCACACGGGCCTGGCCCCGGCGAGCTCTCCGCTCGGACCGCATCTGGGCGCTGCACACGGGCCTGGCCCCGGCGAGCTCTCCGCTCGGACTGCCTCTGGGCGCTGCACACGGGTCTGGCCCTGGTGAGCTCTCCACCCAGACTGCATCTGGGTGCTGCACACGGGCCTTTCTCTCATTAAGTGAAGCTTTTTCTTCAGTAACATTAATGGAAACAATGGAAATGGAAACAATACATTTTGACATTTTGTGTGCGTCTAATCGCTGTTTGGAGATCGATGATGCAGCAAACGTGACTCATCTCATTTTAATTAACTCGACTCCTGAAGTGAATATGGTATGCAAAATTATTTATTGGATTTATTTTTGTAGTATATCCTGAGATGGACATGTTACTAAACAAAAAATTTAATTCTACCTGCATTTCATGTGAAAACTGGCATTTTATTTGCTGAACAGCACATGCAGCCTGGCAGAGAGACACAAAAGCACAGATAAGCATCCCTCTCCCCTGTATACACACATCCACACAGAAATACTCGCCCACGTTCAGCCCACGCGCACTCACACACGCCCACGCACGCGCACACACAAAGCCGCGCGCCGGCCCAAGCGGGGAGCTCATCCACGGTGTGGCTGCCAGCACTGCCTCCAGCTCATTATGTAACCAGCCGCAAGTGGTAGTCAGAGTCCTTCAGCTCCTTCTCGCCGGAGTCACGACTCAGCCATGTAGCTTTGTTGTCACCGCGGTCTCTCCTGTTTCAGCATCCGCACCCGTTACCCGCTCGGCCCCCTTTCAGTCCAGGTCTCCGCAGTACCGCGGATATGGCAACCAGTGGAGGTGGTCTTTTAAAATGCAGATGGGGGGTGGACACAGAGAGAAATGAGCTCGACCGAAGTGCACGTCAGCCCCCCCAACGCCTCGCAGTACGTGGGTCTTCAGAACGATGCAAGCCTGGTTTTGTCATGAACCCGTTAGGTGGCATTAAAGAGAGAGGCAGAAATTCCGGCCCACTCTGCACACGGGAGCTGAACACAGTGGGTACAGCAGGGGCAAACATCCATGTCTATCAGCTTCTTTCTGTCCGCTAGTATCACCCGCCTTTGAGACCGCTTCTGCTTAATTTACCTGTTAGATAATTGGGTTTAATGACTGCGAAAGAGTCTGGTGTTGCCCCCTGACCACAAACACACTCTGCTGACAATCTGCTGTGCACAGGCGGGCCTTTGGATGGCAGTGCCCGTTAAGCAACACTGGGCTGGGACACACCCCGTAAAGCAGACTGAGCGGCAGGCCATGCCGGCCAGCCTAGGGCACCATCTTCTGAGGGGTCCCAACTTAGCAAGCCACCAACACAGCCCCCCCCCCCCCAGATTCACCTTGTAGGGCCTTGACTTAGCTGACATTCCCGCGTGAATCTGCTGCTTTACTTTCATGTGGTTCTTTGGTGAGCCCAGTCCACTCAAACTGTCCACATACACACACATACACACACACTCACCTGGAACAAGATTCTATCACCTTCCTGAGAATTGCATATAACTGATTCATGTATATACATATAAATACTACTGGATGAATCAGTTCGGGTGGCCTGCATAAGGGTAGAACATGAGTGCCCTTCCTGGGACAGTCATGTTTGGTCACGTTTGAGCCTTGTCTCTTAAATATTTCACTGCCCACTTGCTTGGCTCATCGGTGTTCCATCAATTACAATTACTAACTGGAGCGCTCTGCAGCTCTGGGAACAGACGGGGGCCATGGTGTGGAGCCGGGCTGCGTGCGGTGGGCCGCTAGCGGACAGGGAAAGTCAGTGAGTCCGCCTGCCGCCCTGTCCCAGCTGTCCAAGGCCTGTACAGGCAGTGCTGGTAGTGGAATGAGGTGGGCCCTGCCTCCTCACCATCTGCTCCACCAAGCCCTGGCTCCTGTTACTGGGGATGTCAGTGGTGAAGGTTTGCGGGGGGTGGAGGGAGTTGCATGCTGAGGGGATCGAAGGTGGCCCCTTGATAGTGAGAGTGCTGAGGGGGCGCTTGGGGTTGGGTGGGGGGGGGGGGGGGGG
>JAODKN010000077.1:1630062-1649310 GCA_026774425.1 Petrocephalus zakoni
CCCCCCCCCCCCCCCCCCCCCCCCCCCCCCCCCCCCCCCCCCCCCCCCCCCCCGTTGGAGTAGGCTGGAGTAGGACGAGGCGAAGTACAAAGCACAGTGATATCATCGGGAGAGTGGGATGGGGAACCGGAGCAAGAGATATTTATTGTTTTTTTCTCCACAATGTCCCTGCACACAATCCTGATCGACACGTACAGAGTGAGAAACCAAGATCTACCAGAGTAGGAGAGAACAGCGAGTAGTAACATACAGTACCAGCCAAGCAGCCGAGTATGGCACCCAGAGGCTGCAAGTGAGCACGTCAGAAAGACAGCTGCTAAGAACCTTAGAGAGAACCTCCCAGGTAACCTCGGGGGGGCAGGCAGGAAGTGGTCATTGAAGGGAATTACTTACCTAAGTACAATGTTTCCCAATCTGGTCCCCACAGACAGTAAAAGAAGCAAAAATGAGTTGGGAGTGAGTACACAGTGCGATACAGATCTTATAATCATGGCTACGGCAGGTGTGCAGACCGTATGACGACGACACCAACTCCATCGTAATCTACAATGCGTCTGATCCCATTGACAGAAAATGTGCAGTCCTCCTTCTGTATGCTAAGGATATCGATAATTTGTGTTAGGTCTGATATTAGCACTGCCGACATGCTAAGTCGTATTGAGCTTTGGCGATTCACTAGCTAGCTAACCCCTGTGCGATGTAGCCTTGCTACTCTGCTAACCCATTTTATTTTACAGTACCGTGAATGCACTGTTTTAGGCTTCCATGATTTGTGATTGAAAAATTGACTTAAGCAGAGTAAGTGATTGCGCAATCAGCTGAAATTCCATATGGAAAATGGAACCATTTATTATCGCAAGTATAAAATGTTT
Source organism: Petrocephalus zakoni (assembly GCA_026774425.1). Lineage (NCBI taxonomy): Eukaryota > Metazoa > Chordata > Actinopteri > Osteoglossiformes > Mormyridae > Petrocephalus > Petrocephalus zakoni. Next base: position 1,630,935 of record JAODKN010000077.1, read on the forward strand.
GTATCATAATGTAAGCCTGAAGCTAGAATAGACAGCTATTTAATATTTAATTTTGCGGTGTTGTTGATTTTATAAAAATAAACTTTATAATGGTATGATCTTACACTAAAATGAGGCCTGAAGTGTGACCTCGAGGTGGCTGTTATTATATTATCTTTATAAAATTGTTAAATTTCTTTATTAAATGTTACTTCATGCATTTAAAGTTTGACAGTCGTCAGTGTTTAGTACTGCTATAAGGTAAACCCTGCCAGGTTACAAAATTTCTAAGTGGTTAACGGTTCATTCATAATTTAGAAAAGTAATCAAAAAGTAATTAATGTAATTAGTTACATTACTTTCATATAGTAACTGAAATAGTTACACTACTGTTTTACATAGGGTAACTTGTAATTGTAACAAATTACATTTCCAAAGTAATCCATACATCCATTATTTTTCAAATACATAATTCAGTACAGGGCCACATGACGTACATGTTATGTTTTCACAATATCATTCTACAGCTGTGTGTTTGTGTTTTCATTTAATGCGCACGGCCTCTTTGAGATTGATGCAATCAGGGTGAATCCATTCCCCAAACTGTACATTTAGTGCGAATGCAGCTTGAGATGTGGAGTGGAACTGGGGTACAGTGTCTACTGATAATCAATCCATTTACTGCAGAGAATGTTAGTTACATGCATTATGAATGATCAGTGGTGTCCTGGATGAAGCACTTTCACATGGTGACAACAGCAAATGGCCTTGTGTCAGGAAGGTGTTTCACTACACGCTAAATTCCGGTGAAGGTGGGCAGCTTGACAGGGGTTGGAGATTCTTAGAGGGCTCACTCTCCTTCCCTGCTCAGTGTAAACACTGAAAACCAATTGGGTAAGTGTTTATAGGGTGGCTGGATATGAGAAAATAGGGACTGGATCCTTGCTGGTTGCTTATCTTCAGGGATATGCTCTAATGATTCATCGAGGATACCATGAAACCTGAGGTGAGTGCAGGGAAATTGCTCTGAGAAGCCAAACATCGTGTGAGCTTAAACATCTAACACTCAACAGATTCACACAAGTCTGACAGGTACATCTACCATCAAAGCCTGCCACAGGACCTCCTATGGCCTGTCCATCACAGGGCACGGGGCTGGGGTACACCCTGGGTGGGATGCCAGTCCATCAGTGGCCACAGACCTGGGGTACACCCTGGGTGAGATGCCATTCTATCACAAGGCACTTATACCATCATACTCATAAGACACAGTTGTGGCCTAACTGCCTGTCTTTGGATGGAACCCTGTGCAATATGAGGAAAACATGTAAGGCAGGATTTGAACCCCCCCCCCAAAGCTAGAGCTGGTGTCCTCAGAGCCTCCATGCCACCCACACATCATGAGTCATGAGTCGGCCTGTCAGCCAGAAATGATTTAGCATCCATTTTGCCAGAGTTTCACAAACTAAACTGAGTTTGAGATAGCTTCCTATACCTGTCCTGTTTGACAGACGAGTGGCTGTGGTTCGGTTTTTGGTGCGCGCTCCTCCAAGGACAAGCTTCTGGGTGATAGGTTACCAGGGCTGAAGGACACATGAAGTATGGCACACACACTCTCAGAGGCCTGTCCGTGGACATGAAACATGAAGTAAGTAATGCTGAGATCCGCCTGGCCCTGTAGGTGGAGATATTTAAGAACGAGAGTGGCGCTACCTGACAGGATGTCAGTGTTCTCGAGAAAACTCAAAAAATGATGTTAAAATAAGCAAGGAACCATTATTTTCAAACGCTTGTCCTCGTTTGATGGTTTGAGGTCTGCTCAATATTTCCACCAGTAGTTTCCAGCCATATCTTTAAGGTCAGTTTTGATGTCATCGTGTTTTCCCACAAGAGCACGTTATTCTGGACAACCCAGGCTCACCACAGAGACGCATTTTGTCTGCATAACTGATCTTCTCGCAGCTTATGTGGGTGAGGGGACAGCGTAGATTTTTCAGCCTTCCAGTAAACGTAAGAACTCTCTTGATGTCATTGTCTGGAGATTGGCGTTGAAGCCTCTGTTGCGATTAGCATGAAAACAGGCCAGGGGTCAGTTCTACCTCGGCTCCAGACAGTAGCAGTTCTAACAGAGGCAGCTTTTACCATTGTGATTTTTTTCTGCTTTACCGCTGTCATATGGATGCGAGGAGGATCAGCCTCCTTCCTGTTTCTAATGGAGACACATCACTGGGCACCATTAGTGTTCTGGTGTAGGTTAAGGCATCACCTTCAGAGCTTTTTCATTTCTAAGGGTTAAATTGGGTGTGGAAGATATTCCCCCAAAGGAATACTCTGCAAAGGATTTTTTTAATTGCCTCAGGAAATGATTGGTTGTCAGTTCAAAGCTAGACCTCCACTGCAGGGGACATGTGACACGTCTGTGAGCGATTATATGCCTCACATGGGATCGGACTCAACGACCGAACGATTAAATTCATTTTCCATTGCAGTAAAATCACATTAATAATAAGTGCTGTTTACTGAAAAATGGAAATCATGAGTCTCTGTCTGAGAATATACCTTTGTAGGGATGGCGTTACATTAGGCGATGAGTGATGTCAGAAGAGAGGTGACCGTCTCTTTTCTGGGAATATGTATGTGAGGCTTTAAGTGATGGACGGGCGTGATTCTTTTCAAGACATGTGACTTCAGAATTGCATGACTAATGGTATGCCCCGAGGGTCATGGTATCCGGGGTATGCTCATCATCAGCGTCTGAAAGTTCTCCAGAGAAAGCCCAGCAAAAGCACCAGAAGCAGCCTTGTGCCTTGCTCACATCTGCACTTGGATGTGCTGAGTGTGGGCTGTGGTTCTGCAGGTTTGAAATCTGTGGCCATGCCTGGAAGGTGATGGGTTAAATCCTGTGACCAGGAGAGCAAGCATATGGCCAGGAAGAGCTTCCCACCGTCGCCCACATTCGGCTTCAGCCACTAAATTAATGTCATGTTCATGCCTTAAATACATAAAGGCCATTTAACTTTGTGTGTGTCTTGTTGCATATGGAGGACGATCGTCTGAGGTGCTGCACCAGGCGAATGTTGGGCAGCTTTTATTTGTGTGCTCGTTTCTGCTTTGCGAGTCAGCGGCCAATCCTGGCCAGGGCCCCCTCCCTGTAGTCGCGACTCCCCTTCTGCATTCTGTTGGCAGACCTTGCATGGGGATCGGAAAACACAAGTACCCTAGAAATTGTAGTGGTTGCCTGGGTAACAGCAGCGGGGCTGAAGAACGGCGAGCTGGCCATCGTCTGTCGGAGAGAAGAATTTGAGAAAACCTCACCCCTCTCCCGATGGCCTTTCCTGCCTGGCAGCCGGCTCTAGCCTCCTGTCTGGGCCCATTCTGCACCCAGCAAGGTGCGTCTGGGCGGGGGGGGGGGGGGCCTGGGTGCATCACTGGACTGGCAGACCAATGTGAGCGTGGGTCTTGCCCTCGGCGATCCGCCCATCCACACATGGCCCATTTCCAGATGCTTCCCAAACAGAAACTCCGTCGGCTCGGATCTAGAAGGCTAGGAATACCATTTCTGTCCTGATGTCTTGGCTAGGCAGAAGGGGGCATGGGCGTGTGCGTGTGCGTGCGTGTGTCACCCGTTAATGGCAGCCATGTAGGCCGCTCTGCTTTCTTTCTGGTATTAATCAGACCTGTAGTGCGTGGTTAATTCCTTGTTTGCACTGTACAAGTTTACCTAGAGGGAAATGCCTGATTATAGACTTCTCTCTGAAAATTGGTGACTAATTATGTTTTTTTTTTGGATGTTGTTTTGATGTATGTGGCTTCCTTGGTTTTGATTTCTTTATAAGGGTATTGGTGGCAGTGGCCAAGACAGGCATGTGCTCAGGCAGCATCCTGGACGCCTCTAGATGGACCCCATGCGAGGTAGCCTCAGGCTAGGGGACTGATGTGGACCATAAGGACTGGATTCCCTGGACCAGCCTGTTTCTCTGTCCTCCACGTTGGGGGAGGGAGGGGGGGGGTCGGGTGACAGAAAGCTGAGAATTACCCTTGTCTAGTAAAGCATCTACTTCTCAGATCCCATATGATTCGGGGTATCCAGCAATAGGCCACCTGATACAGGAGGGACATGCAAAGTCAGCCTAGGGGTGCAATTCAAATTTACAACGCAGTAGCTGTGAAGCACCCTGCTGCTCAAATAACTGGAGAGACAACCTAAATTACTGAATTTACATGTAATTGCTTATTTTAAGAGATGCAGCTGTTACCTAATTACGCAGCCAGGTGTTTTTCTGAGAGTCCGGGGCGAGAATCCGGCCTCTCACCCCTGTCTCCAGCTAGGACACACCGGTCCCTATTCATAAGGACACCAGTCACCTTCATTCTGCATTCCAAGTCACCCTGGGAGCTGATCAGAGTGGACACAAAGATGGAGTTGGATATTAATGTAATGTCTTTAATGTACTACAAGCCACTTGACCATTATTGGGGGGGGGGGGTGACAGTGAAGGCCAGGCTGTAATTAGGGGTGCCATGAAATAACTGTGGAGTTGCAGTTGTTGTGGGCGAGCGATCGGAGTCCACAGTCCAAAAACCAGCCCCTCCAATCATTGACAGAAGCAATCGATGTAGAAAGAAGCAGTTTGTGCCAGCAGTGCAGCTTTTATTACTGCAGGACTGTGTGTGTTTGGACACCCTTCTGCAGCGTGTAGGCAGCACCAATCCTAAGACAGTACATGTCTGATAGAGTAACTTGGGGGGGTCACTGTCGCTGGAGGGCAGCCAGAGTCGTTGATGCCACTGCGATAAACTGATATTTTCTGTTCTTCTTCCCAGCAAAGCTGAGCCCCCATCCCTTTGTGTGAGACCCTCCCCTAAGCACACACCCCAGGTTAATTTAGGTTTTATTATGTCGCGGGCTGTTTGAGTCTCCCCAAAAGCCCAGAAAAGGCAGATTTGTACATTTCCTGAGTGTAGCAGTTCTGTTGTTAGGTGATGAGTAAGAATCAAAACCAGACTTAACTTCCCCGCCTTCTGCTGTCATAATCTCCCCTGAAAGCACGGCTTTTGCCGTCACGTATGCCTTCTAATCGACTCACTTATGACTTGTTTTTTATGACAGTATATTTAAAGGGTAGATTTAAAAAAAAACTCTTGCGTTTTAATCAGGCTTTTTCCGGGACACCTACAGGTCCATGACCAAACTATGAAATGGGGAGGTGAAACCCCAAATGTGAGTCATGGTCAGAGCCCTGTCATCAAAGTGCAGTCGCGCCCCTAACAACGGCGCGGCGTCTGACCCCGACGGTGCAAGCTCACGCCCCAGCACTGCGGCACTACCCGGGTACGCCTCCCCGGCCCCTCCCACGTCACCACGGAGACCCTGCCAGGCCACGGCCTGCCAAAGCCAAAGCCAGAGAACAAACGCTGCGGAGGCTTGGGCCACGAGTGTCACTGGTCTGAAGGGCTGAGTCAGGAGCCCTTTGTCAGGGGCCATGACCAGCCCTCGCCTGGCTGCTGATATTTTTTCTTCTCTTTATAGTCGCGGCTTCGCCTGGTGCTTGATGTTCTGTGGCGGCTCTGACTCGCTGTGCCTGATGTCACCGTTCATCTGCAGGCAGCGTGGAAAGACCAAGCGTCGACATGTTCCACATGACCTTGGAGAAATGTGTGCCGTTCTCCCTAGGATGTTGGCGGAACAGTGAATACAGCGGCCCATGGTGCTTCCAAATGAGTGTCCCTCCGTTCTCAAGTTTACACGGCCTCTTTCCTCTCAGCTCCCTTGCCTGTGTCACCAAACACCAAACATCATTGCCATTATCCCAATTACCTTAACTAGCCATAACTGCATTTTCATTGAGTTCTTGTGTGCTCCTGCGCATGGACCATATTGCTTAGTACATACAGCTTCATTGTCAGAACAACACATGTAAGCAGGAGTGAATGACATGCTTTGCTTTGTTCAGATGATTTAGACCATGGCAAATTCACTAGGGGTGTGTTCGAAATCGCATACTTGTTTGCTATGCAGTCGTTGAAATATAGTATGAGCGGTATGTCTGAATGCTCAGTATGGATGAGACATTAGGTGAGCGGTACCCGGATGACATACTATATTCTGCCACATACTCAGTATGGGTGAGACAGTAGGTGAGCGGTACCCAGATGACATACTATATTCTGCCACATACTCAGTATGGATGAGGCAGTAGGTGAGCGGTACCCAGATGGCATACTACATTCTGCCACATACTCAGTATGGATGAGGCAGTAGGTGAGCGGTACCCAAATGGCATACTACATTCTGCCACATACTCAGTATGGATGAGGCAGTAGGTGAGCGGTACCCTGATGGTATACTACATTCTGCCAAATACTCAGTATGGGTGAGACAGTTGGTGAGCGGTACCCAGATGGCATACTACATTCTGCCAAATACTCAGTATGGGTGAGACAGTAGATGAGCGGTACCTGGATGACATACTACATTCTGCCAAATACTCAGTATGGGTGAGACAGTAGGTGAGCGGTACCCAGATGGCATACTACATTCTGCCAAATACTCAGTATGGGTGAGACAGTCGGTGAGCGGTACCCAGATGACATACTATATTCTGCCAAATACTCAGTATGGATGAGACAGTAGGTGAGCGGTACCTGGATGACATATTACATTCTGCCAAATACTCAGTATGGGTGAGACAGTAGGTGAGCGGTACCCAGATGACTTTATTATTCAAATGACTTTATTGTTAACTTTATTATTAAAGTCTCCCTTAAGCAACCAAAAATTATGTAACGATGGTCAGATATGTACTATTGATTACGTTAGGCAACGGCAACGTGACGTGGCAGGCTCAAGTCCGTGCTGCCCTGTCCCGGGCCGGTCGGCACCATCAGACGATGTCGGATCGGGACAGAGCTCTGGTGAAAAGGTGATCCCAGTTCACGTGGTTGCCCGAATGTCAGAAAGTTATTCCACGGCAGGCTTTGATGATGCGGCCCTCCTCTGTACCAAAGGCCGCGCAGAAGGGCGCCGTGATAAGGCACTTGGCAGGGGGACACGCATGCTTACCGCCGAGACAGTCACGGGGGTCAGGCTGCCTTAGGTCGGTCGCTAAGCTGGGCCATGATGCAGGATGGTAACAGAGGGATTAAATACTGACCAGGGCTGCCCCACTGAGCATGAGTGTGTGTGTTAGTGTAGGTAGGCAGGTGTACCTGTGTGTGGGTGGGAAACAAAGTGTTCCTCAGTTTGTGTAAGTAGGTGTATGTGCATGTGGGTGACACAGAGTGTGTGTGTCGGGGTGTGTGTGCACATGTGTGTGTCTGTAAAATTACGGATTATTTCTCATGAATTCTGCGACAAAGGTGGAGCTGCTGACATTTTTGGGTAAAACACTCACCAACCCCCAAAGCAGACGGCAGCAGGACTCTGCAGGCTGAAGCTAAGGTCCGCAATTGCGGCCGCGTTCCCAACAGCGTCCCATGAAGTAATCAGTTACGGGGACCATTAGTCTGTGAGAGAAAGGCGACATGAGACGGCAGTGTTTTTAGGAACAGCACGGTGAGAAGGAATGATCTTTCTTTAAAAATCAGTTAATGGTGGGAAAATGGCAAGGAGGCTTAGGAGAGCCCTGTGCTCCCTCCGGCATCCGTGAGGTCACAGCGGCAGCCGTTAGCAGGCCTGGCACTGGGCATTAGTCTGAAAGCCCAGCAGTCAGCTGCCAGAATGTGTTGCCACCAGGTGGCGCCGATATGAAAGGGCACAGAAAAGGTTGTCGGTTCAAATCCCAGATAGCAGATGCTGTCCTGAATGAACAAATACCTATTGCCTGTAATGTATAATACTACTGGAAATGTAAAGTTAATTTCGGTGATGCACGTCAATGCCTCCCTTGCCAGAACAGTGTATTGCTATGGCTTTTGCCTGTAGAGGTGGCGATATCGTTCTCTTAGACATCCTTTCAAAGCTCCCTCATTGAATGGAGCGTGAGGTAAGTAAAATGAGAGGCGCTGCGGGTCACTCACGGCGGCTCCCGCTCCCTTCCTCTTCCCTGGATAGCCCCTTTTAAATGCTTCTCGCTGCTAAAGTGTCATGGTAACTTAGTCATTCCCTCTCAAGTGCCATCTTTCCATTGTCCACAAAAGCTCCAGCCACTCATGCGGCATGAACACTGTCAGCTGTGGAGGTGAGTGGAATATCGCTCAGCCGTGGGCAGGTCGGGGTGGGGGGGGGGGCGGCAATCTGGGATGTGGTTCATCTCCGTGGGCTGCGATGTCCAGAGATCGGCTGATTTGAGAAGGGACGAGGCAACCTGCTGAGCCAATCCTGGGAGAGGAGATTCTTAGCCCCCCCCATGAGGAAAACTGGGAGGCAGAAGGTTCCTGCTAAGCCTGCTTGGTGTGGAGCCCCAGCAGACTATGAGGGCCCTTCCAGTCATCCCTCACTGGCTGCCTTCCCCCACTTACCCTTCCCAATAGTGGGCAGGGCCCCGAGAGGGACACAGCGATAAGAGCCCCCCCAGGAATGCACCTACAGCAGGGCTGTGAAAAGCAAATGCAGAGTATTTATATACTTTAGATCTGAACCGTCATTGCAGGTCATAAATCTGCTCTTTGTGTTTCTCACACACACACGCATGCACACAGACAGACACACACATAGACACTCATACACGCACACACGTTGAATGTTGCTGTCCTCGTAGCATAAAGAGTGTGAATTCTCATGGACAGTTTGCTTTTCCGCTTGTAAATGAAGCGGTTTAATTAATGCACAGTGATTATCTCTGAAATAGAGTGACCGTCTTTCTCGTGGTTCCTTTTCGTGGCAAAGAGAAAGGAAAGCTGTTCGCTTGGACCGCAGAGGGGTCCCTGGCATAGCAGACTCCGGTCTGGTCGTGAGGAGTCCAGCCAGGCATCTCAGCTCGGTCGCACTCTGCACCCCGTTGAGTCCCCATGCCCCCCCCCCCCCCACAGCCAGAGAGTGGCTCTGCATTTCGGATGGGAGTCCTGCTAAGGATCGCTCACACAGGACTCGCCAGGGAGGAACGAGTGTTGCCTCCGTGTGTTTTTTTTTCGTGCCCTGCCTCTGCGCCTCCCCAGGTCCCGACACTGTTTCCCACGCCGCCCGCTGAGAGGTTAATAGTGTGTGGGCGCAGTTTCGATCAGTCAGGTAGCTCAGGTTTCTGTTAACGTGACTGCACGCCCCGCGGTCGCATCGGCAGGCACGGCCATCCGCGCGGCATTCTCTGCATTTTCCGCATTCCCCGCATACCCACCCAGGTGGCTTGTTCAAGAGAAAGCAAACAGTGCTGAGCCATTGTCCCTACTGCCTATCGGTGGTCGCCTCGGGGTCAGAGGTCACGCCGGGCCCAAACTCCGTCTACCTCTCAGTATTGCTTCTGCCTTATTGCCTGTGTTAGACGACTAGATAATTTTTACAACTTGGGTCTGTAAAAATTTTGTATTTAAGAGAATCCCAGAAGCAGCATCCTTATCCCGGTCATCAAGCATTGCTCGTGCAGAATGTGTAAAATGTATCCTATGAGTAAGTGGTTGGCAGGGGTTTTGCTCATTCTGGACATTCTATGGCTGCTTGTGCCCCCGTCCGCAATCCCTGTGGGGGAGGGGCCACACGCCTCGCCTATCGCTCACGGGCCGCCTGCGGAGAGAGACGCCAGGCAACTCCCTGGGACCGTGTGAACCACGGGCGTGAAGAGTCACCGGGAGTGAACACCCTGCCTGTCAGGCCTCTCAACGGGCGTGTCGCGGAAGCTGAGGGCAGGCCAGGCGGGGGGCCTTTATTCAATTAACAGATAAAATAAGACTTATTAAGAAGTTACTGTGTTTTCAATTAACAAGATGTATTTCAGAGCAGGTTGTAAAGTACTGCAATCATTCCATTTGGCTGTACGTAAGCGTGCCACGTGCCATGTGTCTCATGCATGCTTGCGATGTATCATTACGCAGCAGAGTCCCCTAGACATCAGCGTGCTGCATAGCTGGCCTGTCGTCGCCTTTCTGTTGGTTACCCAAGCAGCTCGTGTTCTCCACATGTAGAGGGAGTTCATGGGTAATGCTGACTCGAGGAAAATCCTGTCACAAAAATGTGTCACCAAGGGCTCAAAGTCAGAATTCTCAAGATTCCACGCAGCCTTCTCCAACTGCAGGAGCAAGCCGTCGATGCGTCGCAGTACCCAGGCAGGTTAGTGTGTGGAATGCGATGACTCAATCGCAGGTGAAGGAGTCGAATGTCACTGTCACTCATCTGTAAGTCCTCAACCCTAACCCCCCCTGCTGCTGGTACTGATGACAGCAATTCGCTGTCCGGGGGACGGCGCTGGCACGTACCTTATGTGATAGCCCTGACACTACTAGCATTAGCTGTGGCAGAAGTGAGACACTAACAGGTAGCGCGTTAGTGGTTCTGCAACCATCATAGCTGTGAGGGTGCAGCATTTAACGGACTTATCTGATACATGACAAGACGTCAGTGCAGGAAGTGCCCCTGAAGTGTGGAGAGCGCTTTCGGCAGGACACAGAGACAACTTCTGCTGCTGGAGCTGAAGAATGGCGGCATAGATGCAGAGGAAATCCGACGGGCTGCTGTCATAGAGCAGCTGGGGGAGGGGCCATGCCAGAGGCCCCGGGGAGGGGGGGCTTGGGTGCCTCTTGGCCCTGGGAACAACGGCCTCCTCGAGTTGTGAGGTTGCTGGGGCGTGACCCTCCGCAAATGTGAATCACACTCCTGCATTCCAGCCCTGATTGGCACCTTGAGGTAGAAAATCCAAGCAGACATTAGGAAATGCCACTTGCTAAATGAGCTTTATCAGCCCTTCAGACAAAAAGGAGGTTTTCTCAAGTTTTTCTCAATTCAACAGAGCTTCTCTAACAGGGTGTACAGGGGATGGGTATCAGGGGCATATTGTAGCTTACATATTCTGTCAATTTACAGTATAACAAGACATTTATTGGGACATTTTTATTTGGTAACTGTCCAATTGTCAGGATTTTGCCTAAGATGGCCTCTAGTGCCATAATTGTGTTGGTATATCCGAGTCATAAAAACACGGCTCTCAGTAGGTTGCCGCAGCAACCCGGTGTCTGTAGTATAAACAGTGTCACAAAGATCTAGAGGGTTATTAAAACTATAGTTAACACTGAAATTATACTATAATAGTTATTCCAAAATACAGCAACTCCTGCCATGGCAGTTAGCCTAAAACATTACATGATGTTTCATTATATCAGTATATGGTGAGGTGAAATGCTCAGAAGGCTATGGCCTAGAAAATATACAGCTTGTTTTTTCAGTCACTGATTAACGCCCAGTGCGTTACCGGGACAAATTCCAGCAGCTTCTATCGTACCCTTTATTGTATACAGGCACATTTGCTTGGCACGCTCTCACGGCACGGTGGCTTATATCAGAATGTCTTGCTTTGATTTCAATACGTTTTACGGACCTCTTGTAAAAAGTTGCGTGCCCAGCAAAGTGGCCTGTCTCTGCAGATTGGGCTCAGCACACCCCGGGGTGTCACCCTCCTGCACACGGAGCCACACCTGCTAAAGATGGAAATTGATAAAATCTAAAGCGTTTGGAAACTGTTTGTGGGCTTATGGCGGAGGCACCGTTTGATCCTCGCCAAACATCGTGCTCTGTCACCTGCAGGGTCATTCCAGGGTCTTCCGGCCCACATCCTCAGCTCTGGCCTCCGGAGACCACCCAGCCTCTCTGATCTAGAGCGGGGTTGGGCGCCTGCAGCATCAATCAGGAAGGCACCCACACGGCAACGCCCACCATGTTTTCCTACGGGACATTATGTGGGTCTGCTCAAAAAAAGGCAGGACTTGGTTAATGTACTTTAGATAATGGGACAGACTCGGGTCCTGTGAAGGAAGTGGCGCAATCATTAACTGCTAGCAACACTGTGCGCCGCACAAGTGCCCCGGTATGCGGCCTGGGGGGAGATAACAAAGGCGTCCAGAACGTGCACCTAAATTACGGGCCGCTTGTCACATTCCCACTGTCTCGGCCCATTAAATCCCGGGGGGGGGGCCCTGGGAACCAGTTTCAGTGGACTTCTCCCACTCTGCACACTAACCCCCCCGCTAAGCACAAGCCCCAGCAGGACTCTTCCCGCATTCACGGCACGAGGAGAAGTCCAAGGAAGAAGAGCTGAGGGGGAAGCAGATTCTGATGATGATGCCACACTAGAGACTGCGTGGGGGGGTGATGGAAGGGAAGATGGCTCCCACCATAGAGATGGCATTCCAGCCTCGGACCCCCCACCCCCCACCACCACGAGAGAGAAGGTGGACGGCCTTTGCATTCCTGCACAGTTGCACAAATGACACTTGACCCTTGACCAACGCAACTCATAAGACTAGCTGCTGTCTGTCTGTCACAAGCAGCCAGGAGGCCACCTTCTCTGCCTTGGAGATGATACTATTCAACCTGGACTTAATAATGATGCTCTGGGTGGCGTAAAACAGTGTGGTGCTTCAGACAAGTAATTCTCACTCTGTGTTCTATTGTAGAGAACAAAGACCTACAAAATGTATGAATATTGCTCCCATCTCCTTGTATAGCCCCCTGTAATTTACAGCCATGGTCTGCAGGTCAGCAGTTCTCTGCTGTGGCATTCTCAAGGATGCGAAAAAGCTCAATTTGTCACCAGGGACACGATCGTCCTTAAATGCAGACCATGGGTGAACTTTGACATTCCGTGAGTGCTTTTAAAATGCCTTTGTAATCCCTTGTTTGAGAAGTCTGAAAATGTCTCGTCAATGTCATTTAGCCAGGGTCTGATTAATAAGGCCAGGATCCTTGGAGTAGTCCATGAATCATAGGTGACAAATGATTTTATGGGATGGAATGTCAGCTCGAGCAAAATCCATCAGACTGGAGAAACGTGGGCAGTGATAATGCTGCGGCTGTAGACCGCACAGAGATCCACGCTGGCTGTCGACCGCACAGAGATCCACACTGGCTGTCGACCGCACAGAGATCCACGCTGGCTGTAGACTGCCCAGAGATCCACGCTGGCTGTAGACCGCACAGAGATCCACGTTTTTATAATGGAGCTGGACTCACAAACTTTTTTTTTAATTAGGTCAGTTTTAACACCGACTTCTTGGGGGACTGATTTTAGTTACTGCTTACATAATACAATGCATTTCTGTTGATCCCAGTTGAAACACTTTCAAATACAATTGTCCAGTTTTCAGTAGTGAGATTGTTTAATTTTGCCATCAAGTTCTGAATGTGTGTGGTTGAGCCTTCATTTGATCTTGTGAATTTTGTACTGCTGGAAGTGGGGTTTGTGAAGCTTAGAGATGGATCTCTTATGGTTGTTCTCAAGGAAAGAAAGTTCAACCTTCTAAAGACTTTAAGTAAGCCCTTATGCTCGTCGGAGAGATGAACTCTAAGGAATGCGCGAGCCATTCAAAGAATGAGATAACCAAGGATGTGAATCAACACGTCCTGTTTACCCTAAATAAGCCTGAACAAACACTCACAGGTCGGAGGCATTCCTGAAATGTGCCGCAGTAGTGAGCACCCACACACCTGAGCAGGAGGCCCCAGGCCTGAGGAACGCCAGGCACTCCATCTCAGCATCCTAGGTCCGGAATGTTCAGCAATCACTTGCATAAGTAGCTGAAGAAGTTTCCTTCATCGGGCCTAGATGGGAGTTAAAGACAGTGTCCAGGGTGAGCCAAAGACAGTGTCCATGATGAGCTTACTCCAGGGTGAGCCAAAGACAGTGTCCAGGGTGAACTTACTCCAGGGTGAGCCAAAGACAGTGTCCAGGATGAGCTTACTCCAGGGTGAGCTAATGACAATGTCCAGGATGAGCTTACTCCAGGGTGAGCCAAAGACAGTGTCCAGGATGAGCTTACTCTAGGATGAGCTAACGACAGTGTTCAGGGTGAACTTACTCCAGGATGAGCTAAAGACAATGTCCAGGGTGAACTTACTCCAGGATGAGCTAAAGACAGTGTCCAGGGTGAGCTTACTCCAGGGTGAGCTAAAGACAATGTCCAGGGTGAACTTACTCCAGGATGAGCTAAAGACAGTGTCCAGGGTGAGCTTACTCCAGGGTGAGCTAAAGACAGTGTCCATGGTGAGCTTACTCCAGGGTGAGCTAAAGACAGTGTCCATGGTGAGCTTACTCCAGGGTGAGCTAAAGACTGTCCAGGGTGAGCTTACTCTAGGATGAGCTAAAGACAGTGTCCAGGGTGAGCTTACTCTAGGATGAGCTAAAGACAGTGTCCAGGGTGAGCCTACTCCAGGGTGAGCTTACTCCAGGGTGAGCTAAAGACAGTGTCCAGGGTGAACTTACTCCAGGATGAGCTAAAGTGGAAAGTTGACCACGGGGCACTGTGACTTAACTGTGCATCTTTCTGAATCCACAAGTTAGCTTACGTAATGAACACATAGTGTACTCCCTGGGTTTAATGCAGCAGGAAGCTGTAGCACACATGCACATGGACTGTCCCTTCTGGCTCGTCCTTCTACAGAGATGAGATGGTTTAGGTTTGGCTCCTTAGGAGTCTGAGAGCTCATATTATCCTGTCTCTGAGGGGAATTCCATCTTGAGTTGGCTTCTCAGTGTTGAAGCCTGAGAGCATTTATAAAGATTTCAGAGAGACTGATTAGCTTGACATGAGTTGATCCATTCACAAAACCTTCCAAATCCAAAGTAGCCTGTTGCCTTGGAAACGAGTGGCAGCATCCTGCATGCATAACAGATCAACCCAAGATCATTCTGGCCCATTTCAGTTCCTGGATGCTTTCTTGCTTTTTTTTCTTTTGTTGCATAGGCATTTGAGGCTACTGCCCACTCGATAAATCTCGCCCACAACAGAAGGGATGTCAGGATGAAGTGCTGAATGCTGGAGACGCCGTCACACGTTCTGCGGAAGAACAATTACACCGGGTGTGATGGGGGAGCAGAAGGAGTTAGTGTCCGAAACTGACAAAGTACTGACAGGTAAAAAAAAATAGCTAGATGAAAGATGCCAATAGAACGTTTCATATTGATTCATCTTCACACTTCAAAGAAGGGGAAATTATAGTTTAAGCGCCGAATCTCTGTGTGTATTCCCTTCGACGCATGTAACACTTGTTGCAGTATCATTGCATGCAACGCACCGGTGACCAATTATTTAATAGGAAAATTTAAAAAGCACTAAGATTTAGCAGAAACGCTTTGGGCAGAGCTGCAGATGAGCGCTAATGGACAGACTCAGCAACACAACATCCGCCTGTCCCAGTAAGTTACCAAACCGAGAAGCCCTGCCAAGTACAGGTGGGCATGTACAAACGAGAAGCCGGCAGCCTGCGGTTTCTAGATGATCAGAGGTGGGCGGCTTGAAATGCCTCATTTTTACCGGATTGCCGCCATAGTATTTGACCCTGGCCACCTACAGTTTGAGGAAGTGAACTCCGCCTTCCACAGCGTTCCCGTACGAAGGCGCTTTTCGGCCCGGGGATAAACCGAGCGTGAGAGGAAATGCATGCGGGCACCGGGCAGCCAGCACGGAAGCCGCATATCACACGTGTGTCCCGATGTCGGCTTTAACAGTGGGACATTCTGGAGTTAAAAGGGGGAGAAATGGATGAATGTTAACTAAACATGATAAAACTACATAAATATATATTTTTTAAAACTTTAGGGTAGTTGGATGCAAGTCAGCGTAGAGTTGGGTTTGGATGTACTGCCACCTGCTGGAACAAAATGAGAACACATTTAAATATGAAATGCACGGAATCTTACGCCTGCGCATCCAATACCGGCTCGTGGGATCTGTAGAGGTGCAGTGGTGGAAAGTGTACTCAATTGCAATGCTTAAGTAGAAATATCACACCAAAATGTTACTCAAGTAAAAGTCATCCAGTAAAATGATCCAACAAAAAGCAACATATCCTTTTAAATTCACTCAAGACAGATTTTCGTTAGCATTTTAAGTTACCAACCAAAGCAGAAAAAGGATTAAATTTGCCAAACAGTCCGGACGTGGATTAGCGGAATGATTTAACAGGAGTTCTGCAGCAAACTTGACCAAAGATCGATCTACGATGTAATAAGATTTAATAATGGATTATAAACATTTCACGGGCCTGTCCTTATAGACCTCTTAGCCAGCTAAAAGCCCCTTCCTCCACAGTGGCTGATCGTCCATTGTAATCATCACCATTAATATTATTGCAGCAGTAGCTCTAGTGCTTCTAACAATGAATAGTGATGTTTAATGATCAGGCAGCAATCTTGGTATGTTATATCGTTAGTTCCAGCTTCATAAAGAAAATATGTAACACATAATAATAATAATAATAATACTAATAATAATAATAATAATAATAATAATAATAATAATGAATTGAATAGGCTCCGGACGCCCCGCGACCCAGAAAGGATAAGCGGGTTGGAAAATGGATGGATAATACATTGATCAAGAATCGTGAGCAACTTAAAATGTTCAAGGTCTATAAATCCGGAACGAAACGTAGGCCTACTTAAGTACTGTAACGATGTATTTGTAATTCGTTACTTTACATCTCTGCAGAAGTGTAGTAGTCAAAGTGGCGTTGGACCCGTAAAAATGACACTTACACTTTTGCTTTACAGCCACGTTTGTCTTGGGCAAACTGGTGCAAAATTTAAGTAAAATTCTTACAATCCTGATCAGAAATTACGATTAGTTTAAGGATGGATGTTTCTTATTAGAAATCAGTATGAGCGCCTTTCTGTACCGAATACCACCAGTAGATGGCAGCGATCCCACATTTGTGTTAGCTTGTGCTAATAGCAAAGGAATATGCTCAGTGCTACTAAGAGCTTGTTGATGGTGGTCATTGTGTATATTCTTATCTGTCTGGCCATTGGATGATGAGATTCACAGTCCCACTGGCCTCCCAATTTTAAGTGCTCATGTATTTGTTATTTGGTCCCGAGGGAAACTTGCTTTATAGATATTGAATTTCTGGTTCTGACATTTATACCGGTAGCTGATGCCCTGTTTGCCATACCGCCCTCTTACAGATCTGCATTTGGCATCACATAGTAATAGGAGGTGCTGTTATGTTGCTATTAAATTGGCAGGGTTCTTTCTGGCCACAAGAGGGCTATACGCTATCAGCTTCACAGCTGGGCTTCAGCATGCCCTGGCTTCACAGGGGTACTCTTTCATCTGAAAGCACGTCTTTGTATTTGCGGGAGGTCAGATCGGAAGGTCGACATGCAGTCAGCTCTTTGGTTCCTGCTCCTACCATCGTTACATTGGCTGAGCTCAGCAGATGGGAATTTTCTGTCTTCCTTCATTGGACTAACTCCATTTCTCATGAGACAGAAAATTTTGCCCTAGGAACCTCTCTGTGCAGGATAACGGACACCCACCAGGGAGAGTCATTCTGTGCACACGAAAGCCAAGGTTTTATCCATGCTGTGTAGAATTTTCCAGTAATAAAAAGAAGTCTTTCCCGGTTAAACTCTCCTTGTTTGGGTTTAAAAAAATCTTTCAGATTCAGAAACTGTAAGCTTCACCAGATTGTTCCATTTTTTACCAAAAGGGAAAGTGCACTTAATTATGCCATAAAAGTATAATTTATATAAACACTGTTCAATTGTTCTTCCAAAACCCATATACTGAAAAACCGTATAGTTGAGTTTAGCAGCCATAAATTGGTGACGAAAGTTCACGTGACTGAGCACTTAAAGCTTGGATATTATTTCTGTATGTTATATTTGGAGCAGCTCTCATATTTATAAGTATATTTGCATATGTCATGAGGAGAAAACAGAGCCGAATCCCCAGTGAGTGATGAGGTTTTTACGAAGGCCCTGAGTATGACGTAGTGATGAATGAAAGGCATCTGAGAGGAAGCCGCATTCGGGGGTGAAGCTGGCCTTTTGATTGGCCGGGGTCTGTGTAAACCAGCCTACCCCACTCTCAGGGGGTTTTTTCCTGTCGGAACCTTGCTTGAGGGTGCCACACACTAACAATCTGCGTTCCAGATACGCAGCAACTTACAGATCCTCATGCGGACAAAGAGGACATTGTTGCTTTTAGTAAGTCAGGTACACTCCCTGAGTATTCGGTCCGTGGGGGTGTGTTACCGTCAGTACTGCTGCTGCAGTCGAGGTGCCCAGTTGGTGGTGGTTCCCTGTGCAGAAAGCCACTTCTGCCTCTCGCAATGGCAGCTTCTCACAGAGGCTCTTCTGAGGGTTCCCTCTCGCAATGGCAGCTTCTCACCGAGGCTCTTCTGAGGGTTCCCTTTCGCAATGGCAGCTTCTCACAGAGGCTCTTCTGAGGGTTCCCTCTCGCAATGGCAGCTTCTCACAGAGGCTCTTCTGAGGGTTCCCTCTCGCAATGGCAGCTTCTCACAGAGGCTCTTCTG
>JAODKN010000077.1:1715688-1726195 GCA_026774425.1 Petrocephalus zakoni
TATATATATATATATATATACACCTATATATATATAGGTAAGCTGCTCCCTGTTCTTTCAAACGATGTCCAGGGATCTTTTACGACCTCAGAGAGTCAGATCTCAGTTTTATATCTCATCCAAAGGACGGCCCCATTTATACATCACTGCACTGGAGCACTGGGTTCCATGCAGGATGGGGTGACCTGCTGGCTAGCTGGCTAGGCAGAAACCTAGCTTTCTTAGTTGGGCTAAGTACTAGCCAGGTCCAAACCTGCTTAGCTTTAGATGGATTGAACTGTTGTTGGTATGGCTGGTATAGTTCTAATAAAGGGCCAGGCTACCACAGGATCAAAATAGTTGCCCTCATCCGTTGGGAGGTGCTGTTGAGCGTGGGTGGATAGGGGGAACAACTAGTCAGTTTTGTAATTACCCCAAGTAGCCCAAATGTCACCCGTACAAAGTACATTTGATCACATGTGAAAGACAACGGCATCTTTACGAAACAATTGCATATGCGTTTAAAACTGCTCCGTTCACGTTTGAGAACTTAACCATGAGATGCAAATTACGTGTCGAAACCTAACGACGCCGTTTTAAATGTAGTTACAATGAAGCGCCTTCGGCGGAACGGACTGGGGGCGGGAGCCGGCCAGCCAATCACAGCGCTCCGAGGGCGGGTCTTGCTTGGCTCGTCACCGTGACTGGTCCGCAGAGCAGCATCCTTCGAGCAGTGACACAATGGAATTAGCTTCCCAGTAGCCGAGGATGAGCGACTCTCGGTGTCCAATGGGAGGTCCGGAGTGCTACTGGGACCATTGACGGGGGAAGAGCCGTACACTTTGGTCGATCGATCGCACGCTGCATCGCCTCTGACTGAACGTGCTATCATTTTTTAGAAGACACGCTGCTCCGGTGACCGTCGCATCAGTAAATCCGAGTTCCGCGGAAATAAGCAGAAATGGCTTTCGTCGGACTGCGGGCGACTTATCACAGGACCCTGGATAAGATCGAGCATATGCTCCCGGCTAAACTGAGACCCCTCTACAACCACCCGGCAGGTAACGAAGCGGCGAGCCTGCATGCGGCGAGCTTTGCCCTATATGTTCGCGTTTCTGTCCCCATCAGCCGCGATGTGTGTGTGTGTGTATGTGTGTGTGTGAGAGCTAGTCACAAATCGAGGGACATTAAACGCAGTTAGTCCAAAATCATCGGCGTACCATGTGGGCCTGGTTCTCCTGCAGTGAATGGGGTCACCGATTCTGCAGAGAACCCGACTGCTTAAATCGGCCACAATGAATAAACGACCGTATTTTTAATAATACTATTAATATTACTCAAACCCGCTGCAGTTAAGCTGCAGGGTATTTGTGATTTAAACCAAGTTATCTGTCAAGAGGATTATAGATACATTTCTAGACCCAATGTCACTTTAACCTGTTATTCGAAATACGCCAAAGCGGATGACAGGATGCTTCTGGGAACCTGGGAGCGAAAGTGCTGTAGATCCGTTCAGATCCTGATCATCCGACATCTGCTTACATGCCAGGAACGAGGTTAGAATACAAGCGAACTCACGTCTAGGGTCCAAAACGTTGCAGGTAATCCTTAGTGTAGGCATTCTCCCTATCTGGTGATCATGATACCTGTGACTAACCAGTGGAGCCCGGTTTGGGCAGGTTTGCTTTATATAAAAGTGTCGGTACAGAAATGTAACCCTTTTTCCTGCACACTGTCACAGTTGTATTATGCAGCCAAACCACAAATACCCTCTGCCAAAAAATGTCTGTTTTATGGGCTCATGCCTTTATGAATCAGCTGCATGCATTTAAACCACTCTTTTAAAATAAAGCTCATGTCTCTACTGTGAAGGTGCAGCATTTCATTTCTGCTTTGGAGGTCAGCGGTGGGCTATCACAAAAGATTAGCCCTAAAGATTTGTGTACAAAACACAATTAAGAAGAGGTTTGTGACCGTATCCAGGCACCAGTGACACATGCCAGAGGTGAATAAGGACATATCGTGCACGTGACTGAAGGGGCGGGGCCAAGTTGACGCCCCACAAGCCGATTGGCTGAGATTGTAACAGAGCGCAGCCTCCTCCTCAAGTCCGGGTCC
Source organism: Petrocephalus zakoni (assembly GCA_026774425.1). Lineage (NCBI taxonomy): Eukaryota > Metazoa > Chordata > Actinopteri > Osteoglossiformes > Mormyridae > Petrocephalus > Petrocephalus zakoni. Next base: position 1,717,786 of record JAODKN010000077.1, read on the forward strand.
AGGAAGCAAGGGAGATTTTTTGGAATGAGCCAGCCCAGAAGTGGGCACATGTGTTTATTTATAGAGCTGAGCAGCTGATGGGGAGGTTTAGCCTGTCTGCACTGAGACCCATAAAAAACACTCCGATACGCTGTCCACAGACAGCTGATACCTGCATCCAAGCCGGAGTAAGAGAGAAACATTGTGGTCCAAAACTAAACAGTCGGGTATCTGCTACATATCAAAGGCAGGAAATAGAAGTGCATGAAAATTAAAGCTACACATTATACTGGATGACCCTGTATTAAAAATAATCATGCTGCTTATGCTTATGCATAATCTTAAAAAAGAGAACTCATAAGCAGCATTAGAATATTGGGTAGCTATTCCATCTGCCTCCTCCACAATCTGCCTGGAAGGGGTCGGGTGCTTGTTTGTACCCTTAATGAGGTGACATTTTTCCAAACTTCTCCTTTGTTCTTAGACTTATAAAGCATTAGTAACTCCACTATCAGACAGAATCTGATGCTGCCGTTTCTCTCGACTCCCTTCTCCACAGGGCCCAGGACCGTGTTTTTCTGGGCTCCGGTCTGCAAATGGGTAAGGGAAAGCAATCAGGATGCGCCGTAGTTCTGACCCAGATGAGAGCACAGGGACCAGTCAGGGGTACCAACCATGCAGCATTTCAGTGAGAACATCCATCTCTCCTTTTCACTCAGGGCCTGGTGATGGCGGGCCTGGCAGATATGACCCGGCCTGCGGAGAAACTCAGCACGTCCCAGTCCGCAGTCCTGACCGCCACAGGTACGAGGTCACGCTAGGGAGTCACATGACTTGTTTTCACCACTCCCAAACTTGCTGCTGCAGGCCCAAGGCTGATAACAGTACCTGAGCTTTGGGACGGTGACTCTTTCTGTCTCTGTTTGGTTTGGTCAAACAAATGTCAGGTCTATAAAGGCTCCATGGGTTTTCCGTTCAGCTTTGTGTAATCCTGACAGGCAGGCTTTCGCCTCATTGAAACTGTTCTGGGATCAGCGATAGAGCAGACTGTGTTTGTTAGCAAGAGCTCGAGTCAACTCATGGACTGGCCAGTGAAGGCTCATCCTTGACCACATCTTGGGTTCTCGCCCGATAACACCACACCACAGTTTGTCCTTACCCTGGCCTTTGTCTGTAATCTTGTCATTGGTCTACAAAGTGTTTATTTTTACCAGAAACGTCCACCTCTCCCAGACTCAGTCCATCATGTAACATACCAGGTCAGTTGGGTAAATGCAGCCCATTCAGATCAGAGGGCAAACAGCACAATCTTCTCCCAGGTATGTGTATCATTTAGGAGCACAGCTGCGAGAAGCTTCAATATTTGACTTGGTTGTCCATTTGGAAATAGCAGAGTATTTGCCCCTCCTGCTGTAATACTCCAACTGTGCAGCTAAGTTCAAACTCCAGCTCCCCCCCCCAGTCAGATTACTTGCTTTAGTTAGTTATTTGTCTTCCAGATCTGATGCTCCTGGTGGCTCTCAGCTGCTAAGCCGTAAAAACAAGCTTTGGATGCACAGCTTTTCATACAGCTACTGACGCTGGAGATCTGGAGCCGTTGCTTAGATGGCTTCACATTTCCTGAAATAACTTTTGCTAAGCCCCTCCAGCCTAAAATATGATACCTGCTTCACCCCTGGGGGCCTGCAGCCTTTGGATCACATGTTTAAATCTTAAATGGTCCAACTGCAAGTGCTGAAGGTTTAGTCAGTGGTCTGCTCAGTGTGGTGGTCTCTGCATAAAGCCGGTCTCATGAGTAAGACCCACTGTTCTGTGCATCAGTACCTTATATAAGGCAGAGCCAGCTGCTGGTTTTTCACCCTGGGGAAGCACGCTGGGGGTGTGCCGAGCATACAGCTGACTCGTACGTCCTGCTGTGAGTCACCTTTTGCAGAGTAAGATATGTCACCTTGGAGCCCGTCGCGGAAAGCCACGGGGCCTCATTGACGCCAGAAGTGACCGTGTGCCACGCCATCCGTCTGTTGCTCTGTTTACGCTGGAAGGAGGTCAAACACATGTTCACATCAGAGTTCCCCCGATCCCATTTGTGTGTGTTTTTGCTGATTCCGGCTTCTGTGTTCCCAGCGTACACTGCTCCTACACTGGGCGCGTACACTGGGCAGGCAGGTGGTGCAGTGGTTAGGGACACAACCGCGTAATCGGAAGATTGCCGGTTCGAGTCTCCAACCCACAAGTACCACTGAGGTACCCTGAGCAAGGTACCGTCCCCAAGCACTGCTCCCCGGGCGCTCACGTAGCTGCCCCCAGCTGTGTCACGATGTCGCATGGGTTAAACTGTGTGCTGTGCTGTGGTGTGTCAACAATGACAATCACCTTCCTATGGCTGAATGGGATCTCTCATTGGTGGCAGCTCACGCCCGGTCTTCTGTCCTTCAGGGTTCATTTGGTCCCGCTACTCATTGGTGATCATCCCCAAGAACTGGTTCCTGTTTGCTGTCAATTTCTTTGTGGGAGCTGCTGGCAGCTCCCAGCTCTTCAGAATCTGGAGGTATGTGTCTCCCACCAGCTCTAGTCAGAAACACATGCATACTGACACACGCGTGCATGCACATTCACACACACACACACACACACACAAACACACACACACATGCATGCATACTCACACACATGCGTATGCATACTCACACATGCATACGCACACGCACACACACACACACACACACACACGTGTGCCTGCATACTCACACACGCGCGCATGCAAACACACACACATGCATGCATACTCACACACGAATGCATTTATACTTTTACACCCACACACACACACACACACACACGTGTGCATGCATACTGACACACGCACGCACATGCAAACACACACACACACACATGCATGCATACTCACACGCGGATGCATTTATACTTTCACACACACACACACACACACACACGCATGCATACTCACATGCGAATGCATTCATACTTTCACACACACACACACACACACACACATAACCATGTATTCCTGTCTTTATAAGGACACTCCATTCATTCTTATGGGCATAACCCTAAAATATGAGACTTTTGGCATTTTTAGTTTTTTTATTACAGTCACAGATTTTAATAAAATTGAGGTTATCCGTAGCTCTATACTGTACATTTACATTTCATCCCATTTATCTCAGCATTGACAATATAGGACGCTTCTTGGCCTCATCTTGTTATACATTAACTTTTAACTTTTTTGGGGTTTTTTTCTTTATATTAATGTGAATTCTGACTCAGCATATCTGATTCTGTGAAGTCACATGTCTGTTACCCAGTTGATGAGAGCTTCATACTTTTCAGTGACCATCCTGCCTTTAAACCACTCTTAGGATTTCTCTCTTACTGTCTAAGACCTTAACAACACTGTTTTTCTTTAGGTACAATCAGCAGTTGAAAATGGCAGGACAGAATGTCTCCTAAGCTTCAGTCTCAACCTATTTGATCTTACGGCCAGAAAGGACTTTTTCAGCAAGTGTATGTGTGTGTGTGGGGGGGGGGGGGGTCACAGTCCCTCCCCCAAAGTTTACCTTTCCAAGATAAAAGTAATGAAATTATAATTTATCAGGGTTGAGGGAAATACCAGTGTTCTTGCTAGCTCTGTAAATGCTTTTAAGTATGAAACAGTCAGCTGTGCAGCTGTTTTAGAAAACGTGTTTTAACCATGTCTTTGTATGATTTTTTAATTTTATTTTAAATGATCATTTTTGGCCTTTGTTGCCGCCATTGTTCCATTGATGTAATTTCTAGTTTGACATTAACTCTGTAAGGAATGTCTCCTAATAAATATTATCAAACTAAGATTTTGAGATTTTGTTTATATTACCTATTTTTACTTTTAACCGTTTTTGTAACAATTGAATATGCAATTACAGATTTCTGCAGCCACACTAATTGTCATATGATTTAATAGTGGTTTAATTTCTGTGCAGTTGCACTGTTAACTAGTTTATTTACTGTGACTTTATTTGTAATGCACTGGCTTCATCCCGGCGCGAGCCCCGACCCCCACCGGCGCGTGCTGATGCCCACTGCTAACGTTTTCGGCGCCGAGCACATGGTGCAGACATTTTCGAAGGAATTCGGAATGGTCGGCTTTGAACTATTCAGAAATAACTTCGATCTGCCCGACTCGTCTTCCGGTCTCCATAAGCAATCCTAGCGGGACAAAAATGATTTTTGAGCAAACCAAACGGAGAAGCCTTTCCATTTGTCACCTAATACACTAAAATTACTATTTTGTGATACGCAATAGTATGATTAGTTATAATTTTTCTTGAAAAATATGTAAGAAATGTACAAAACATTTGTTTTTAGTGTAACAGTATTAGGTTGAGTTAATGTTAATACTGTACATGCATTTGAACGCTGTATTTTTACAATTTCACTCTAATGCATACTTAGAGATGACCACTAGATGGGAGTATAACTCCACTATAACGAACAACAATCAGAAGCTAGTCAGCACGGTATACTTAAAATGTACTAGATGGTGTAAAACACTCATTTACGAAATAAAATAAATTGTAATAACAGTGTAATAATGACATTTTAGATAAAAGCTAAGACATTGGCTTTTGTAATGTATTGTAATGTGACCGTATGGCAAACTGTAGTACAGTTTACTTGTACACGAATTTTCCGTGTATTAATAATAGTACGTGACTCGAATTAATAATGCCATCTGGTGGAAAATGCTAGCATTTTTCTTTCACAAAATGGAGAACATTGCCGTGGCGCAGCACGGGGTAAAGAATCCTTAGCAAGATTGCCCTCTTACGGTAAACATAAGCAGTGCTCCGCCAACCCATTACAATATTCCGTTTATATTGTATTGAAATAAGAATGATGTGTTTCAAGACAAGAATGATGTTTCCCACTGAGATCAAGCCAACTGCCACTGAAAGTTGTACAGAGGAAACACAATATGCTTCAGTGCTTTGCCATATATCATGGACATTTTGTAGAATCTGAACTGAAGGGAAAAAAAACCCATCGATCAAATATTTCCTCTCACAGACAGACCTCTCTGGATAGCAGAATAAATTGACAAAAATGACAAGACAAGCAAACCCACACCTTTGTGAATCTCGCAAAAGCCTGAAAATCTGAGAAAAATGTGCAAATATATTGTTGGAGATATTTTGGCTATTACACGCGGTCAGACCTGAGATTAATAGGTAAACAACAACCTCCCATACTATACTGCATAATAATTTCCCGAATGCTTTCACAATAAACCAAAAGTGATTTTTAGCCACTATAATAATATCATTATCAAACATTATTTTCATGACAGTCTTCACAGGACTATTCTACACTTTATTTGTAATGTTGTAATACTGTTAAAATGGACCAATTTCTACCAGAATCTGTCAGTACAGGAAAATGAGCTTTGCTCCCTTCTCAAATGGAATTTGTCACCGACTTGCTTGCATTAAACTTATTTATAGTGAGGCTGTGAAAACTGCTTGGTTTTATTAAGACTGAGAGCCATGAACGGTGATGCCTCTGGCCCGTGTCTCGCAGCAGTGGGGGGGGGTCGTCCCTGACTGAGGAGCACGGAGTGCTGGAGACATCAGCCGCTGTTGCCTAGGCAACCAGGATGACTCATCACGGTCACATCAAAAGGCATCGTGAGTGCAGTAGCAGTCTTGCAGCCAGTCAGCCAGTGATATTATCTGTGTCGAGCCCCCTTGTCTGGAGTATTTGGATTGGAATAGCCTTGGCACCGTGCCCCTAGGGGGCAATGGCATACCATATCCCCCCTACCCACGTACATACACACAGACACCCACGATAACAAATGCACTTTAGAATTGTGCCTACTGGAGGTATGAAGATACATACACACATGCACATGCACACACACACACACGCAACCATGTTGCTCCTATGCATGCTTGAATGATGTGCAAACTTTCTGTCCAATCAGGGAGAGGCAGATCACACAGTCTAAATATATACATGCACGCACAATGCTGTGCGCTTAATGACGTAGAACTGGGGATCTAAAAATAGCTGGCGGAGATACCACCGAGACGCAGCAGTGACATCACAGGCACTGCACAGGTGGGGGGGCATCAGCCAGGCCGGCTCGCTGCGCAGCCTCCTCCCCCCCCCCCCCCCACCCCCCCCCCCCGCCGCCACCAACAAGGCGCCGTTATTGAGTTGGTGTGTCGGGGGGGCAACAGCGATGCTCTAGTTTGAATAAGAGATAATGATATGGGGGTGTCATGCTGAAACGGAAGAGGAAGGGAATTCCAGGCGCTGGTGCCGTGCGGCTTTGTCACCACCAGCGAGGAGCACAGTCCTGGCATCATGCCGCCAAGTACACCTACGCCACCTACGCCTCTACACATGGGGTGCTGGCCCTGCGGTGCCCTCGCTAGCAACTCAAGCATTTCATAAATGGCATAAATAGATCACGCAGTTTTGTTCTTTAACCTTCATTAAGGACAGATTTTGACATTATGACGTCCCTTTTGACACCTGTCTGCTGACCCCAGGTAAGGAGCTGTTGAGGTGATGACCTTGTTTCTCTGTGCCTCCACAGGGACTGTCAGTACAGAGCCAAGACAGCAGGTTGTCTGGAAAGAGCACCTCAGCTGGCTCAATGAAAGGTTCTAGATTCAAGTTCCAGGGATGCGCCGCCCTCCAGCAATGCAATAAAAATATCAATGAAGTGAACACTCTCGAACCCAGAGTTTAAAGACTGTGTTATCCGCTACAGAGGACAACAGTTCGTGTTTGCGCCTCTAGGATTGCAAGCAAACACTGAAAATGGCCCAGCCTGTGCAAATGGCTGAGCTTCTCATACGCGGCCCAGCCTGTACAGATGGCTGAGCTTCTCATGCGCAGCCCAGCTTGTGCAAATGGCTGAGCTTCTCATGCGCGGCCCAGCCTGTGCAAATGGCTGAGCTTCTCATACGTGGCCCAGCCTGTGCAAATGGCTGAGCTTCTCATACGCTGCCCAGTATGTACCAGTGGGGGGCAGGTAAAACATTCAGCTGTGCTGCTTGGCCAGGGGGGTTCCTACAATGTTAGAGTATCCTTCTAACCTCAGATTACCAGTGAAAAATCGGCAAACCTAAGGTGGATTATTCCCAGTTGTTTTAGAACAGTATAGTGAAATACCACCAAATCAAAGGATGCGTGTTGGTTTGCCCTGTATTTACTGTCTTTGCAGTTTGTCTTGCATTTCTGCTCTACATACTTTAATGCTATTGATGTAATAGCATATTAGGGATCAATAAAGTTCATTTCATCTAATTTTGCCCAAGATGATGACTGGCTTATGATCCAATTTTGGCTTCCAAGAGCCATTCATTGACTACACTCACATTCCGATAAGGGCTCTTAAGATCTCATCAAAGTCTTTTTATCTTATGTACAACAGTACATGATACGGCAATAGATGCAAGCAATGAAACGAGTGCAAACATAGGCCATTTTACCCGGGAGCAATAGCGACCCCCTTATCGATCAGATATGAATGCTATTTAAATTTATTGCAAATTTAATTTACATTTTTAAAGCTAATTTATTTATCTGGATGAATGGCTGGATGCACTTCCTGGGAGAAAAGCTGAAGCTGCTTCTGTCAATGGAAAGACGTTTCGTCCTATTCATGTGCGAGTTATCTGTGATGCCGACGTGCTGACAAATACAGCAGCTCGATGGCTTGGGGAAGTTCAGGAAGCATTTTCGTTGGGTCCCACGTAAGACATCAGTCTCCCCTGAATGCCCTGGCCCCACCCCACATCACAGAGCATCTCCTATTACAGATGCCATACTCATGTGAAAGAGGGTGGGTTTGGCTCCGGCTCTTACAGCCTCAGCTCCTGTGTGCAGTGAGCCCTTTCATTCTCTCTGTTCTTATATCAAACCCCTTCTTTTTTATTTCAGGTGTAGTGTGTTCTGTAGTCCTTACAGAACTTACTGTGGTGCTGAGGTATTGTCGTTCAACGCACTTTACTAGAATCAACCCTGAGTACAGGTACCCAGACAATGAAATGGAGTTTGCATCCATTCCGAAAGTACAAAGAAGCTAGTACAAAAAAGCACAGAAGTGCTAGAAGCAGGTGTACAATATCTACAGTACTAGTTAAAAAGTGAAAACCATTTTTCCACCTACTGAAAATCATTTGATAAGGATAAGGATCCTAGATACACCTCAATGTTATGTAGTAAGTATGAAGATGGAAAGGGGTGGACTGCTGTGACAGAGGAGCGAGACCCTGACAGAAACCTCAGAGAGGTGAGCATTCCTGGGGGCTGAACCTGGAAGCTGGCTGAGAGGATGCCAGGAGTCTGCAGTGTGGTCACCAGAGTAAAGGGGGGCGCTGTTTACTTCATGGCCTTTTACTTTAAGGTGAGATTT
>JAODKN010000077.1:1730200-1741293 GCA_026774425.1 Petrocephalus zakoni
CAGGAGTCTGCAGTGTGGTCACCAGAGTAAAGGGGGGCGCTGTTTACTTCATGGCCTTTTACTTTAAGGTGAGATTTCCCATGGCATAGCCTTCATTCCACAGAACAAGAATAGCCTGATGAATTTCATAAAGAAGTTCTTTGTTTCTGGCCATTTTGAGTATTCATTCAAACCCACAATTACTCCCACAAATACTAAACTGATCAAAAGAAGGTCAGTTTTATCATTTCTTTAATCAGCAGAACAGTGTTCAGTTGTGCTAACATAATTTCAAAAGGGATTTCTAGTGATCACATTTGGCCTTTAAAATAATTAACTTGTATTAACAGACCCAACGTGCCACTGGAACAATGGACTGATGGTTGTTGATAAAGGGCCTCTAGATATTACATAAAAAATCAGCCATTTCCAGCTACAGTAGTCATTAACAACATTAACAATGCCTAATTAACAAAGTTATTTAAATGGAAATAAAAGAAGTGACCCAAAACTTTTGAACGGTAGTGTACATCTGTACATGTTTTTGATAAACGTGCTTTGGCCCTGGTACTGCTCAGAATTCCTCTTCTTGGGTTTGATTTCCTGTTGCTATTGTCTTGACTTATTGTATTTGTATGAGCATGTGCTTCCTTTGCATTGACCATTTCTGGTTATTTGTGGGCAGCAACTGGGCAGGATCTCAGGCTTGTGGAAGATATACATTTACAAGATTAGTTCCAATTCATCAAGGGAAAGTATATATACATATGTGCGTATGCCAGGTTTGAAACAGCGACATTTTTGCGTGGGCATGCAATTTTATGTTTTTGTGCATACGCATTTTTTCACAATGAAATTTAAGCAAAGTTTTATACATGAGGCCTCTGGAGATTTTAGGCAGTACATTTTATATACACTCAGTTCATATTAAACATACTCGGTGTAAGTGGTATAGATGCATAATTTATTATATGCAATCTAAGAAGGACTACATACAGTGTGATGTATGACTTACACTTGTATTTATACATAATACTGTATATTTACGATCTGTAATTTATCATTTTTAATGTGAACATTCTCATTTAAGTTATTCATAATGCATCCACAAGATCACAATCAATCACAATTAGTATGCTTGTAAAACCATAAAGTAAATAGCTGTCATTTACTTTTATTTTACTAAGCATGGGCCACAGCTTACGATGCCCTGTGTTAAACGGAGCTTGGGAATTTCCCGCGAGCCTCCATTTCTCAAGGCAGTGAGAAATAACACAGAAACAGGGAAGTGCACCTCAAGGTGGCGCTCCACCGAGTGCCTGTGCCTTGGGTCTTCTTCAGCTTTCAGCTGCAATCGGGCCAGTTTCCAAGCTGCTGCTAGATGATGGAGGATGGGCCAGGTGTCTGGGTGAGAGGAGGAACCCTCCCCTAACTCCAAACAGGGTGCTATCGCACCACATGGATACTGCCTCACGGGGGGGCTCATTCTTCTTAGTAAATAATCTCCAGTCCTAAAGGACGATGGTGGGAGTGTGTGTGTGTGGCGCGAGTGTGTGTGTGTGTGTGTGGGGGGGTGATGCTGTTACCAAGGAGAACGAGAACACTGACTTGTCCTTCCCAGAGGGCGTCTGAGGCTGTAAATGTTTCGCAGACCCCCAGTGCACTGGGACATTCTTGTGCAAATAAAAGGTGAAAGTGTCCTCTGAAGAATCTGATAAGAAGTGAGGCCTGATGTTCTACAGGAGAGATAAGCGAGCTTCGCAAGAGCATCGGTATCTATTCAATGGCGCTGCACAGACAGCAAACAAAGCCGGTGCACAGTGCTGGGAGACTGCGGGCTGCTGCTCTACAGGAGCAATAGTCGGCTCTAGCTGGCCTATGCAGCATGTCTGAGCCGATCCATTGCGCTACTGTTAAAAAGAGCATGCAGGGCGTACCTGGGTGCAGAAATACATAGAGGAGGCATAAGCTAATCTGTTTTTAGCAGCTGAGTTAGCTGGCAGGCACAATGTCAACAGCACAAGGAATGGGAAGGAGAAGCATTCCTGGTCATTTCAGTAGTGCAAGTCTGAGCTTTACTCTGTGTGTCTCTGTATGGGTTATGTATATAGTACAATATGGGGCCCAAATGTCCCCACAATGTCCCCAAAAAGTCATTATTTTAACCGTACGTGGACTATTTTTGGTTCACATAAGGAGAAACTCATTTTTATAAAAATCAGTGAATGAAAATCAAAAAAACTAAGAATGCCAGTTTGGTTACATATGGTTAAGGTTGGGGCTGGGTAGGGGCCAAGGGTGTCCTTGTTGGCATTAGGACTATGCCCATAGGAATGAATGGATGGTCCCCACAAAGATATGAATGTAAGTGTGTGTGTGTGTGTGACTAAGGTGGTGTGTCAGTTACCACCTTCTGTTTTATGAAGCTCTTATCATGTCCAGCTCATTCCGGAGGCTCACCCCCATGACCCCCTGCCCTCTTCGTACTGTCATTGCAACGCCTGCAGAGAGAGCACATGAATTAATGGGGTCTCTGTCATGTAGTGCAGTCAGCTGTTACAGCCATCCCACAGAGCCTTAAAGGGACAGCGTCCAGCATGAAAGCCCACGCCGTGTCCCGAGCATCACCTGCACTTACTCAGCTTTCCAATAATAACCACTAATCTGGCCAGAAATCACCACATGTACTGGAACATAGCCAAGGCTCCCAAATAGTACTTATATGCATGAACATTACTGATCTGGCACAAACATACCTGAACATTCCCAAGCTTTCCAAATTCTATATCTATATACTATCTATATTGTTTATATTATTAATAGTTTTATTTTTTTGCATGCAGCATTATTGCGAAAGCACCACGTGCAAAATGACAAAAAAGGTATTTTATAAACACCAGTGAACAGACTTAACACCACGGCGCTCCTTTGATAGAGCTGCCTGAACAAACACAACGTTCCCACAACCCATTTCTCACCCAGTCCTTGACTTCCTGAACGTTCTACCAGCAAAAAATTATTATATAAATATTATACATTATATATATATATATATATATATATACATATTAATCTGGTTGCGTAGTTGGAAGGGTAGGTCTTATTGATTTGACACTAACAATTTCATTCTGATTAAATCAGTTATTTTTTATTATTTTATTATTTGTTATTATTTTGCTAAACCTCACAAGAAACTAGGCTGCAGGTATGGGGTCTCTGGCCAAACAGGGTAATATAGCATACCACCTCAAATGGAGTGGCCGGTCAGGTTCTGTGTGACTGCCCGCAGCAGTGTAGTAGTCCTGGGCGATGATGTCATTCTCGGACGGTTAAGTCGCTAACTGCCAGATGGTCATGTGACTGAATGTGGTGAGGTGACATTATGGTGGTGGTTTCTCATTAGAAGAAATGCTGTCATTATCCCCAGAGTGCCAATCGCGCTGCTAAGAAAAGCGCAGAGCTTCTGACAGAGTGCAGAAAAGAGGGCTGTTTGTACACTACACCGGAAAGGAATAAAAAAACAGTCTGCCGGATGAATTTACTCAGCGGAACTGTGGTATCACTTTTGTGTAACTTGCCTGCCAAAATCCGATTTGATTGAAGGGCTATTCTATTAAAACTTCCATGAACTCATGTCAAACATTCAATTCAGCGATTCTCAGGGCTCAAAGCGCTTCAGCTCAAAGTCAAAGCTGCATCATCCTGAAAGCCTCCCCAAACCTATTTGAAACCTCCAAAATGTCAAAAATTGCCACAACATTTCTCTGAACTTAAACAAGACTGCAGAGCTTCAAATCAGGACTTTAGAAAGGCGAATTCATGCTAATAACGCAAGACTCAGTTATATCAGCATTGTTCCGTTCAATTCACCGTATCGTTATGTCATACTGCTCCCAAAATAATTGCACGAAGACAGCTTCAAAACAGAATCACAGATTGTAGCATAATTAATGTCAATGTAAAACACAACCAATATGCAGAAAATTAAACAGAAATGAAATTTATGCTAGATCTATGGTATGCTAACCTTATATGAGTTAGTGCCTTTTAAGTATTTATAATACTGCAGCAGTTCGGTTTGACTTCTACTTGCAGGAATGAGCCTTCTGTTTATGTCTTTGTCCTTTTAATTGTCAGCGTTGACAGAAGCGGTAGGAGAATGAGCGGGACAGGCTGCTGCCAGGGACCTGGCATTGTGTGACAACACTTTAGATGGTGATTAACAGTTGTTATTAAAAGAAAGGTCAGGTCCTCACGTCTTTGCAGATTGATTTATCATGTCTGGCGGAGATGTTACTAACATGAGCACTTACTTTGTAACTTGAACCCAGTCCCGTCATCTCCTGACTGCACTCACTAGCCGTACATATGTGACAGGTCCAGTGTTGCCCCCACTGTGTACCTGTGCCTAAGTTAACAGTGACAGCGTTTAACAAAGATTTACCAGCAGAATAGTATCATAACTGGCATACCAGCCAGGGTGTCCCCGGCCTTTGAGTCCTGTGCTTCTGGGGGTGGACTCCAGGGTCCCCAAGGACTCTGTACTGGATAAGCAGTTATGAAAGGCAGACAAGTGGATGGAACAACATCATAGAGGTACAGAGAATATTACAGCTAAGTATGGAGCTACTACGTGACTGTCTCAGCAGACACCTAAGCAGGTTAGCCCGCAGTGCCGCTAAATATGGGTCAGCAAAGAGTCACATGGGGTGCGGCAGAAGGTCACCACATTCTGGGGAAGGAGACAGCCCTGGTCTTCCCCACTGACGATGCCAGCTCTCGGTAACAGGGTGGGCCAGGAAGATTTTTGAGGGGGGGCAATTATATATAAAAAAAACTATATCGAGGCTGGGTGGGCCAGCCTTGTGATTGGGTGGGCCAGCCTTGTGATTGGACCCCCAGACGGCTACTTGGGCCCCCCAGATGGCTGCTTGGACCCCCAGACAGCTACTTGGGCCACTTGGGACCCCAGGATCCACTCCCCAGCTTATAATTACCTCTTATCCCAAGAAGCCATACATTATTTCTGCCCATACAGCACTTACCAATGAACAAGAGGAGATTCCTTTTTCCTTATTGGAGTCCCAAGCCTGAATTGATTTGTGATTCAGTGGCATATAAACATGTGACCTTTGCACAACCTTTATCCGGAAATGGCACAGGGTGTTGTGGTACAGTACAGCTAGAAAGCGGGTTGAGGCAAGCGGACTCAATCCTGTGAAGGCTGACTAACATCAAAGACCCCCAGCTAGGCTCTTTGCACTGTTGATAAATAGGAAGAACAATCGCATTCTTTGGTGATGGCAGTTGGGGCTTTGGCCATTAATGCATTGTTTAACTGAGCCAAAGAGCAGTGCATTTTGGTCTTGACAGAGGGATTCTTTGTCTTCAGTCTCTCCACCTACATCCCTGCTGCTTTTCTGCTACATGGTTCTGGGATCAGGTCTAATTTGTCCACACTGACTATGGTGCTTCCAGTATCAGCCTTTGGTTGAAAAACCAATGCAAGCTATATGTTTGAAACTCCTCACACAGTCCTACTGAAAGGGATGCATCTCCTTATTCTTCCTGAATTTCCAAAGGCCACACAGCTGAGACAATCAGACCTGGAATTTGTACTTTCACATGCTTGTTGCTCCGTCCTTCACCAGGATTGCACAGATATCAGCCACTTGTGTAGCTGTAGCTAGGGTTGGGTATCGCAGATGAGCCTTTCTGGGGATCTGAACCTGAGCTCCATTCACTGAGTCTCCCTTTGTGCTTCAGAATAAATGCCCCCCCATGGGCGGCTTGTAGAAAGGCGGCATACTGTCTGCTTTATTTGCTCCGCCTTCCCGGGGGGGCGGAGACAAATGCAGGACGATTGGTTTCACTGTGCCTAGAAGCCCATTGTTTAATTCTTTGTTGCTAAAGGAACTGAAAGACATGAATAAATAAAAAGATGCAAGAAACAAGGGGGTAAATATGGGATGGAATGGCTAGGAGTATTCGGCCCGTTAGCAGCAGGGGCCAAGCCCCAGCGCCCACGATACCTGTCGCGTCCTTATGTGGCCCCTCCCACTTGCCCCATATCTCCCAGCATGCCTCATGTCTCAGTAAGTGGAAAACCTACGTCAGGCTTCCATGGTTCAGGAAGTCAGCACCATCAGATAATAAGTCTAACTGCAGACATGTCTCATGTGTGCTTTGTCGACAGTGGCATGAGCTGCCATTCACATCTGGTCATCAGAGTCTCGATCTTCAAGAAACCCCCAAGAGCCATCTTTCTGGGAACACCTCAGCTAGCTCATGGAACGACCACGTGACTCTGTCTTCATCTCTTAGCATGTGGTCGTGGTTTCTTGCTCTTGTATTTTTCACTTGTCCTGCAGGAACCTAGACCTCATGGTGCCTTTGGTTATTGCTAGCGGTGGGTAATCCAGATCCACAGAGTAAAAATCCAGACCAGGATTTTGTTTCAACAAGTTAAGCTCTCTGACTGAGACTCTTAATACTTGTTGGTTGAAAATCCTGGTCTGGATTTTTACTCTTTGGACCTGGATTACCCACCTCTGGATATTGCAGGGACTCATGTATTAAATAGCTCTTTCCCCAGTGCTAACCTGTTCAGCCTATTTCAGCCCAAATGAAGTTATGCCTACTTGGCTCATTGACAGCTGTATGGGTGTCATGTATTATTTGCCTCATTTGTAAACCACCACGGATAAAAAAAAAAATAAGTACAATCACAAAACACCCGGCTCGCACCCTCTATTTTTTTTACTCACCTTTCAGCGGTGTATATGGACCCTGAAAAACATGGTTTTTGGAAGCCATGGGCATTTAAAGTGAAAATGACCTGCAGGTCAGAGGAAAAAAAGAGCATGTAATACTAATACCAATAGTAATAGTAATAGTAATAGCAATAGGAGTTGCAGCCTGAACAGAGTATCCCAGACACGGTTTTAGGAAGCATGGTAAATGCACAGTTGTTTCATTATGAGATTATTATGAGACTTTCCACATACAGCGCTGTTTAGCATGGTAATGTAAGTCTCATCAGCAGTGGCACCTGGCAGGCATCCAGCAATCAGACTGTCTAAAAAACATTGACACACAAAGAAATGGGAGTCATGGATAACATAAGGTGTGATGGGGCCACTACTGATATGAAGGAGCAAGAGATATAGTGGATCTGGAAAAGGCAGCATTGACAGGGAAATGGAAGGGCTCAGGACTTCCTGTCTGAGGAGAGAGGCAGCACCAGGGATGCCTGGTCAGCTGGCCCTTTTACTTTCAGGATGGTCATTTCTCTTCCATGGCAGTGGGATGTGTCTGCAGCTGATTGGCTGGAGAGTTGTCGTCATGAGAACAAAGTTCTAGTGCCCTCATGATTCCGCATTTATCTAGTTAGTACTGGTTAGAGAAACAGAATGAGCTGAGGTTATGGCTGCGAGTTGGCAGGCTGAAACCTTGCCTTATTATCCCGCATTAGAAGTTCTACATGAATACATTTCTTGGAGCTGGTCTTTGAAGAGAGGCCATCAAAGCTGGACCTCACACGGTAAACCAAAACATCTGAAAGTTAGCTAATCATTTAATCTCTGCAACCAAATAATTATAACAGTACTCTAGCCAAACAAATGTTATGATTGACCCGTTCGAAAATTAAAATCCCAAAATTTAAATGCATTAATTTAAAGAATCTTTTAACAGACAGAATAGAAATACATTTGGGAGCCCCTGATAAATGTCACAAGCATCTGAGGAACAAGCCAAGAATTTATAACACCGGCTTAATAAGATTAGAGTACATTCAAAGCTTCTGAAGTAAATCAGATTTACGCTGCTGGAGCCGGGATTTCCATACCTCCCCTTGATGTAAAAAAAAAATCTTCCAAAGGCCTAAGTATTTTGAGAAGGTGTGATGCATGCGAGCTTTACATGAAATGGTCTGCCGTCTTTGTTTCCATTTGCAAGCTGTCTCATGATATCGAACGGAGCCCTGCTTTGCTGCCAGGAAGTATCCCGTTGCAGATCCTCTTCCGTAATATCCATCCACCACTCTGGGTTGCGTCTGGAATGAATGCAGGCCTTCCAGTCCACACTTCCGGAATGGGACGATGGGACACACACAGACAGCAGCACCCGTGATGGTGAGCCGTGGTTGGAGCTAGGCTGAACGGACAGTGAGTAGACTGCAAGTGGATTCCTCTGAGTGCCTGATACTCCCACAGACCCAGTGATATTAGGAGTGACCACAGAAACACCAGGAAGTGGGGCTGAGAATGAAAGCTGTGGCGTGCATCTCCCACTTCCCAGCATGCAGCACATAGAACGTTTGTGGTCATAAGAATATACGTCAGTCTCGCAGATTATACAACAAAAATATGGACCTTTAGGGTTAGTGCTTTTGGCCAGCCTTATCTGAGTGACCAGTAGAGGGCACTACTGGGCATTAAAATACAAGCACTGGTCCTGAACCCGGGTTTAAAGAGCATGCAGATTTCTCCTTGTGCCTGGCATGCTCTCAGTGCCACACGTTGGCCGCCATCCCCTTCCGTCCTCTCTTGGCAGAGTGCAGTGTGTCCTTATCTCCTTGGGTGAGATGCTACTTAGCAGGGAATGGGCTGCTCCAGTCGGACGCGGAGTACGGAATAAGATCCTCATGGAAAAATGTAATATCCGAGCTTTGCCGTGCATTGGCTGTGTTCCATGCTTAGCGTGGACACAATTCTAAAAATGGGATTATGAGGCCTGGCACAGTCACTGTCATTGATCCTCAGAGAGAGGCCAAAGTGACCGCAGCTGGCTAGTTAGTCCCAGAAACCCTATTCCCTACGAGAGTTAAAGCAAAGTCACCGATATCTCATGGTGGGAAAAATGCACGCAGGCCTGCCCAAGCGTAACACAGGGCACCGTTCCTCAGCCCGCTGCTCTGCTCTTCTTTGTTTGCTGTTGGTTTGCCTCCTTATTTCCGCTAAGTGCCATTGTGCTGAAGGCTGGATGATTTCAGCCCATTTTTTCAGAACCATGACAGAGTGAAACATAAGGAGAGAGGGCCGTTGATTACACCAAGTCAGTAACTTTCATCATTAGCACCCAAGGCCACAGGATGATATGAAAATGTAGCACACGCTAACCGTCCTGTGGCGTCCTTCTGGATGTTCCGGCAGATTCCCACTAATAGCAGTCAGAGCTCCCTACAGCAGCCCTTATCAAGTTTAGCTACAGATGCTTATGGTTATCTCAATTCGGTTTACTTACGTGACGGAAACAATACTATAGTTAGCTACAGTAACTGGGTGACTTTATCTAGGTCTCTGGCAAATGATAGCTATGCTATGTGCTTGTTTGTTTTTAGCAAACTTAGGCTTTGAAGCTTGTCGGTCAGCTGCAGCCTTATTTTTTAGGGAGTGTATTAACATCGTGAGCAGGTTGGCTACTTCCCTGACTAATCTGCCGCACCATGTTTTCATTTAGAGCAAAACCCAGAGTTTTACTGCAAATTGGTTGGTGCTCTTTGGCGTTGCTATTAACAGGTCTTGGTTTTTTTTTACGTCACACAACAACACTGGACTCAGTGAAACAATAATACAAGGAGAAGCTAACCCTAACCCCAAATTGGTCTAGAGGGTGAAGCAACGAATCCTAAAGTGGGTGTTAAGTCATCTATAGAAAGGTGAGTAAAAAAAGTGGACATATTGGCCAAGCAAGGCCTCTGTCAAACCGCGGGAGAGCAAAATGCAAAATGCCAGCCCCTGTTTCAGAGAAACAGCATACTGAGAAGTGGGGGAAGGAGCGGCTTGTCCCTCAGCGTCGGGCAGGACGATGGCGGTGCCCCCCGCCCCCCCATAGGGTGCGATGACCTGCGACCGGCTAGAGGACACGGGGAAGGAACAGAGCCGAACATTATGGCAGCGTTATACATATATGAAGTGGTTTTGTAAGGCCCTTGGTTTACAATGAACCACTGTCATGTTGAAAGATAAAATTTAGCTAAAAGTAGGCATGGTGTATCCATGTAGCATTACCAAACAGGAGCCATACTGATGTCTAAATCACTCATCCTCAAACCATATTTCACACTGAAATGAGAGAATGCAGCCATTCCAGAGAGACTCCTGGCCTAGATATCCTTGGTGTGTTTGATGTGTCGTCACAAATGTCCTCACTTTTATTGACTGCAAATATTGACAGAAAACACTTGCTTCAGCTTCAGAGTGGATGGATGCTCTGAGTCTGTCACTGCAGAGCTCATTATGGTCCTTTTGGGTCCTTTTCGCAATGGTCTGGATGGGAACAGCCTAATAAAGGCATCAGCATTTCCCTCTATGTAGGAGCTTTGTGCTGTATTAAAATGTCTTAAACGTGCAGCAAAAGGGGCAGAATGTCTTTTATTGACTGATATTTACTAGTCAGAGAAGCTAGTTAAATGAAGTAGCCTCACAAGCACCACTACTGTAGCCAGGTTGTTTCAGTAAGCCCTCAGTGCACGGGGTGGGGGTCTCTGGCAGCTGACATACTTGGGACTTTGAAGAACTGAACCAAGTGACTGCTGGTTAAAATCCCAGAATGGAGCAGCATAGGCAATAAACATAACCTAACTGAGTTATTTCGCCCAGTCTAACATTCATAGCAGTCTAAATTACCCGAGATTAAACTGTTAGCTAAGCAAATAGCATCATGTACTCATAATACAGATAAAGATCGAGCAGTCTGCTGGAGTACTGAGCAATGTTATATGGGCAGAGGTGAAGACTGGGGCTAGAAGGGCCTGTTCTAGCTCATGGTATATTGCTTACTACCCTCAGGTTAAATGTAGACTTTGGGCATTAGTGTGAAGATACACAAGTAAGAAGAATGACTAGCTGTCACAAAGGGCAAGAGACCAGCAGCAGGGCACGTGTGGAGGGAGGGGCCACCACACATACTAATCCCTCCCTCAGCCTACCGGCTTTGACCTTAGGGGTGGGGCTACCGTACAAACGAATCCCTCCCTTGGCCTATCCACTTTGACCTTAAAGGAGGGGCTACCGTACAAACGAATCCCTCCCTTGGCCTATCCACTTTGACCTTAGAGGAGGGGCTACTGTACAAACGAATCCCTCCCTTGGCCTATCCACTTTGACCTT
>JAODKN010000077.1:1782721-1806539 GCA_026774425.1 Petrocephalus zakoni
CCCCCCCCCCCCCCCCCCCCCCCCCCCCCCCCCCCCCCCCCCCCCCCCCCCCCCCCCCCCCCCCCCCCCACACAGGCTTGCTGTCTTGATTAACTCCGTTCCAATGTAGGACCAAGGCCATTTTAGCTTGGGTAAGAGTGACCGTTTCTTCATTTTCCATCCACAGCAAAGATCCTCCTGTTCTACGTGATCTTCTATGGCTGCTTGGCTGGAATATTTATTGGGACCATCCAAGCCCTGCTGCTCACCATCAGTGACACTAAACCCACATACCAGGACAGAGTTGCGCCCCCAGGTAAGTGGGGGTCTTGCTTGGTTTTTTTTCTTTTCACTCCCTCGTATTTACAGAACATATCAGGCAGGAAAAGATCACTTTACACTGGCCACAGTATGTTTACTGATGTCTATCTGATTTTTAGCAAAGACTAAGCAAATATGTGAGTGGTTCAAATTCAGGTGTAGAAATGGTGGTTCTAATAATGGACTGTTTTAATGGCTTCTTGCATACAGGAACTCTGCAGATTTGACTGATATTCCTAGTTTCTCAATCACAAACTTTTTCCAGTTACATTTTTTTTTTATCTGGTTTGTGATGATTGGGAAGCACTCACAGAAAAACAGCTTCTGAATTAGGATAATGTTGCCATTCAAAGCTAAACTCTACTTCAGAGACATCTCCCAGACTTAGCAAAGCCATCATCTTCTACATCGAAGAATCCTAGATTCAGCGTTTCAGTATGAGATGCAGTAGAACATCTTCAGGGCTTTGATCAGCTCTCCAGAATGCATGTGCCAATTCTGGCCATATTTTTAGTGCTGGACAATTAGCTAAGCTAAATCGTTAGCAGAAGAATCTCTGCTTGTTGGTCCAGATATTCAGCAGAAAATGTGATGGATGTTTGTGGAGCTGTGCTTGTAACTGACAGGTGGACTGGTGAACTTGGTAGTTTCTAGACATGTAATGACTTTGTCTTTGTATGGAGTATCTGCAAAATAACTTTTACAATCTTCCACGTCTCTCTGCTCTTCTTGTGGGCAACTGCTACGTCGCACTGTACTAAAGGTTCTATATGCTCCCTTGCATGCGATCTTGGCAATTCTGCTTTGATGGGTGCCATGTCATTTTGTCACATTTGACAATGTTATCTAAATTAACAGATGTATCATTGCTATACTGGAGAGACTGCCCATACAACATTACCATTCTTCAACATGCAGTATGTATAAGGTTCTTTAACGTTAGAACCTGAACCCCCTGCATATGACTGGAATATAGATAAATAAATTTTACCAAACAAGACTGAAGCATACAATTAATTTCTTGGTGAATATCCTCTTGGGAGTAAGGAGGGTCCCCATCTGAGTGTCTGACTGAAATGGGTGGCATCCATCTCGGCCTGCTAGATGAGGCCTGCCAACGATTAATGGCTGATTTGTGCTCTTTGTGACCCAGCTCTGCCTCACATGGCAATCTGTAGGTATGTACTACTTCTCCATAAAGCTGCTTATTTGTACATCTGATTAAAAGGATCTTTTGGCCTATGAAGACCTCAGTATGTGTTAATGTAATGTATTGCATGTCATGTTTTAATCGGCAAATGCAGAGCATGTCTAAGCTTGCTCACTTACTGATTCTCTTATTTCTGGCAAGGCCCATTTACCATAATTGCTAAATTTCTCTGAACTCCTATGTTTCATGGTTGGGGGGAAAAAAAATCTCAACATCACAGCAATGGCCCACCCTGGCCCAGTGCGTTGGCTCAGAGGCTTTCTGTTCCCCTTTCTCTTCCAAGGGCCTGAGAATCGGCCATGTTGACTTTAAGAGAAGTGGCAGGCTGGGAGGCTCTTTGACAGTCAGGCCAACCAAGGAAACCACAGTGGCAGGGGTGGGGTCCCCAGCTACAATGGCAGGGATGGGGCCCCCTCCTACGGCGGCAGGGGTGGAGAGGCATCCCCAGCAGTGGTTAGAAAGAAGGAACTGGTCAGGGCTCTGTGCTGGAGCCCCCCCCCCCCCATGTCTGTTACGTTTCCATTGCGAGGCTGACACGCGTGCGCTTGGGAAAGTGTTGCAAGTCTGACCTGAAAGTGTGTGTAGGTCATGTGTATATTACATTGTGGGGACCAAATGTGCCCACAGTGTGATGAAAACCTGTTATTTTGATGATGTAGGGACTGAAAAACGGGGAAACTCAATTTTATAAAAATCTGTGACTACAATATGAAAACTAAAACTGTTAAGTCTAGTATTTTATTTGGTTACCTATGGTTAAGGTTAGTTCTGGGTAGGGGATAAGGTTGTCATTATTGGGATTAGGGTTCTACCCATAGACAGTCCCCACAAAGACATGAATACAACCGTGTGTGTGTGTGTGTGTGTGTGGAGGGAGGGGGTTTCCCCTCTCAAACTAGTAATACCCACACACGCACACTGTGCCATTTTGCTACCATTTTGAGGTGATCCTTTGAACCCTGACTAAGTTTGGAACTGAGAGGCGCTTGTTATTTCCCTTCTCGGTCGCTCTCCCCTTGCGTGACACGATTGGACCTTTGCCTGCATACTGTTGTCTCTGGGAGAAAATTACTGCTGTGCAGCACGTGGCTCTTTGAAAACGCCACCTCCATGACGTGTGCCGGCATATCTGCATGTGAGGCCGCAGCACAGCACTGGCGTTTCGGCATGGAGTTGCGAATGAAGAATGCGGCTGAGCCAAATTAACTGTTAAGTGAACAGATTCCATGCTGCTGCCTGTTGGTGGCCGGTGATGCATTTGTCCTGCTGATGGCGGATATAATTGCTTGCAGACTCTGTGAAAGGGAGGTGTGGCGCTAGACTGGCCTTAATATTTGACTCTCTTCATGCATGGCTCGATTTGTCCCTCTTTCTCCAGGTTTAACACACACCCCACGCTCTGACAAATCAGAGATGTCCTTCAAGATGTCGGACATGAAGACGTACATGAAATATACAGAAGGCTTGACAGACTTTCTAAAGAAGTATGATGATGATGCGCAACCAGAACAGGCATTTGAAGACTGTGGGGGGGGTAAGGATCTTTGTTCTCTGCTTTGATCCCCCTTCCCTTCCAAACGGACGGTGTGCTGAGCATGTAAGGCGATGGGAGCTGGGTGGGGTCCCAGGTTTTTAAAGGTGTGGCCAGCACCTAGGTTTAGGTGTAAGGTGGTTACATAACGGGAAGCCCTGTCCTCATTCGATCTGTTAGGACATCAGGGGGCAAATTAATTATTGGTATTCTTACGTTGCCTCCAGTCCTGTACATCTACATTTATTTTATAGGGACTTTGACGGCTGTGCTTAAGCACAATATTCAACTCCAAACGTAGGAGTGAAAACCTTTTATTGGATAATCAAGGCTAACTAATGGTTAAAACCTTATTATTAAAAGATGATTATTTTTTTTATGTGGTGCCTGATTAAGCTAAACATAAGCCCAGACTTATTGCCTGAAAAATGGTGGATGAATAGGAGTTGAAAGAACGCTGAATATTCTCTGGAACCTGTCTGCTCTCCCTAGACGTCCCAGGAGGTTACACGAACAGGGGTGATGTCGACGACGGCATGGGCGTTAGGAAGGCCTGTCGTTTCCATAGGAGGTGGTTGGGCCCATGCTCTGGTGTGGAAGACAAAGAGTTTGGGTTCGGGGCCGGGAAACCCTGCCTGATCGTCAAACTCAACAGGATAGTCAACTTCAGGCCAAGGGTAAGGCCTGCCTGTCCGAGGCCTGAGATCTCTACACAGACATGTGTGAACTTGAGCGATCATGGCGCACTGCAAAGCCTGCCGTCATTAGGCCAAGCCCCCACCACACTCACAGCATCTTGCTCATTTGTCTAACTTTTCCCCCCTCCCTATAGCCACCGACGTCTAATGACTCCGTCCCTGAGGAAGCCCGGCATAAGGTGAAGCCCAATGTGATTCCCATCTACTGCACTCACAAGGTATGACTGCGTTCCTCAGTGTGCCACAGCCCGTAATCCTCTGGCTGTCTCGGTATCCATCCGCTGTCTGTTGGATGAGCAGGAAAACTCCCTTTGGTAGGGGGTGCAGAGTACTCTGGTTTGTGTCCTGCTTGAGTTGGTGGTCTTGAAGCCTGCACTCGGTGGCCAATAAGGTGTGTTGTCCCGACTCTCTCTCTGCAGAGGGAGGAGGACGCCGGGAAGGTCGGCGACGTCAAGTACTTCGGCATTAGTGAAGGCTTCCCCTTGCAGTACTATCCCTACTACGGAAAGGCGCTGCAGCCAAACTACCTGCAGCCCCTGGTGGCCATCCAGTTCGCAAACCTCACGCTGAACACGGAGCTGCGCATCGAGTGCCGGGTCTATGGCGCCAACATAAACTACAGCGATAAGGACCGTTACCAGGGACGCTTCGACATCAAGATCACGGTCCAGTCATGACCTCGGCTCTCGAAAATAGCACATTCTGCCCCATTTCAAAACCAACAAAATGTAGAAAAGAGGAAAAAAAAGAATAGTCTTGAACAAACTGTCATAAATACGGGACCTACACTTAATCTGTACGCTTCACACTAGCTTATCAGCATCTTTTAGGCTTAGATTGTAAATTACAGGAAGTAGCAATAGCAGAGTATTTATTCTACTGTAAATGATAATTCCTTGAGCCATGGGACATGTTCATTACTGTAAATTATAATTCCACTACTGATATGTAGCGAGCAGTGTTTCGTCCCTTAAGTATTGCTGCCTTGTGTGGTTTCTATATATTTTTGGAGTGTACAGTAAAAGTAGCTGCAAGCAACTGTTCCTTTCCAAGCCATGTTGTAATTTTACGTTCTCTTGTGTGAGCAAGCTTTAGTGGTCCAAGGTGTGTGTGTGTGTCTGTGTGTGTGTATGTCTGTGTGTGTGTCTGTCTGTGTGTGTGTGTCTGTCTGTGTGTGTGTGTGTGTGTACACACAAGTGTCTCCTTGCTAGCGGAAGGTACTGGCATGGTATGCTCTGATCCTGTGTGGGAGGAGATGACTGCACTCCACGGAAACCTGCTTTTCTTTTTTTTTTTTTTCTTTGTCTTCTAGTCAATGATTTGGGGGGGGGGTAAATTTAGCATCACATTTGGTTGGTTTTCTTCCTCCTTTCGAATCACTGTTAAATGTAGGACAAGGGGGATTATTATGCTTCTTGGGGTGAGGTGAGGGGGGGGCTTGCAGGTTTTTCATTTGCGTTAGATTTCGTGTAGAGTTGTGTGTCCAGCTAAGGAGACTGTTGCCTTAATGGCAATGGTGCCAACTCAGTGCTTTTAAAGAGAAATGTTTTGCTGGAGACATCACATGATGTGGTGTAACTTTCTAATGAATGTTTTAGCCATTTTCATGGTGGAAGAATTTTATATTTATGCAGTTGTACATTTTTTTTCTTTTTTTCTGCAGGAAAAAAAAAATAAAATACCAAAGCCAATGGTCAAAGTTTTGAACCCTAAGCAATGCAGTCCCCCGTGTAATTGGTTGTTTGTTTTGGTGTCAATGTGCAAGTCTGTACATCCGTAACCCTGCAGGACTCGATCCGCTCTCGGTGTTCATTTAATCTGGGTAAGGAAGAAAATAAAATGGAGAAAATGTTATGCTGACATGTTGCACTTTTCTTTCTTGTGACAATGACCTGTAACTCAAGCTATATAAAGTAGTACAGTAACACTATACACTATACGGGGGGGGGTGGCACAAATAACTTGGTGACTCTGTTATTACTGAAGTACAAATGAGCAAACATGGTAACTGCTGGACTGATTTAATGGGCCAGCATGGGATCAGTACCTAACTAACACTTAATGTATTAATTAACCAAAAAACTAAGCATTACTTTACTCCTAGATTATTCGTGCCCCTCAAGCAAAGTGTTATTGGTAGTACCATTTCTTTGGCATTTTAGTACAATTTTAAGAATTGTAAATGATGACGTAATCTCCCTTACAATCCAAAGGAGACTCTTGGTGTTGGAATGTGTGTTTCTTGGTCATCGTTCACCGTTTCTTAGACTCCTTCCTGCTGTGCCTGGCGGCCCGCCGCTGGCTGTGCCCACGCAGACCGGGCCCTGCTTCCCGGTGTGCGGCGGTGCTGTGCAGAGCACTTGCAGCTGGGAAATGATTAATCCCTAGTGGCTCTGTGACTGGCTGCCAGATCGGGTGCTTACAACGACTGCAGTTATGAGGTCAAACCCACTGGAGTTAGACAATAGGCCCGAGCCCCAGTCTGTTCCTGTGCAGCGTTGAGTCATGGGGTGTGTTACAGCAGTGCTGCACCGTTCATTCAGTTTTACTTTTTATGTCATGCTGTATTTTATAGTAATTCACACTAAGCACTTCATTTAAATGTTTTTTTTTTTTCTTTTATGATTCTAACAACCAATGGTGTCGTTTGCCTTCTGCTTACTGGCCAGACTGGTTTGTCTTAGGAAACACCCAGAAGACTTTGCTTTATGCCGACTCTAAGAATAAGCGAGTAAGCATGTGCCACAGCCAAGAGGACAGTGTTTAAAGACGACATGCAGTCAGTCTAAAAGCTGTGCGCTTTTACACTGCTAAAGTATCTAAAAGCAAGGTACTGCATGTTTCAGATAAATGGTTCCTTAAAATGCCCATATATATAAACAGATAAAAAATCGAGCATTGCTAAGCAGTCATAAATGATTGTGATAGTGCGGTCGGCTGCATAAAGTGTGGCTGCAGAGAATCCAGAGGACAAGAACGGGACGCAAAGCAATTGCAGCCTTGCCTGCTTGACCTCCAGACGCAGACGGTACATCATTACCGATGGGCACACAAAGGTCTGCTCAGAATTCCTCCAGCGCGGGCCCTGCTCGGAAGTGGCACGCCATCGTGATGGAACAAAGGACGGCGTCCGTCTGTCTCCCAACCTGAAACGGGTCCATTTGCTAAACCTTCTAAATTCTGCTCTCTTTCAGTCCCTCACTTTCTGGGCTGTTTTTATAACCACCACCCCACATTTCACTGTAACTTCAAGAAAGTGGAAATTATATGTTTAAGCCAATGAATAAATTACAGTTTCCCCCTTGATGCTGAAGTCCTCTAAGATTATGGCTTATTGATGCAAATCATGAGATTTTTCACAGCCAAAATCTCCCATGATGGATGTTTTCCCTCAGTATTTACCCGTTGCTGGTCTCACCACTAAAACGATAGCGTTCCCATTGTGCCGACTGGCTTTCTATTTTTTGTTGCCTATGAAAGGTGGCTGTTTGCTGGTCACGATGCCCCCCCGACCCCCCGAACTGATTCATTGATTAAATGATTTCCATTTACTCCTGAAAGTGTCAGCAATCAATAGAATTTGCTTGGTCTATTTACATAACACAATTTTATCTTTTGCATGTCATCCAGAGTCCCCAGACATTTGGACTCCATGCGTCCATCTCCCGGTTAGTGTTAGATTAATACTGTCCACATTCAGGGAAATCGTAATAACTATAATATATTGCCGATTTAGGTGGGGGGTGGAATTCTTATCCCCGTGACATTGAAATGCAACGTCAAAACAGAAAAATAAACCTTGAAAAAATAAACTTTGGGGGGATATTATCTAGCTACCTCTGTCATCACACAGACTGTGTAAATTACCTGTGCTAAAAAATATACAAACAGTGGAGTCATTGCGAGGATCACTAATGGGGCCACACACACAGGCACATGGACAAGGAGGCCGCAATAATGCTTGTAAGGCTGTCTGGATAAAACCAGTCAGCCATTCATTAAGATGGTGGGATAGTACTTTGTCTCAAAGTGTTGTTTATGTCTGAGGAATTGGAAAACGCTACAGATCATTAGCATATTTCTGCTGTAATGTAGCTACTAAGCATATAGTCTAGCCTGTAATTACACAGGACATGTACTACCAGGATCCTCCATTCTCCACGCCGCGGAGATTAAACTTCACGCCACTGTCTCAGCTGACATTTCTACATCGTCAGCTTTGTCTGAATGGCTGCTGTGTCATCACATGAGTAAGGTAACACACAGATCTGTGTGTGTGTGTGTGTGTGCTTTTTACACATTTCAGTTACATGTCTGACAGGCACCTACATGGAGTATATGTTTACATGGACTGGAACAGGCGAGGCAGAAAATGAGCCATACATTTTTGTCATCTATACAGTGCTAAAACAGAAACATCATACATGTCAGGTCCACCTCAATATACACTGGCGTCCCTTCCTGGGTCATTTCCTGCCTGGAGCCTGTAGCTACTGGCTATTAGCTACTCAGCGACCCTGAGTAGAACAAGCAGGTACAGAAAATGGATGGATGGACGGAAGGATGGACGGAAGGATGGACAGAAGGATGGAAGGTGCATGTGCTTGGAAAAAGAAATTATTATCCATATCAATTTTTTGAGCCCCGTCATTCATTCCTAACCCCCCCCCGCCCAGGCACCCCTGATTAAAAGTGCTGTGGAACCTGAGTGGGAAGTTGGGGTGTTTTCACATATGAACTCAGTCCTCAGTGGACCACAAAGTGAAATAACAGAAAAGGTCCTCAGTTCTTCTTGCGGTTGCACTGAGAGTTCATTTGAAAGACGACTCGGTTCTCTTTAAAGGCCACGTCAGCCATGATGGGGCCTCAGTCCTCTTTCTGTTCACGCTCTAGTTCCTCTGGAGAGCTCAGACCTTTACTACTTAGGATTATGGGAGGAGGCCCAGTGCACTACCGTGTGACCCATCTATGGTAGGGCTGGGGGGCCTGGCAGCAGCTTTTTCCTGGGGAGTTGAGAACTGTTGCTTTATTATTTGCTGATTGAGAAGTCATTCCAAAAGGTTCCTCCCCCACCTCTGGTCTATGGCGAACCTAGAGGGCTAAAATACGATGGCAGAGGCTAAGCAAACGGGGGCACTTTGCATTCACAATGCATAGGTAAGTGAAAGGCAACGTGGACTGGAAGCGAACTGGACTGAGACCACTTCCCGGTACGGTTAGTTTCTGAGGGGTCTGAGTCGGTTTGCTGTGTTCCCATATGTTTGACATGCTCTTTGCATGGCAGTGCACTATTTTGTTAATTAATTTTCATTAATTAATAGTAGGAAATGAACACATGATTAGAGGGTGTTACATTCACAAATTTAAATATGTTTAAGTGCAAGCATCTTTCACTAGCCTATGGACATTATTTATTTCCAGTGTGCTAAACATGATCAGTTTGAAGCTATTCATTTACGTAGGACCACAATGAAGATTTATAGTTACATTTGCTGACAGCTACAGGTGGACATCTACTACATCTGCATAAATATATGTCAAATCTGCCTGGTCTGTTTTATCAAGATGTGACCCCAGATATTATACATCTGTCATGTCCTGTCCGTTCGATCCTTCTGTGTGCCACGCCCCCCCATTAACCCCGTGAGAATCCTCCTGTTTCCGGCTGTTTCTCGTTTGGTATTAATGCTTTTGTGTATTTAGTCTGTGTTCGAGTCTGTTTCCCTAGTTCGGTCATTGACGCTGTCGATATCTATGTTCGCTCGTAGTGTTGTTGGCTCCCGTGGTTACCCTGCTTCCCCTGTACTGCGTAATAAACGCCCCTCAAAAGGGATAAACTCTGACTGCCGCAGCCATGGGTCGTTCCTCCCGCCGCCGCAACCTTGACAACTTCGACTGTTGCAAGGCATTAGCATCAAGTGTGAGATGGAACTTCACTGTTGTCAGTGAGAGCAGCCCTGCATATTTAGCGCCCGCGCTCTCGAACACACTATTTCATACCACAGTGACTCTGTGCATCTACCGGAAGAGCTTCACAGCACCTGTGATGGTGCCAGATGGCGGCCAGGCTAGGCAAGGCTAGGCTAGGCCAGGCTAGGCTAGGCCAGGCTAGGAGCTCTGCCACAATGCTCTCCCTGAGAGTGTGCTCCTTACTTACATGGGTCCTACTCTTTGTTCATTTTGTCTCTTTCCATTGAAGTGTTTCTTCAGCAGCAGCTTGAAAGGGATGAGAAATTCCCTGCCAGCTGGACAACTTTTAATTAGTTAATAAGCCCTTCTGAGCCATTGGAGGCTTGTAGTGGTAGGCCCACAGTAGTAGGCCCGCAGTGGTGGACTCGCGGTGGTAGGCCCACAGTGGTAGGCCCGCGGTGGTGGACTCGCATTGGTAGGCCCACAGTGATAGGCCCACAGTAGTAGGCCCGCAGTGGTGGACTCGCATTGGTAGGCCCACAGTGATAGGCCCACAGTAGTAGGCCCGCAATGGTGGACTTGCGGTGGTAAGCCCACAGTGGTAGGCCCGCAGTAGTAGGCCCGCGGTGGTAGGCCCGTGGTGGTAGGCCCACAGTGGTAGTCCAGTAGTAGTAGGCCATAGACTGGCTTTGGCTGGCACTCCCCAGGGCCAGGCTGGCAGGCTGCTGCCAGTGTGCAGTAAGTCCTGTTGCTTCAGATGATGCAGGTGGCAGCTAATTGCTCATCAGCACTCCTCTGCAAACATCCCCAGGGTCCATTGCCATGATTACCACAAGTCCACACAGGTAGGCATCATTTCCACAGAATTATTCACCTTGAAAACATCAGAACACGTGCACAGTGCCCAATACATTTAATCTTCACAATTCAAGATATCAGTCAGTGCCATGACTGGTTAAAATACATATAACAAGAAACAAAAAAATCTACAATATATTGACACCACAGGCCTACTCGTG
The DNA here is from genome assembly GCA_026774425.1 of Petrocephalus zakoni. Lineage (NCBI taxonomy): Eukaryota > Metazoa > Chordata > Actinopteri > Osteoglossiformes > Mormyridae > Petrocephalus > Petrocephalus zakoni. The sequence goes on from JAODKN010000077.1 coordinate 1,793,390, forward strand.
CTTTTCACTTCCAAATTTGAATGTTTTCTGGCTACAGTTTAAAAATTCACTTGCCTGTTCCTAATTCAATATGAATGAAATGTAAATAAAAAATAAAAATAGCAGATGTAATAAAAGTCTGGCTGGTCAATTATTTATGATGTCTACATTAAAACAGGAACAGATTTAACTTGACTCAGAGCCGTATAATCAATGTAGATCAAATCTAAGTGACTTTACAATAAACGTATTTGAGGCAAAATCAAGGAACCACCCAAACAACACATTGTTATTAACATAAGAAATGAACCTACATTCCCACACCATAAAGGTCCTGTCAAAAGATCCTCTGCTTACAGCAAGATTTGGGGAGCTGATTCCAGCCACTTGGAAGGTTGACCTCTGCTGAGTTAGCATCCTGATTTATAAGCCTGGCCTCTGGTGGAGCTCAGGGTAACAGCTGGGCACGTGCTTGCTGGCTACCCTCTACACGCCTGTACAGCAGAAAGACATTCATTTACTTCCTGGCACTTGATTAAAAATTGCTGCATGTCTGAAAGAGGAGGGGCCTGACTATGTTTTTATGAATAAGCATGTGACAATGCTTGCACCTAAATTATAGTGACGCTAAAATGAAAATCACAGCGGCATGCTAATAGCATAGCTTAACTTAATTAAATTCATTACTTTTTAGCACGCTTTAGAACTCTATTACTGATTAAATCATTTTCAAAGGTAAATTAAGAGCCAATAAATATGACCAGTTTTCAAGGTAATAAAGCATCCTTTGTTACAGCATGGTGGATGGGGGGATGTAGCTGCCCTGAGAGTCAGGGGTCCCACTTGGTGGCTGCTCTGTCTGCTGCTGTTCTCTCTGTGCAGTCTGGGATTCCCTGAGCATTCTGATCTGTCTTGTTTGATGCCATATGCTGCCTGGGGGCTATTTTTCATATGTAAGGATCGATGGATGAAAATATATTTTGACATATTTTGTAAATCACAAAAATTGTCAGTGCAGTCAAAGTAAGAGATGGAAACATGCCTAAGGGACACCATCCGCTGGTGACCCAACTGCTGGCACGTCTGGAATGACAAGGCTTTGGTGTAGGAGGCAGAGAAGTTAGAAAGGCCTGGGAAATGGACTGAGTGTCCCAGAGCTTTGGAGGCCTCAGGTCCAGGCCGGGCTGCACAATATGAATAAACAATGGCGGTCCACTTAGAATCCAGGCTCTGCGTAGGTCGTCTCAGGCTGGGCTGCGCGTGATGACTACGCACGGGGGGGGTGGGGGGGTAGTGCTTAAGGGGAAGCAGTATGAACACTGAGTAGTTCCGAGTAACGGGGGCACAACAGTGCGGTTTTGTGTCTGCAGTGAGAACAATTTGGGCCGTCATGTGACTTGGCAGAAGCAATGCAGAGGCGTGGAAGCCTGCGAGCCGTGCCAGGCACAAAGGTGACAGCCAGCCTAAAGGCCCCGATCCTGAGTCCATTTATACTGTATTATTATCATTACATAAATCAGCGTTTCTCAATCCTGCTCCTGGAGCCCCACCCTCCGGGAAGTTTTCACTCCAGCCTGACCTTAATTAGCATCAGGTGTTTCTCAGTGGCCTAATGTCGAAGGTGGTGGGTTGTAAGCAGTGTGGGTCTGACCGAAAACTTTCTGGACGGTGAGGCCCCAGGAGCAGGATTGATAAACACTGACATAAATACTGTAGAACTATACATTCAATCAGGCATTTATGTGAACAGCTAAGTAGCTACTAATCCAAGCCATGTACTACTACCTACTAATCCAAGTTAACCTCAACAACACCTACCAACAGTCTCTAAACACCATTCCCGATCCCTCATGTTCAGCCACATGTCCGTGAGTCTATATCCGAAACATATCCTCAGAAAGAATAAATTATTCCCGTTTGCACTCCTCCCGGAGCACCACCAAGGAAGTGGTGTAATTAATGAGAAGCATTTGCCTCACCAAAGGTCTGAGACCTGACACTTGTAAGTGCAGATTACCGTTTCCTGTCAACGCAACTTGCCGGTTCAAGTTTTAGACGCACAATGACATACGCAGACAGACAGCCTGGGAATCAGTGGACGAAACATGACTCAATAAACTCACGAGCTCTCCATAAGTGCCATCCAAGGAGGTCATTATAAACAACAAAACGTCAGTCAGTCCTGTTTGCCAAACAATCAACTTCTATTAAGCAGATGCATGTGGCTGTAAGTCTTATTAAGCATATATCAGAAGATACGATAGCGTAACTGAACTTCAGATAAATCATTCAGTTCATTTGCAGTTCACTCGATATCAAATAGCACAAGACAGATTTTTTGTCCATGGGAATGGCTTCAGAGCTTTCATTGACAAAGTCAGAATTTTTTCCAAATATATATTTTTTTTCTCTTTCTGTTAATTTTTTCTGGTACTCTTCATTTTAGAGTAGCAATTGACAGAAAAGTTGTTCATGCTATGCTGACAGACTTCTGCAGCCCAGTGATAGTATCTAACTCTGAGTACAGAGTGTTCTGCTCTCTGTAGACAATGAGCAGAAGAGATCCAACCAGTGTCTGTTTCACACTTTCAGGAGTTTTTGTGAGATAAAGCTCCACCCCGTCATTTCCTATTGGTGGATCTCCTAACCCATTTACATATGACAAATACATAATGAATGAAGATTCTAGCTTGATAAGCAAAGGAGGGGCCTGTGTCCATTAGACAGAATAAGCAGCAAACACATGTGGATCAGACTGCTTTGCAGCTGCTCTGACAGGAGCAGTTCTACCACCAAAGCATAGAGTAACCCTGAACAGGAAGTGTGTTTCAATGAGGAACAGGGAAGGCGGTAAGATTACCCCAATTCATGTCGGCCACAAGAACAATGTGAATGCTTAAGTGAAATGGACTCAGATGCCACAGGCTAATTGCAAAACCACATTGTTATTTTAAAGCATTGATTCTGTCAAAGAAATGAATAAACCTGTTTGGAGAAGCAGTGAGACAATACTGTCTGACAATACTGTAATCGAATAAAGCGGCGATCTGGTGAAAAGGAAACCAGACGGCTGTGACTGGAATGAATAACTGGGTCATAGTGTTGATGACAACCTCTCTACGCCAGACTGGAATAGGGTTTCAGCCTCCGTGCTGCTGGTGACTCCTGTGTGCTGTCAGGGAATGTTTTAAGAGGGGGTGCAGCCGTGCATTCTGGGAAATCAGCTTAGTTTCATTTCACATAACGGCTTGACAAACACCCAAGACACAAGCCCAGTCCTGCATGTTGGATGAGAATGCAGAGGGAAACGGGAAATGGCAGGATTCCATATAAAAGCCACAGGGGCATTTAAGAAGCCCTGGAAAGCAAAGGGCTCGATTCAACTGTGACGTTATGAGCCAAGAAAGTTTCACTCAGCCAAGCAAACGACAAAAAGTGAAATGTAACTGAAATGGACATCAGCAACGGAGACCTACAGACGAGTTAAATATGGATGGGGTGAGGATTAGTGGCTCATGAAGGCAGCGGCGAGAGCAGCTCAGGCTGCCTGACACACATGGCAGCGAGGCTGAGGGCATCCTCGGTGCCTGGAGGAAGGAGCAGGCTGCCTGACACACATGGCAGCGAGGCTGAGGGCATCCTCGGTGCCTGGAGGAAGGAGCAATGCGGTGAAACGGAAGTCAGGAGTCGACCTCACTGGTCAGACATGTTACCGTCTACCTGCATGCTGGCTGGACATTTGGGACTGCAGGGTGTGCAGATGTAATGCACATGGCAGTGCAGGCAGGAACCGACACCGGCACACAGGGCAGTAATGCAGAGGAGCTAATTGGGGAATAAATTATACAATCAACTGTACATGAAGCGGCAAGGAGCAAATCCCAGGGGCAACTTCTCATCACTGGGTAGGAGGATCGCAGGGGTGTTTTTAAAATCAAAATTTCAAAGAGGAACTTCTAATATTGTTTTTGTTCCCATATGTTTCAGAAGATCCGTCATGCATTTATTGCAAGTATTTCATGTGTTACAAGGACAACTTTTAAGAATGCCAAAATCAGATTCTGAACATTAGAAAACGCAATACTATAAGTAATAAGACTAAGTGAGGTTTTTGTAGGACAGAAAAGACAGCTTTATTATTTCAGAAATGGCTTAATTTAGCCCAAATAAATAGTCACACTCAATAGGAAAATTAGTGGACAGCAGCAAAGCTCCTCACTGAAAGCGACCTTATCCTGTGCTGCACTATTTTCCTTCAGTCCTTCCCATAAACTGCACGTTTCGTACCACAGTGTGGCACGGTGATGACATGCAATGGATTGCGGCGCCCCATTCAGCAGGGTCAGACGATCCCTCCAGCTCGGCGTCTCATTCGAGCCCAGCTGTGGTTGCCATGACAACAAACTAAACAAAAACAATTTTAAAAAGCCACACATTCTTAACGGTCCTTACGTAACCCGCCACCAATCGGTACGTTTTTTTTTTTTTTTGACAGGCACAACATTGTGCCAGGGTGTCAAAACCCGATACGATTCACGTGGTGTGAGATACAGACAAGCACACAATGAAAGACACCCAGCAGGTCTGTCTGCAAGCCAGACTGATTTAAAGCTTTTCATTAAATTCACCCCTAAACTGTAGCTGCCAACATCAGACTGCCTGGCATACATCTTAAATAACATGGCTGGCACCATCCCAGAAAGCCACCTCTGGGATTGTGAAACCAAACATAACCCAAATATCCAATTAGACCTTAATAACTGATCCTAACCCCATTAAACTGGAAGATTTCTGTCAATGAGGAAGCCTCTAGTGAGTCTGCATTGTCTAGTGACTTGGCATGCATTTCGCTGCAAGAATTTGACGTGGCCTCGGATTACCGAACGTTATGGTCTAAGTCGTCCCATGGGTCTGACTCAAAGATAATCAGTGCTCATAGATAAATGCCAAGGCTTTCGGACCTTCATGCAAATATCTGAGGTGAGCCTCACTCGTATTTAGACGACCCCCTGTAATAATCCTATAGACACTGATGACATGTTTTCCAATAAATTATGCAATGATCCTTACCACTGGGTGACTGGTCACTCCCTCACAGGACACTGATGTGGCTGTTTCTCCCAGCATCACATTTGAAATCTCCAAGCCACATGGCGGCCCTCACCTCGCGGAGGGCTTGTGAGGGAGTCAGGAGAGAGGCAGAAGGTGATTGGCAAGAAGAGGACTGAAAAACTCTGTGTGTGACAGCAAGCAGCAGGAGCAGACACATCTGACAGCCCATCACTCACAGCCATTGGCAGGCAGGAAAAATTGTATTGCAATGCAGATCTCTTTGACCTCACTGTTACCATGGCAGCAGGGACTCACCATGCGCAAGGAAACCTTCAGGACCAAACCCAATCCCTCCAGCCAGTGGTGCACAGCCACTCCGCTCCCAGCTGTACCAGGCTTGAGCAATCTGCGTGGGGGGAGGACAGACTTCTGCAACCACCTCCCCCCCTCCCCCGTTGGTGCTGTGTACCGTCAGCTGATGTATTATAGAGCGGACCTCACAAAGGCTAGGTTACTGGAATCACGGGACAGGTGATTTTAGGGTTGAGCAGAACCTTACGGAGACACAGCGGACATTGTCTAGCTTGTTGTGTCGTCGCATGACCACCTTTGAGAAGAAACTAAGTATAGCCAACACAAAGAATTATGCAACACAATATACGCCTAACAATCACCTTTGTGTGACATGTGTGCTTTTGCAAAGCCTTAAGCACAGCACAAGCACAGTCATGAAATGGGGAACTGACTCCCAGCAATTGGGGCAAAACAGAAAATCAGAAGATGCCCCCCTAGCTCCCTGGAAGATCTTTTGTTGTTGTAACCCTCCCTTAACTAAGTTGAGCCGCTCCCAGATCAGGGGGTTGTTTGTTCTTCTGGTCAAGGATAGAAGAAAGAAAACAGGGTGGAAAAAAGGAAAACAGACATGTAATCTTCACCAAGCTTGTATCACCTTCTGCAGAATCTGTACCAAATTAACTGCCGTACTTCAGAGTCTGGGTGGCTAGTTGCCAGTCTTTACAGCTAGCACTACGGCCATGTCTTTGTGACTTAGTTATGGGGTGAGTGGAACATCTGCCTTTTTGAGCTCCACACTCTTGGTAGTCCTGTACCCTTAATAGCTCCACACCCTTGGTAGCCCTGTACACTTGGTAGCTCCGCGCCCTTGGTAGCTCCTCGCCCTTGGTAGCCCTGTGCCCTTGGTAGCTCCGCACACTTGGTAGCTCCGCGCCCTTGGTAGCTCCTCGCCCTTGGTAGCCCTGTGCCCTTGGTAGCTCCGCACCCTTGGTAGCCCTGTACCTTTGGTAGCTCCTTGCCCTTGGTAGCCCTGTGCCCTTGGTAGCTCCGCGCCCTTGGTAGCCCTGTAGCTTTGGTAGCTCCTTGCCCTTGGTAGCACCGCTCCCTTGGTAGCCCTGTACCCTTGGTAGCTCCATGCCCTTGGGAGCTCTGTGCCTTTTGTAGCTCCACGCCCTTGGTAGCTCCATGCACTTTGGAGCTCTGTGCCCTTTGTAGCTCCACAACCTTGGTAGCTCCATGCCCTTGGGAGCCCCGCGCCCTTTAGAGCCCTGTGTCCTTGGTAGCCGGTACCCTTGGTCGCTCCGCACCTTTGGGAACCCTACGCCCCTGATAGCCCTGTACCCTTGGTTGCTCTGCGCCCTTGGTAGCCCAGTACTCTTGGTCGCTCTGTGCCCTTGGGAGCCCCGCGACCTTTGGAGCCCTGCGCCCTTTGTAGCCCTGTACCCTTGGTCGCTCCGCACCCTTGGGAGCTCTGCGCCCTTAGTATCCCGCCCTGTGCACCAAGCTCCTCCGGACAGGCTCCAAGATCATTGTGACCTTGAACTGGGTAAGAACATCTTTTAAATGAATGACCTGAAAATGAACGAATTAAGGACCCAGACATCATCTCTTTTCTCCAGTCATACAAAGAGGGAATAAGTGAGGTATATCAAAGCCATGATCGTGCAAAGAGAGGCCATACAGGGCCTAGAATGTTATATGATTTCATTGATAAGTTACAAAATACCTTCCCAAAGTGCCTCAAAAGTCTAGTATAGTCAAGGACTTATGCCCATCTATTCCCCAGTAAACGGGAGTTTATGATCGTGAAGCTGAAAAGGTTGCATGCTCCCCTTCAGCATGCCATTGACAGCTTCTTAGAAAGCAGCATATCCATTTGGTACAGCCACGGATTTCCAGAGATGCCCTTGACCTTAAAACCCCATCGCTTCCACGAACTGTCATGGTTCAAAGCACATTTACACCAGTATGCACTTTTTCAGGAAGCAGGTGACAGTGAGGTTTTGTTTGTTCTGCTGAAGGACAGCTATAAAGAAGCCTGCAAATTCATGGAAGTTCCCCAGAGTGACGCAGAGCTTTGCTTGGTCTCTCCTAAAGGATAAGGTTTCAGACTGTAAAAAAGGCGTAAAATAACCAGACCAACAGTGTGGAGCTGACCATTGGAGTGCGTTAAAAACCTGTATTTTTTATTTAATTTGGCAAATGCCTCATGTTAATGGGCGATTCTTTCTGAAGCGAGGCTGTTGTCATTTACTGTGCCAGGTAGTAGTAAATGAGCCCTTAGAGGGGAAAATATGAACTACCACAAGGTTCAATGTCCAATTATCTTACTGAGGGAGAATAACTGCCTTAACTTGTTAGAGAGGCTTTATGGGATAGTGCCCCCGCCTTCCTATAAACAGGTAAATATCCTGGACAGGGTGAGCCCAGGCTACAGATTGGACGACCGCCGCCCCCACAGGCCACCAGGATGTCACCTTTCAGCTGCCTTTCTCAGCCCTCATAGTGAATGCACCCTGGGCTCTCAGTTCTCCCAAATGTTAAATAATTAATCCCTCGAAATTGGAAATCCGTCTCGTCCAACTACACGATTCTGCGGAACTGCATTTTAACAAACCGTGTTCGTACCGTAGCAGTTAATAATAATAATAATAATAATAATACATTTTATTTATATAGTGCTTTTACATGGACTCAAAGACGCTTACAGAGAAAGTACATACAAAAAAAAAAAAAAACAGAAAACAGATAAGAAAAACACACCACATTATGCATTATGTGGGTTGAATGCCTTGGTGAAAAGTTTTTAGCTTGGTTTTAAAATCTGCGACAGAGGTCATTACAATCCACCACCTTGGAGTAAGTGTCATGTCTAACAAAGGAAATATTATTCTTAGGATATGTGCATAAGAAAAACACGAGGCAAAAGAACGAAGGTCAGGGGAAGACAAACCAGCAAAGCAACGGCAAAATCGACTTAGCAAAGGAGCTCTGTGATACTGCATGATTTTAAAGCTTGATGGGTGCAGAAGTGGTCAGCAGATTCGTTAGCAGCAAGCTTTCGCAAGGCGGAAGGACCTGCTGGGGAGGCCCAAGGGCGATCAATCATTCACGGGCTCAGTTAGCCGTGCTAGCACCCACAAGGCGAGTGCCCAGGAGCCTGTATTTCTGATCGCCAAATCTCACTGGTTGTTGGGCCAAGGTCATCTCCCCGTATCACAGATACTCGCTCAGAGTGGCAGTACGGGCCTCCAGGTAAAGCGACGTAGATCAGTGGCAGAAACAGCTGGACAGACTTCGCTCCGTGGCAAGCTGGTGTCTCTGTAAGACAGTGCCAGAGAATTACCTGATAAACCATATTACCTCTTTGACTAGATATGACCAACTACTGCCCTTGTTCTTTAAAAGACATAAAATTTACAACATGATGAACAGCTGTCTCAGTGTTCTTAAACTAATTACGTTTCATAGGTTACTCAAATTACATTCCACACCTTAGTGTATATAATAACCTATAATAAATTCATGCAATAAATGTGACGTGTGCCCTGTAATGGCTTGGTGCGCCATGTGGGATGTGGGCACAGAAAATAGATGGATGGGTGGATGGACTTTCATGTTAGAGCATAACTCTATTTGCCAGACAGATAAACCAATCAATACTTCCAAAGTCATAAAAACAATTCATGGTGTTCAGTTTCAAATTCTGCACCAACATGATGACTTAGTACCCCCCCCCCACCCCCAATGCATTCAAAATAAGATTCTGGGCCTTTCCAGCACTCAGGGTTCATATTAGTTATGGAATTCATGGGGAATAGGGAACTACTCCTTATGGAATGCTGATGGTTAGGGCTGGATGAATGGATGGATGGTTGGATAGTTGTCCATGTTCTACATCAGCAACTAAGCCGGCATCATGGCAACAGAGTGCTGGTGGAGAGTCCCGTCATGATTCACCCCAGACTCTGTGCTGCAGAGATAATCTCTGAAAAGTCATGTGCTCCTTCCAGGTAGGCAGCTGGGCCAGTGGAGATGCCCTGCTGGCAGTTTTTCACTGCAGGTCACTGTAACAGCAGACGGTCTAGTCTGACGTGCAGGATACCGGCATCCTGTTCCAGCTGCAGGATGGACCAGCTCTCTCCAGCTTAGTCACAGCTACTTTGGAATGGGTCAGACACCCAGAAAAGAGTCGGAGCAGATTCATTTGGTTTGATTCATTAATCAAAACAAACAATTAGAATACACTGCGTAGCTACCGATCCTGATCTCTGTCGAATTATAGCCTGTGGTATCAAGGCTCGATTTTCCCACTAATGCTGAAATATTCACTTCAGCTCCCCAGGATTATCTGTTCTGTTATGCCATGATATGGATCGGATACGAAGGGATTATTCCGAACCCCTGGGCCCTGAGACACCCGGAAGCCCCCCCCTTCCTCGCGGCAGGCCGTGTGACCTCAGGGGTTTGCCCCATCACGCCTCCCAGGCACCAGCCAGCGTGTCACGACAGTCCCAGTGCTCCCAGCGCGCTCCACAGCCGACGAGCAGAAGGCAGCTGTCGGCCCGGGGAGTCGTCACGACGAAGGCCGGAGATGACTCATCTCTGCAGATAATCCCACCCCCCCCCCCGCGTCAGTGCCCGCCCTGCCACCAATGTCTGTCTGCTCTAACCATAGATGGCCTCATTTTCCCTCATTATTGCTGTGTTAGCATTAGGCACACTGGATGGCTACAGACACGCTACAGTGCGTTAGCGCTGCTGCTAACACAGCCATGCAGGAACAACGCCCATCAGGCTACCGATGGAGTAGGAATGGTGCGGGACCTCCAGCGCCCATTTACCGATGGAGTAGTAATGGTGTGAGAGCTCTAGCGCCCATTTACCGATGGAGTAGGAATGGTGCGAGAGCTCTAGCGCCCATTTACCGATGGAGTAGGAATGGTGCGAGAGCTCTAGCGCCCATTTACCGATGGAGTAGGAATGGTGCGGGAGCTCTAGCGCCCATTTATCGATGGAGTAGGAATGGTGCAGGAGCTTTAGCGCCCATTTACCGATGGAGTAGGAATGGTGTGGGAGCTTCAGGGCCCCTCTGGCTAATTTCATCAAAGAAAAAAAACGACGTTATTCTCACCATGACTCAGAGGCAACTTTATGAGTATTTCTCCAAAAAAACTACCACTGCTAGCTGTTGATAGATGCCAGTGATACAGAATTCCACCTCTCAGCACCTCGAGCTGAAAACACCTCCCCATGCTTATGATGGAGCTCCAGTCTGTCTCAACATGTTGCCCATGTAGGTTATTAATTTGCTAATATTATATTATATAATATTACATTGCTTGTAAATGAGGTTTCGTGTAAAACTGAAGCAAACAAGAGCAATAATTGCCAAAAGACTGGATACTAAGGTATGCTAAGTGTGGCTCTATTAGTATACTAATATCTTGACCTCATTCTCCCTGCACTATTTATAGTCTGTATTCCAGAAGTGGTGACCAGAGAAGAGTGAGCACGTGCACGTGCGAGAAGAGCAAGTCTCTTCAGCTGGCTTCTGTTTTTGGGAAGTGGATCTCACTACTGAATCTGCACCATGCCCACCCCTCAGAAGTTGACCTTTCCAGTTGATTGAACGCATGACTGTAAAAAATGTCTTGGTGCAGCGGCTGGGCCAAAGAGCAGCAGGTTATAATGAAAAACCTGAGAGTTCATACCATCTAGCCTTTGGAGGCCAGGACGTCCCTTTGCCCTGACCTGTCCAACCTCAGGAGGAGGACCTGATCACATGTCCACTCCTATTAGCGGAATGAACAGCTCTACCCTAGGTCACATGGCCTGTCGATACCCATGGCTGGCATTGCACTGCCAAAAGTCAATAGAAATGCTCTGGGTCATGTGACGTCATCTGCGCGTGAAAGGGGGGGCAGGGGAGAGCAGCAGAGTTTCTATTTAGGAGTTAATCGAATTGGAAGACAGAGTGGGGGTGTTTGTGACTGATCTAGGAAAGGTCGCTTATTCAATAGTGTGTGGCTGTGGAACACTACCTCTAAGCTTAGCTATCGGCATTTTTTGCTACTTTGATGCAAAAACAGAAATGCTAATTACAGGGCCACAGTAACCAAATATTACGTCTTTATGCTATGTTCTTGTTGATTCATGCTACTTATGTATAGTATTTTTTCCCCAAAGGGCTGTTTTTTCCTTTGACTTGTACCGGATAGTCTTTCCATGGTGAGTCTGATAATTAGCTACAATTTACTACACGAGACAGAGTTTGACAGACTGTGCAAGGCAGCGGAAGAGCACGAAAATAAAACAATGGAGGCTGACAGTAAAGCCAATCTCGCTGTCAGCTCTGATAAAAGGAGCAGGCTACAGCCCCGTGGTGTGGGGGCGGGGGGGTTTCGGGGAGTAAGCACAACACCAACGCCATTTTGCACCCTGGCGCCAACGAATCACAGCTACCTTTTCTCACACCGCAGTGTGAACGGCACAAATGGTTGCCGGGCAACAATCTGAATGACCCGAGGGTGGGAGCTATAGTATTTCATTTCACAGATAGGATTTGGGAGCCAATGAATGATGCCTATCCCAGCCTTCCCCGCCTCGTTCCACTGATACCTCCCTTTTATTGGCTTACATTGTGTAATGTTGTTAAATCAGTTGCCTGCAGACCTATAAAATTCACATTGTAATCATACAAAACTCCTTTGTTAAATCCATCCCCGCCCCACGCCCCAGGAACAACCAGAGTCCCCCAGGGAAGGGTCGATTCCTCCCAAACCTGTCCCACAATACCCCTTTGCAGGAAAACAAAGGGCTCCATGCTGGCAGCGGTGGGAGGCATGGGGAGGGGATGGGGGGGGGCTAAGGAGGGGATTAGGGATTTTCATTGATGCTGCTTTCATCGAGCAACATTGGGGTCATTTGGGGTGAACTGTGAGGGGGCAAGACCTATTGGAGACCTACTGGAGACCTACTGGAGACCTGCACCTGCTCACCACTCTGCCTCCCCTTCTGGCTACAGCAGTCACCGGTCACAGTATGGCAGAGTGCTGTCCAATCTCCAGCCAACATACAATGCACATACCACAGTGCAGCACTGCCTGTCTGATTAGTCGACGACCCGACCATCTGCCTATTCTTAGACCAGAGCTCATCATACGTCAGGCCGCTCTAAACAATCCTGATGCGTCAATCTTTGGGACAGTGACTATTTTTAAAAAACAGATTACTGGAATGTGCTTTACATATGTGATTGGTCTACAGCCACAGCCTGCCAGCAGCCCTTAGGCGCATGTGTGAGGTCCATATGAAGTTTCCATGGAAAAGTGCCCTTGCACGCAGCATGCGAGGATTTATATTATGAGGACAGGAGACCAGCGAACTAGACACTCTCAAATGATAGTGACAGGGTTGGACTAAATCAGCCAAGAAGTCGTTTGCCGCCCTGCCAGCAAAACACACCAATGACACATGAAGCATGAAAGGACATCACGTCTGAAGACAATTAGCATGAGGCTGCAGCGAAATGCATCCGCTCACAGCGCTAGGAGTTTAGCGACTGTAAATGTAAATGTAAATGAGACCAATGCATCTAGCTGATATATGTATGTGGGGGGAGTACCAGGCAGGCAGAAAAAACAGGGGACTAGTACCATAATAACAACAATAGTAATAGTAATAATAATAATTGTTATTGTTATTATTATTAATATTATTATTATAGATCATTATTCAAGGCAATTTACAACTTGAAAAAGCAAATATAACGTTATAAATTCAAGGTATTAAGCATGATACTACCTATATATCTATTTTAATG
>JAODKN010000077.1:1814324-1829890 GCA_026774425.1 Petrocephalus zakoni
GGCCCTTCCTTACATACCTTACAGAGCTGGGATTACAGCCGGAGATACGGGCACGTGGGCATGATCATGGGCGGCAGAGTGTATGAGTGAGTGGCCCTTCCTGCTGGAGGTCTTGCTAAGTGAAGCTCCCCTTTGCTCTGGCAGCAGGGCTTCTTGCTGGCTGTTCTCACGCTAAGTAAATGGCAAATTGGTTTTTGATTAAACTGTAATCCACCTCCCACTAAGACATGAACCGCTTTGCTGGAAGTGCTGGCTGCCTGCCCTTTTCTCCTCTCTGTCCGGCCCGCACCGTGTACACCTGGGGTCCGGGCTTTGCACCTCTTATGGAAAAAGCTGAACATCTTTGTCGCTGTGGGTTGTTGTTCACGCCGCCCATCAGGCCCCATCCCTTTTCGTGAGAGATTCTCAGGCCTCCATGGAAAGTTTGGCCCTTTTGTAGCGACTGGTGCAGGAGGATTGCATGGATTTTGCGGGTCAGCTGCCCCACGGCATGCTCCCAGACCAGGGATCAAGGCAGGGATTTGAAGAAGAAATCTGGGGGGGTTTTGCTCACGAGGGGGCTTTGGCGAGCGATTCTGAGCCTTTGGCCCTGGTTTAAGCAAACACAGACTGCGCTGGACCTGGACAGCAGCACATGCTCATCAAAAAATACACAGAGCGCTGGGAAATTAGTACAGACACCAGAAACTAAAGGCACATTCCTGAAGCACTTACTGTACTCTAAGCAACAGAATGTGAAGCCATTCATTTAAAGATGGACACAAAATCTGCTAGCGTGGAACCTTTGCCCTTTGCTAATCTGTCAGTAAGAGCAGTCAGTGCTCAGTGATCAGGTGCATGAACAGCGTGCATGTTATTCAGCCTAAAATTACACAAAGGGCCAAACACAAACAGCCAAAGGAGCACTAACCTAGAGGAAAGCATTTTATCCTGTCAGAAACACATGAAACGCATGATCTGAAACTTGAAAGTGCTTACAGTGGGAACACGAGAGCTCTTTTTGGGGGCTGCTAGAGTGGGGGGAGACTCCCATGATGGAGGACTTAATGCCAGTGCACCAAAGTGCACAAGCGTCCCGCCCAGAGGAACAAAGGGGCACCTGTTTTCACGTGAGGCACACGGCACATTCCGCAGCCGCCTGTACCGATTCCATCATCCTTATCCTGCCTCTGCTATGTGTTCACACGCATCATGAAGTTGATTAAGTGCCCTTATAGGAAACATTAAGCAGAAGACATCTGATTAGTGCAGCCTGGATGACCAATCAGGTATGTAGTTCACTTGAAAACACATATACTGCAGTACACTTAGTGGTATACTGAAGTACAGCCCTGCCCTGGAAATCTGATTGGAATGGGGGTGTATGGGTATTGTAGTCCAATCCTTATATGACATTTTATCTGTGTCTAAGTCATGTGTGACCTATTCTTTACCTTTTTTCCAGCCTTCTACAGCAGATTAAAGCAGGTTTGACTGTCAGCACATGCCTTTTTATCCTTTTTTGTGCTGTTATGGTCTCACACTACTCTCAAAATGTCTAAGGGTATAGGGTTTATACAGATCTGAGGCACGCGTGCAGTTTGTTTTCACTTCATATCTTGTCAGTTTTTTACGTTCTGGATTCATTTTCCTAAAACTGCCACTGGAAAGAGTGACACCCAAGGAGCGTGGCGCGTGAGAATAACCTGAGATTCCAGGTTTGATCAAACGAAATGCCATTTCAAAGTGTCCTCAGATACTTGGAGCTAAGATGGACTGAGACTCACAGACTGTGTTAGATCCTGATCCTCTGTGAGATGTTAGCAGATGATATATATCTGAGAAAAGAGCCTCAGTCTCATATTCCTGCTGCAATCTCCTTTTCATGTCTCTGTTGCTACAGTTCTGCTTTCCCTGGGAGCTTTGCAGGTGGCCTCACGGAAGCACTCCTCGTTTCTTCTGGGGTCAGCTTATTTGCAGTGCCACTCGCTGCTATGAAGACTGCACTGCTGTGCGTCCGATGCACTTAAGGCTTTCTTTTCAAATTTTAAATGATCTAAATGAAGAATGCGATAAATGTCAAATGCCATTTCCTAAACTGCTGGGATGCTGTGTAAAATAAATAAAAATAGGATGCTGTGCATGATTTACAAATCAAATAAACCCATATTTAATTGAAAATAGAACAAGGACAACATATAAAAAGACGGAACTGAGAAGCTTTATTGTTTTGGAAGTGTTACATGTGCAACTGAGCCCATGCAGTGATTTCCACTGTTGGATTGCGTCTGTGGACCTGAATGCAGTGCCACATGAGGACCCGAATGCAGTGCCACATGAGGACCCGAATGCAGTGCCACATGAGGATCCGAATGCAGTGCCACATGAGGACCTGAAGATCATGGCTACCCATTTTTGGTTTTCGGCCTTGTCCCTTGGGTACAGAGATTTCTCTGAATTATCTGAAACTTTTAATGATATTATATACGTTAGACGACAAACTTCCCAAATTCTTTAAAATATTTCATTGAGGAACATTTTTCTTAAATTGTAGTACTTTTTGCCCAAACAGTCTTTCACAGAGTGGTGAGCACCTCCCCATCTTCACTGCACAGAGACCCTGCCTCTCTGGGAGCCTCTTTTTATGCTCAATCATCTTACTGACCTGTTGCCAATTAATCTAATTAGTTGTGAGATATTCAATCAGGTGTTTGGTTTTCACATGGCACATTTCCACTGTTTTGTTACCCCTGTCCCAACTTTTTTGAAACATGTTGCTGGCATCAAATTCAAACTGAGCACATATTTGAGCACATATTTGACGTAAAGCAATGCATTTTCTCACTTTCAACATTTGATATGCGGTCTTAATGGAGTATGGCTTTATATGATTTGTAAATCATTGCATTCTGTACATTTTATGGATATCCCTCCATTTTTGGAAGGGGGCTGCATGTGCTCTGTGAGAGCCTTGCAGCTAGAAACCTTACAAGCAGCTGAAATCGCCGAGAGACAGCACTGCTGTTGGCGGGACTCACCCCCCCCAAACCACGGTGACTACATGTAATCATTTAGCTGAGGCATGCTGGCCAGCAGCCTCACTTACCTTTAATAAAAGGCAATCACCAAGCATTTCAAATCATCTCATATCATATTCATATTAATCAAATATTATATTGAAAATATTCATGACCTCTGGTTCCATCTATCCATTATCCTCTTATCTTAGGGTCAGAGTGGCCTGGATCCCACGGGGGGGGGGGGGGACACACCCTTGGCAGGACACCAGTATCACAGACTAATATCTTAGAGATATCAGCATCATTCTGTGAATGATTTTGCTGCTGACAGGTATGTGAATTATGATGATTTCTATCAAGGTCAGACCCAGTGGGATGCCTTTGCTTTAATCCTGCTTAGCATAATTACCCTTAGCTCAAAGTTTACTCAGGCATGGCTGAGGTGGGAGGTCACCTGCAAACCGGGATCTTTCTCCCCCACCTTCTGCAGCGTTAGCTAGCAGCCTCGCTGTCTCCATACTACTGAACTGGCATGAAGACAGACCGAGGGCACCGCCCCCAGAGAGCTGATGCTTTCTGCATCCAATCAAAAACAGACACGGGCATCAGGTGAGCTCCCAGAATCCTTCCCTCCCTGCCTCCGTGGATTGCAGGGGGGGGGGGATCGGCAAATGCCTGCCGCCAGTTGCCACGGATAGGAATCTGCTGCCCGCGCCATCTGTGCCACCTACCGACGCCGTCTGTACTGAACGGGACCCACAGGCTCGAGGCGCCTTTGTGAAATCTCAAGGGATGGCCAGGCCCCCCCGTCGCCGACCATGATCTCCATGGCAACTGCAGGAGCAGAGGTCATAAATTCTATGAGAAGTCAGTATGGAAAGAAGGATAGGCAGGGACCAGGCATGCTGTAATGAGCTGTCACAGGTTAGAAATGTCACAAATTGCATCCAGCAGAATGCCAGTGGAAGAAACCGAAATGTCATGTATCCTACACGGCAGCCATGCAGAGCGGATCTGCTAACCAGCTCTTTTGTGAACTTTGACCTGGTTACCTCATATGCAAATCAGCTCCACCCAGTGGCCTAAATGGCACACAGCACATGTTTAATATCCAGCTCGGGGGGGGGGGCTCTGTGTGAAATATTTAAAGGCAATCCACATATTTCCATACCGGTTAAACTCCCCTGTATCTTACAGACACCCAGCGAAGTCTTTGGAGGGGCAGTCAGGCAGACCGCCGCGGTGCAGGATGCTGGCATGTAGGAGAATGGACGGGAGGTCAGGCCGGGGGCTCAGACGTCCCTCATGTCTCTACACACTGCCAGCCGCTCATCAATGCCACTAATACATTTTTTTCACCATCATTGCACCGATTTTACCCCCCACCCGCCACTCAGGGCCTGAAGGTGCTATAAAGCTAAAGCAAGGTCAGGAATGACCAGTGCTGTGTGAGTCAGAGACACCTGGGGGCACTTTTCCTCCCAACGCCATCCAGCCAGCCCACGCACGACTGAATCATTCACCCGGGGGACGCTCACCTGTGAGAAGACTTTGACTGCTGCTCTGCATAACCATTTATAGCCAGTGTACAATGAAAAATAATGGCGGTTAATGAGAAAGGGACATTCTGTTAATAAATCATGAGGGAATCCCAAGAGCTTTGTGGTGACTGGCACCTCCATCTGGCAAAAATGTGCTAGAAAAGGTCAGGAATGCGTATACATTTAGAGATGTTCCCTTACAGGCACATACTACAGTCCAGATCACAGATCTAATTAATTGAATGTGTTTCAAAAAGTAATGGGATGATAAAAAGGTGTCTGAGATATATTCTATATCTTCCTAGCCAACATCTTTGTTGGACTTTTACTACTGTCAAAGTTACTCTTGGAAAAACCAGTGCTATACTCCACATTCCCACCTGAACGGATGTTTAACCGCACAAAAGTAGGAAGGTTGTCTCTGTCACATTAAAAACCGTCCTTAGTTGCCTTAGTCACTGAGTAGGTAAACAGAGGCTGTAATATGGAAACTATAACTTACTGGATAAGCAGATCATTGTCTTCTAGGTCCACTTGGCCACGGTTCGGCTTTGAAGTCAGTGGCTTCTTGCACCAGTGCTTTTAAAAACAAATCAGGAGGGAAATGACACATCCCTCTTGTCACAATGGGAAGTTTCCACGTCTCACGAGACTTGACCAGTGGCCCCTGACTGGACTTCAGTGGACAGGCACTGGACCCTGTGAGACACCCAATGGCGGCTGACATGACTTCTCTCATTCCTCACTTGTTAATAAAGTGATATAGTACATTTTTTCTGAGCCTGAAAACTGACACAATAATTCAGTGTGATAAATGGAGAAGAACATGCATTTTGTCACAGCGTCAGGGAATAAGTTATCCATTTGCTAATCTGGACACACGTGAAATCCGCCCTCTGGAAAGCAAATATTGAATTGTGTCCACATTTAATGTTAACAGAGGTACTTTATCTAATCTTGATTCATTGCACGCTCTACATGAATCAGGCAAACCATATCTGCATAAGATTTACATCTTTGGTTTGCAGGACATTTTGCTGCCAAGTTTACAGACACCAGCACGACACAGAATGCAAACTGTGCTCAGTAACATGTCTGTCTTTGTCATACAGTCCTATTGGTCCCCGCTATATGCTACACATCAGTTTGCCAACCTTATATATACAGTCTCAAAAACATGAACCTTCTGTATTAATACTTAATGAGGTACAGAGGAGAGTAAACTTTATATTCTTAACATTCTGGGCATGTTCATATGATGTCTATTGCTCTCCATATGATTCCTGTTATATTATATACACTATATATATTACCATAATATTCCTGTTTTTTTATTGTGTGTATTCTACAACTGGCATTGATCCTCTCTTTAGAAGTTGCCCTTTTAAGAGTCGGGCGTGTTAGCTCACCGGGGAGTGTCCTTAGACACGCACCCCCCGTTCAGCCTGAGATAGATCTGGGTATCATCTTGGTGGGTAAACCTTGCAGAAACAAAGGGCCTCAGCAGGGTGTCTGTAGAAAAGGCTGCCGGCCTCCCGTCAGGTGGTTAGAAAGATCCAGCAGCCGCTGCGCTTCACGTGGGTTAGACCATTCACTAGCATCGAGAAGGCGCTGGATCCATAGCGTGGTGAGGCCTGGCACCATGGCTACTTGCTGAGAGCAGGGGCACCTCTCAGGCCGAGAGGACTCACATGGGTCAGACCATGCACTAGCATCGAGAAGGCGCTGGATCCATAGCGTGGTGAGGCCTGGCACCGTGGCTATTTGCTGAGAGCAGGGGCACCTCTCAGGCCGAGAGGACTCACATGGGTCAGACCACGCACTAGCATCGAGAAGGCGCTGGATACATAGCGTGGTGAGGCCTGGCACCGTGGCTATTTGCTGAGAGCAGGGGCACCTCTCAGGCCGAGAGGACTCACATGGGTCAGACCACGCACTAGCATCGAGAAGGCGCTGGATACATAGCGTGGTGAGGCCTGGCACCGTGGCTATTTGCTGAGAGCAGGGGCACCTCTCAGGCCGAGAGGACCCCAGCTGTAATCACGCATCCCACTTTTCTGGGAATTATTCCCAGACCATAATTACGACTTCAGGCCTTTACTTTCTTATTGGGACCAAGACAAATGAGCACGTGGGAAATCCTGTGTTTATTTTATCTCCAGTGACGAAAGTCGATCACGTACCCTGACTTACAGTAAACATTTAGTCTAGAGTATCTGTTGTTACACTTGTAATAATACCCTTTGAGAGGCCATCCATCAGATAGTGGCTGAATGGAATGGACCTGTTTCCCTGCCTTGGAGCCAGTGGCTGCTGTGGAATCTTCTTCACTCAGCTGGACATGGAAAAAGATACAGCTGCGGTGACCCTAGTAGATTTCACCAGATACCAAGCAGTGGCAGATCTTTCCTTCTTCAACCAGTCAATAAATAAAACAAAAACAAAAGCAGATTCCCTGACGCTGAGATTAGTTCTGCCATTTAAGGGGTTGCCATGGGTAACGGATCCAGCATCCTCTACAATATATTTCCCATAGCATGACGACGACCCCATTAATAAGAGTCTGGAGCCTGTCTTTGCCAGCAAAAGTAAAGAGGCCAAGATGCCAGTCAGTACATGGACTTTGTCCAGTGCCACTACGAGCAGCCTTTCCAACATTCCCCTGACACAGGGCTGCCGGTGTCTGTGGCAGCAGCCTTAGAGAGAAGGTCAAAGTTTAGACTGAACCACTAAACGCCATCTTAATGAAGTGCCCTGAATTTACTCCGATGAATACGCAAAGGTTGAGCACTGCAATGTAGAGTTCTAGATTTGACATTCTGACACACTCCCAAGGAGGCCTCTCTTCGTCCTAGCTGTCCAGTATTCATCCCTGGCCAAAGGTCTTTTGTTTGCTTGGAGGTGCTGAAAGGCTGTCCAGCTGCCCATTTTCCCCTGGCAATGCCATCTGTCACCGGCCTGGCCACGACACCCCTTCCCCCAATTAACGAGGTGGTGGGGCTGGGATAGCCTCTCCCAAGAGCTGAAACGTAAATAGCTCAGCTAGCCTGCCACACATCGCCTTGGATGTGAAGGCAGCCTGTAAGGGAGATGCACTTAATACCATCAGTTCTGTAGCATGTGGTATACAGATAACATTGTGTGAGTAACAGCTTCAGAATTTATCGTTCTGCTGAAATAATGATAAAATATAAAAAATAAGAAATATGTGGCAACATCAAGCTGCTAAAATGGGAAGGGAAGGCTTGAGAGGGCAGTCTGTACAGAGAGACCAGGTCTGGGAAGGGCAGTCTGTACAGAGAGATCAGGTCTGGGAAGGGCAGTCTGTACAGAGAGACCGGGTCTGGGAAGGGCAGTCTGTACAGAGAGATCGGGTCTGGGAAGGGCAGTCTGTACAGAGAGACCGGGTCTGGGAAGGGCAGTCTGTACAGAGAGACCGGGTCTGGGAAGGGCAGTCTGTACAGAGATACCGGGTCTGGGAAAGAGCCACATGCAACTGGGAGAGTGACTCTGACCCCCTCGGAGGGCATGAGTGCTGCTGTGACAGGTAGGGGAGGGCAACTTGGGTATGTAAGAACAGCTTTTCAGAAGTCATCATCATCACCATTATCATTATTATTATTATTATTATTAACAACTGATATGTGAGGTTGACTCTCTGCGGTGTAGAATTCCAGATTCCGCACTGAGTCTCAGCTAGAGTCATACGGGAGGTTGACTCTCTGCGGTGTAGAATTCCAGATTCCGCACTGAGGCACTGAGTCTCAGCTAGAGTCATACGCGAGGTTGACTCTCTGCGGTGTAGAATTCCAGATTCCGCACTGAAGCACTGAGTCTCAGCTAGAGTCATACATGAGGTTGATTCTCTGCTGCATAGAATTCCAGATTCCGCACTTAGGCACTGAGTCTCAGCTAGAGTCATACGCAAGGTTGACTCTCTGTGGTGTAGAATTCCAGATTCCGCACTGAGTCTCAGCTAGAATCATACGCGAGGTTGACTCTATGTGGTGTAGAATTCCAGATTCCACACTGAGTCTCAGCTAGAGTCATACGCGAGGTTGACTCTCTGCGGTGTAGTGCAGCGGCCCCACCATGTCGCCCACCCCTTTTTCACTGGCTCTAAGCCAACATGGTTTTCCCAAATGCACGTACATTATGTAACTATAAATTTAGCTGCTTCCCTAATTGCACAAATATACTTGAATCATAGCCATAATTATTAAGTAATTTAAGAAATGACCCATCCATCTCTGAACCATTTCTCCTACGCCTGGTCAGGAGGACAGCTGGAACACACTGCCGGGATACAGCCAGGGCAGGGTGTCAACGCACACAGGGCACACATATAATCGCATGCCACAGGCAATTTAGAGATGCAAATCAGCCTAGCTGCATCTCATCGAACTGCAAGAAGAAACAGGAGCACACAGGAGAAACCTGCACTGCATAGCAGAGGCAGGATTGGAAGCCCCAACCCTGGAGGCATAAGGCAACAGTGCTACCCACTGAGCCGCCACAGCACCCCCTTAAAGAGACATACAGTTTTGTATTTCTCAGTTTCAGATGCCACACCTACTTTACAGTGCCCCCCTCCCCGGAGACATACACAGCATTAGAGAGAGAGAGAGTGAGTATGAGCCTGAGGAAAAGACAATGATAGTCTGTAAGTTATACGGTGTGAGAGACACTGGAGAAGATTGAAGTGTTTGGTATTCAGGAGAGAATCACAGGGAGAATCACCAGTCACGTCTCAGGCAGACAGGCCTTCCTGACGCAGCTGGGAACAGAGAGAAATAACCTTGCCAGCTCTACCATCCTGGAATATTCTGCCTCGGTACCTCTGCAGTCATCACTTAGAGACAATGGAATAAACGGAAAGCATGAGGCATAATCACAGCCTCTGCATAAAATGGCAAGAAGGCACTCGCATCTTCTGAACAGTCTAATTAGTGGCATGGTATTGCATCCTTCTGAGACAGGTGACCTTTGCATCAGTTCTGATATTGATCCACACAGTTCCCTGAGCTGACCAACAGGAACAGTCCCCACAGAGCCTCTCCTCTCTTCCTGTGCTTGTTAAGATGGACGACTTTAATAATAATATTAGCTTTTCATTGGTTCATTTTTGCCTTTGACTCTCTCCATACTTCCTGAATTTCGCAGTTAACTGGTTGAATGGTCTCTTGAAGGAAAGAGCACTTTCATATATAACAGTGGGAGTGATTTGTTTGTAGCATTTCTCCCTAGCAATAAGAAAAGATTTGTGAGCTGTGAACTTGTGGCTCGGGAAATAGCATGAGCCTGGAATCGTTAGGATGCCTGAGCGATCAGCACTTCTTTGGGGTTAAAGCCACATTGTTATTTGATTCGCCATTACACTTCCAGGTTCATAGCACCGGGAGGGGAATTAGAAATAATAATTATTTTATGAAAGATGTGGTTGGTGACGGTTTTCTTTCCCCAAAAGTTTTCACTAGTATGGCCAGCAGCTCCAACACACCCCACATCGAGTGCTTGTTTTTCTCAGAACGTACATGCATGGAGAGCTACTTGGAGACCACAGCAGCTCCCAGAATTGATAAGGACGGGAATCACCACTTTGTAACCACAAGACCTGCCACACCCATCCCCGGCTGGATATTATTCCCCTCTCAGTAAACCTAGAACTGTTTAAGTGAAGCTTCAATACCTGCAGCATCTAAATCTGCTAATGAATCCAAGCCGATTTTCCAACCACCTTCACAAACTCCGATTAAATAATAATCATAATACACGGCAGCCGTGCTGGCTGTCAGCAGCCCTGAGGCACACACGCGTGTGCGGTGTGAGCTGCAGACGGGGAGCAGACGGTAAGGGGGTCAGCGTGTCTTTCCTTTGGCACTGCTTGAGGATTTACAGCACACAAAGGGGTGAGGTCGCAGCGGGTCGCTGTGCGTCATGAGCTCGCCCGGGCTTCCCCTTGGGAGTGTGACGGAAGGTTCAAAACATTTATCGGCCGTGCTATTATCGTGTCAGAATCGACAGCCACCAAAACAGCGCTAAATATGCCCTGCCACCTCTCCCGGCAGACACCCGGCCTTCTCCACCTGACCACTTAGAGCCCGTGCAGCATGTGAGAGCAGTACAGACCAAAGCAACATCAGCAAAGTACGTTAGAGCCATGCTAAGAGAATGGCACCGTGACGGCGGTGCTAAGGCCTGTGGTACCCTACCCAATGACGGCAGCATTAGCTAAACACAGGCCAACATACCATAACCCACTGCGATAGTCAGTCAATAGCACTTATGCAGCAACAGATGTGGGACGATAGGACAAGCAGGAATGTGATTATAGCTCTTTGTCGCGGCATTGACTTTATCACACTGTGACCAGCCACTGCTGGACTCCCGAATGAGCCTGACCCATTACCTTTGTGCTGGTCTGTCCAGCTCGGTGTTCTGCTAGACTTCTTCTACAAAGCAACACTTTGATGGAACTATGTTGACTGAAATGACAGGATGGGGGATATAAATGTGGGTGAATTTCACTTTATTTACTATGGACAGAGACACATGGACACTTCCGTGTAGTGCTGGGAAGGGAAGTGCCAGTTAATTCCAATAAAAAAGGGCAGGGTTCTTTTCTAAATGGCTGTCATTAAGCCCACATTTCCTGACCGTTTTCCATTGTCCTAGAAAATTACCTTAAATAAGAAAGGCAATCCCATTTGAATAGCACTGCATTGCCTGCCCTGTAGGGTGGTGCTGTATTGCTGTCCCTGGTGAATTAACTGATATTCACAATTTGGCAAGATAAACCTCACCAGGCTCTGTCTATATGCCTTTTTGCATGTTGTTGGCTGAAAACGTACATGGCCAATTTACAATGTACCACTGTCAGTCAGTTCTGGAATATTGCTTGTATAGCAATACTTTATTGCTAAGAATTTACTGCAGTTATAATACATGCAAAAAAACTACTGCGAAATACATGCAAAAAAAACTACTGTGAACCCACCATAAAGAATGAATATAAAAGGAATCTTTGCTTTGTAAAACCAAGATGATACCTGTGCCACTCCTGTTGAATGCTAACATGTTCAAATCGCTTTGGCTATGAATTTAGGCTGCCATCTAGTGGCTGGAAGGTGGAACAACCAAAGGGGAAATATTTTTCTTCCAGCCCCTTAGACAATGTAAAGCAATCTAAAGCATATATATGTCCCTTTATTTCAAGGCTTTTTTGAGCTCCTGAACATTATTATGAACAGTGTGGAACAGGTGATATCCTATATATAGGTTGTTCTCTTTCTGATAATACAGAAACGCTAATGACCCAGTGGACTGTACATGGAATCATAAAACATTTAATACATGTGATAACACACACACAGCGTTTTAAAAGAGGAAGTGTCCCAGAGAGTGAGATTAATCAGTAGCTAAACAGTGACTAAACTGAAACAGGAACCAGCCCACAGCATCTCCCTTGGCCTGATTGCCTTGACGGTGATGAACTCCGGAGATGGCCCTGGTGGGAAGCCAAGGGAGATGAATCAAGAGAGGAATGGAAGGCGATGAGGGTGATTTGTGATGCTCTAGAGCGCCAAGGCTAGCCTGACATACACCAAGCAATTTAAAATGAATTAACAGTGAGCTACCATGTCACAAGCCCATAATCAGCTCCAAGCAGCAACAGCCCTCCCCAGAACAAGCACAGCGAAAGGCTGCAGCAGCTAGACACCATGTGGACACCTTCCCTCCAGCGGTTAATCATTTATGCTGTTTACAATCTGCTGTATAAAACCACAACATCACTGTTCCTTCACCAAATTGTTATGCTTATCATACAGAAAATAGCTCCTGATATTGTATGTGTTTCATATTACAGCAGAGTCATATGTTATATGCCACTTGGCAGTCGCCCTTGTTCAGATCAATCGATAAATTACACAGCTATCTGTACCAGTGAAGCAGCACAGGTCATGCATTTCGCTCAAGGGTATAACAGGATGTCCTTAAGTGCCAAGATGCTCCCTCAGTTGGTTTTGTCTTACCGGGTTATAATGAAATACCATACTCGCGAAAAATAGCTGTGCCTGCCCTCCTGCCTGCTCGCCACAACCTTGCCGTCACCCCCCCCCCCACCTTCTCGAATTACATAACAACCTGGCACCTCTTCAGATTGGAAATGCCAGGCCCTGGTCAAGGTGGGCTATTTTTACATTCCCTCGCCCAAGGTGTTGGGAGCAGGATCGACACATCCATTTTTTCATAAGCAGCTCCATGGGATGCACCTATGGAGCTCTACCCTGCAACCCTTTCTGCCTTACGGCACCTCATTTAAGGCCACATCAACACCATCTGCAGCAGCCAGGTGTTCCGCCAGTCGACTGCAATCCTGCCAACATCGGTACTTTGCAAATAAGATGGGCTGGCAGAGGTGGCCATGTTTAAAGTGGGTCACACAGGTTGTGTGGGGAGAACATTAAGGAGACGGAAAACCAGATGTTCTAGATCAGTGTTTCCAAATCCGATTCTCAGGGACCCACAGACGGACCACATTTTTGTTCCCTCCCAGCTCCCAGGTTGGAGTAAAAACATGGACTGTCTGTGGGTTCCTGAGGACTGGATTCGGAAACACTTATCTAGATAGTTATTCTTTCGTTAGAGGATTCAAGGGAGGGGTAGCCTGTGCAGCATCCAAAAATGACTCCTTACTATCTGCGGTTTTAAACAGAAATGCAGCTGAATTCCATGCATAACAGCTCTGTGAGCGGCTCCGCATCACAGCAGCGGGACACCTTTAGGCAGCAGTTAGGATTCAGGTCAGCCTCAGGCCCAGATCTGCATGAATTTGTATGTCAGCCCATGTTAGATGTGCAGGTAGCTTTCCTCTCACTCTCCAGCTAAATGCTCACTTTGGATGACTAGGATAAGAGCATGATTGCCCAAAGGCATCTCCTGTCCAGAGTGCTTCACAGCACAGGGTCTGGACCAGACTTAACAAGTGGTAACTGAATTACACATCCCTCAAATCAGAATGGATGGTGATACAGAGCATGGAAAACAGGTTGATTATCTAACTTCTACAGTTACATTGGCTTTTAAAATAGAATAGAATATCCACTTGCATACATGAAAAAATATTGGAAGCAGTTTAACCAAGTACACTTCTCAAATGTATAACAGCATCACCTCACACAGGACTCCAATCGGGACTCAAGTGCAATTCCCTAACATGTATGTCCAAACACAGGTCATGACTCAGTCATTTTCAGCACTTCGATTAAATTCGTTTTGCTCCATTTTTCCCAGACACCTGCTGAGCACATCGCTGTGACTGGAAACATTTCAGGCTGACCACGGGCAGATCAGTGTCGTTTACTTTGAAAAACGCCCACTGGATAAACAGACTAAACGTGCAAAGCGAAAACTCTGACTGTAAACAGAGAAGTGGAGCAGCTGTTGAGCACACTCACATTCAGGGGAATCTGTAACCGATTCTGGGAAGCCGCAACAAAAGCTCTGCTAAGCCACCATAATCATATAAGGAAAATGACCTTCGGCACGGCTCAGCCTATTATGCTGCTTTTGTTCTTGGGACCTGTCTGCGGGGGGAAGACAATGAAGTGTGAGTCTGCCAAGAGCTCTTAATCTTGTAAGTACATTTTCAGTTAAAACAAAGTGTCTTGAGTTTACTTTACAACCCTGTTTTTCTTTACATAATACCATTCTATATGAAGAAGGAAATACACACTCCGAAGTAAGAAAACAGCATTCTTGGTGATTTCAAACTGAATGACGGTTGACTCTAGTTATATTGAATTACAGAGAGTATCATATTCAATACACAGTATGATTTGAGTATAATCAATGATGGTGTGTTTGATAATGGGCCGATTTCTCTATAACATTCATGCAGCATTTTCAGTTTAATAAGGACCTGGGTTGACCCGGCGCACTTGCTGAAGTATGGCTAATAGGTTACACATTGGAACTGGGACCAAGTTTAAGTTCTGCTATGAGGGATCAGAGGCTGCATCTTTGAGCTATGTGTGTATGTCTAATGGGGCCTGCTGCAGCAAACTGGCAGCTTAACATCTGTAGTCAGTTTCTATATTTGGATAACAGACAGGGCCCAACCCACTTTGGAGCCCTAAGCAAAATTTCATTAACCTAGTTGCCATCTTCCTTCCCATTTAAACAGGCTGATCAGATGCGGGGCTTCCTGCTAGCCGCTGGGCTCTAAGCGGCTGCCTAGTTCGCTTATGCCATGGGCCTGCCCTGAAAACGGGCCTACATGCGTTACACTTTAAACTTATTTGATGTCAAACGACTACAAATACTAGGGGTGGGCGGATCGATCCAAATATCGATAGTATCGATACCAACGATGGTATTGGTATTGGATCTATACCAGCGTGATACCAGCTCTCCTCTGCGCTCCGAAAAGTAGACGCGTCTGGGCGAACAAACACTGCTCCGCCTGCACCTTGCGGCTCGCGCTGCTCCTCCTTCCTCGCGCTCCGCTGTGGTTTGTTGCCGTAGGGTCACGTGACTCGGCGGCGTTAGCGCGAGCGGACAGTGGCTGCGTGAGAGTCGCGCGGCAACGTAAGAGAGAAAAAGAGCCAAAGGCTGACAATTAGGGCCAAGAGTAGTTTGTGCTTTTTTGCTAGTTATTTACACTTTATTTACTTCATTTTCACAAATTACCGTGTGCACTTTGTCTATAAAAGCAGAAAAGTGTAATCAAAGGGAGATATATTTCTTATTGTTGTTTCTAAATAACTTGAAAAGTGCAATTTGTTTTAAAACATTTTTTTAAAGCAATAATTTATGCAGATTTCACGTTTCTAAATGTAGTCCATTACAACAATAATATTTATAATAACAATAATATTTTTTCATTTTACTAAAAACTTTGCTAAAAAATCTGTCCTGAGTTTTAACATGCATATAATGAACTAATAAAATGTGGAGTGCAGAAATCACAAAATCATTTGGTGGTTATGAAAATTAAATCAGATTTAGCATATTGACGATGCAT
>JAODKN010000077.1:1839695-1856279 GCA_026774425.1 Petrocephalus zakoni
CGGACGCTGATGTAGGGTGACCAGATAATCCATGTCATCCCGGACGCTGATGTAGGGTGACCAGATAATCCATGTCATCCCGGACGCTGATGTAGGGTGACCAGATAATCCATGTCACCCCGGACGCTATTGTAGGGTGACCAGATAATCCATGTCATCCCGGATGCTATTTTAGGGTGACCAGATAATCCATGTCACCCCAGACGCTGATGTAGGGCGACCAGATAATCCATGTCACCCCGGACGCTGATGTAGGGCGACCAGATAATCCATGTCACCCCGGACGCTGATGTAGGGTGACCAGATAATCCATGTCATCCCGGACACTGATGTACGACGACCAGATAATCCATGTCATCCCGAACGCTTTCAGCTACTTCAGGTTATACAAACTACTATAAACCTGAAAGGATCCTGGGCTTAGCTACATAGTTCAGTTCACAGACATGTATCATGATCCACAAATATGTATTTTTGAATGTGTTGTGTAAAATCATATCTACAGCAATGCGGGGCGATTTGTACATGTGAAACGTGTTTTGCGCATTTTGGATCCCCTGCTATTTGTGGATCACAATATATTTGTGGATTTTTGTCCAATTTGTACTGCAGCTGATCTGTAGGGAAAAGACACAAAAACCACAAAACACAACATAAATACATTTGTGGATAGTGAAATATTAGTGAGTCCTGGCACATGCTTGTGGATTGCTTTCTGTGGCTTACAAGTAATAAAGTATAAATAAAAACTAATAACTTCCATATAGGCCTACCTTTGGGATGAATTTAAGATGTTCCGTCTTTTAAGAAATCGAATGAATAAGTGGGGGTTGATTCTGGATACTAGTGATCGCTGACCGGGAGAATAGCGGTGGTAGGCCTGCTGTTTAAGCCCGAGTGCGGCTGATGGCTGTAGTGTCATATCGCCGCGGCAGAGCCATGGCGGAGAAGCTGCTGCTGATAGACACCGACTGCGGCATCGACGACGCCCAGGCCATCATGATGGCCCTGGCCGCGCCCGGGGTGCAGCTACTGGGCATCACCTGCTGCTTCGGGAACAGCTCCGCGGAGAACGTGTGCAGGAACGTGCTACGGGTGCTGTCCGTGTGCCAGCGGACCGAGGTGGGTCGGCGCCCGCCTCCGCTCTCCCTCGGACATCCCAAACAGTATTAATGCACCTGGCCATAGAAACTCTGAAAGATCATGCAAAACATTCCTCTGGGGACTTCGAGCCAAATAAAGTTTTTTTTTTTAATCTGATTGCTTGTGGATACTAGTTATGCACCTTTTAGTGGTGACGGTGGCAGCAGCCAAGACAGTTAATGTGTTTGTACCAGATACCGGTGTTCCTGGGTGCCATGTCCACCCTGGTGGAGACTCCCGACCACCCCATCAGTCACTTTGGCTCTGATGGTCTGGGGGACGTTCTGGAAGAGGAAGCCAGGCAGCCAGGTGTGTGGAGGACGCAGGTCCAGAGCGAGCACGCTGTGAACGCGCTGATCAGGATCGTGTCCGAGAACGAGGGGCAGGTAATCACCCCACAGTGGCTTTGTCGCCCTCGTCTGGCCAACCTGTACTAGTGCAGCCATCCCAAGATTCAGCTTGGCTTTTTATATTGGGCACATTTAACAGGTCTCTCTTGTGGCACTGGGGCCTCTGACAAATCTCGCTCTGGCTGTAAGACTAGACGCGGAATTACCGAAAAAGCTGAAGGCTCTTTACATCATGGGGGGCAACATGGAAGGTAGCTTATACATTTACCACCTCCTCTGTGTTTTTTTTGCTTGCATGGAAAGTATATTTTCACCCCCTTACAGGTAAAGGGAACCGGACAATATGTGGGGAATTTAATTTTGTGATGGACCCAGAGTCAGCTTATATTGTTCTGGAAGAGTTCCTCTGCCCTACTTACATTGCATCATGGGAGTTTACCTGCAGAAACAAGCTGTCGTGGGTGAGCCTCTGAAAAATGTCCCAATTAATTGTCTTCAGATGGACATCTTAGTCACAGTTTAGCTTCTGGCAGTGCTGAAATTGGCCGTCTGTCTGATTGGCTTTTCCGGATGACAGGACTTCTTCGATGCATTGGTGAGCCAGAACACACCAGCAGCCCGCTTTATGAAAAAGATCACATCCAAGTGCTACTCCCGGGACAAGGTGACGAAGAGCGCCGTCCTTTTCGGCCCGGGCTTCGTCTCGTATGACTCATATGCCATGGCTGCAGCCATCGACGGCAGCGTGGTGACGGAGAGCGTGCGATGTCCTGTTCGTGTGGAGCTGCAGGGGGCGCTGTGCCGTGGCATGATGGCCCTGGACCAGAACCACATGCTGGGGAAGCAGCACTGTGTGGTCGTCATCACGGCATGTGACACAGAGAAGCTGGCCGCGCTGCTAATGGCGGCCCTCGATCAGCCTCGGGGTGGGGCGTGACACCGAGACTCTCAGCTTCTGAAGCAGGGGTCAGAGGAACCACGGGGTCATTTCAGACCATACAAAAGTAAATCAAGCTTCAGCCCAATCACTGTCCATGGATCTGGTTTATTTTGATCTGGTGACCAATATCACACTCCCGAGATGACAAAATGATACAATACCAATTTTAAACTCAAATCCAACTTCAAACAGCTTCCCAAAGTAATAATCCAGAAGGTGAATCCTCTTTATTCGTAAGTGAATTTGGCTTTTAAAATAATACATCAACATGACAGATCTTCCCCGATTTGACCATCAAATTGAACACAAGGCGGCCCAGGGCACAAACATCCTGTAAGAACACAATGTCTGGGCGTTTTCAGTGCCCAAAATTCAAGTTTACCAATTAAATGTTTAACTTCATGGCCAAAATAATATTGCAGAACTTTAAACCAAGATAATCTGTCTTGGAAGAATTATTCAGCTTTACGCAAAGTGCTAGTTTAAATAACGTAATACTGTATTATAAAAATAGCAAAACAATGCAGTATTACTTAAAAAGGGGGAAATGCAATAATGACTGTCCCTATAAGGGAAATATCTCCCAGCTATTACAATAACGTGTTTGTCCGCATTTAAAAACGGCTTTAAATAAGGCTTCTCTCTCCAAAAACTTAAAAAGTACCAGTAAACCATATCTGTTTTTAGGCCAGGCTACCATATCCGATCCGTGTTTGCCGATTGGAAGCATCAGTAATAGGATTTTTGTAATTAACTTTTGCCGTTAAAAAAATAACCCAGAAGTGCGTGTGGCCGGATCTCTGAGCAGGCAGGAGCGGCGTCGTCACTCGTCCTTCTCGCTGGGGTTGGGCCAGGGCTCAGAGCTCCGCCTACTCAGGGTCGGCCCCCACACGCTCCAGGGGTTGTAGGTGCGGGCAATCTCGGGGGCGGGGGCGGTGGGCGGAGCCAGTGTGGGGCAGCTGCCGTCAGAGAGGGGGCTGGAGGGGGCCGGGGCCAGGGAGTGCAGGCTGCCGTCCCCACTGGTGGACCAGATCGGGCTGCTGAAGAGCGTGCTCGGGGACCAGAGGCTGCTGGGGTTGCCGAGCATTGACTGGGAGGGGGGGGACATGCACAGTTACATCACAGCAGTTTACGGAGTCAATTGCTAACATGCAGGTACACAGTGATCAGGTCTGCCACAGAAAACACATCAGGCATCCCTGCGGAGCTCAGGGGGGAGCATTCTTACTGCAGTGGGGGCTGTCGGAGAGCCGGAGCTGATTGGCCAGGGGTGCAGGGGGTCGTGGCCTGGGGCGTCCCAGATGGAGGGCTGCACAGAGCTGAAGTCTCCCCAGTTCTGCTGCGGCTCCTGGCTTTTGGGAAACGTCATCCCCCTGAAGACTAAAGGCAGAGAGACCCCCCAAGTTATAGCCAGGTGGTAGCGGAGCAGCGGCATGAACCCTCGCCGCACGGTTAACATTCTTACCTCCAGACAGGTTAAAGGTGTTGTTGGGTCCAAATGGGTTGAAGTTGGGGCTGTTTGTGCTGTCAGTGGGACTCCAGAGTCCGGAACTAGGAGGAAAAGCAGGACATGAGCTTTGAGGGCGAGTCACAGTGGAAGCAGACACCAGCTGGCTACCAGAGGACGGAGTGCCACCTGTCGGAACCGTCGCTCTCCACGGAGGTGAGGTGTGGCACGGCCGGTTTGCCCGGAGCCTCAGTCCTGCTGGTGCTGGCCTTGGGTGGCCCGCTGCCCCCTGAGAGCACAGAACAGGTGTGGTCAGCTCGCCTGCCCGTCGACAGCACTCGCCTGGCTCCAGGGAAAGTGTCTGCCAGGACTCACCGGGGCTCCTGTCATAGCCGGCTGCGACGGCCGCGAATGTGGGGTTTCCGTTCCTGCCCGGCAGGGTGGCCAGTGGTGCCAGCTTGTTCTTGTTCCCGGCCGGCTTCTTTAGGCCAGTCTCACTGCAGGCCAGAGATGCACGGAGCACAGCAGTCAACAGAGTGCGACACACCTCAACCGCTACGCCACCTGCTGGGCTGGGTAGCCCCTCGCAGATTCATGTCCAAATCTGCTCAATTGTTAGGAATATGCATTTAGAATCTTGTCGTTGTACATTTTGAACAGGAAGGCATGGGAAGAGTCCAATGCATGATTTTTAGTAGGGCTGCACAATATCGCGATACATGAGGTTTCTGCAAGTCACACTGCAATATTTCTAAAGGGGAGGTTAATGAAATTACCCTAAATAAACTACCTCCAAATGGACCTTATCTACCAAGTGTCAGATGAACTGGTGGTGTTACCATGAGTCACGTCACCCGACAAACACGACACGATTAATGTGATTTAATGTGTAAGCCTAATTTTAAATGTCTGTAATATATGCACAGGCAATCAATTAGCTTTTAACCCTTAATATAAAACCAGCGGCTGAAACGGGCCGCACCCCATGGTGAGCTGCAGCACGCTGCTACCTGTTAGCATTGACCACACTGCTGTAGGTCCCACGGGTCAGCAGGCTGAGGGAGGTGGGGGGGGGCGAGCAGGTGCGGGACATGTCCGACAGCGGCCGCTTCAGGAAGGGGTCCGCATTCATGGTCTGGATGGAGAGCTGCTGGAGACTGTCGGCAGCTGAGGGAACACAGAAGGCGGCCGGGCATCAGCCGCGTGCAAACAGCATGGCCAAACCAGCACGCAAAGAAGTGCGTGCGTGTACAGCCGTGTGCTTCATACATGCTCCCATATTAAATGTGCGAGTACAGCCGTGTGCTTCATACATGCTCCCATATTAATGTGTGCGAGTACAGCCGTGTGCTTCATACATGCTCCCATATTAATGTGTGTGTACAGCCGTGTACTGAAATCGAGGGACATGTTGCCTTCAGCTGGCAAGTGGGATTAACTCACGGCTTCCGGCCTTGTGAAGGGGCACAGTGTCCCACTCTGGGGGGGGAGAGTCCTTCTCCCCTTCTGAGCTGCTGCTGTTCCCAAGCTCCTGTGGTAGGCCATGTGACAGGAACTTCCCCAGTGGAGAGGGGCGGCAGTCCTCCACCTTCCCAGAAGGCACTAAGGAAAGAAGCCGTTGCAGGACACTAAGTGAGGTGCTGCCAAAAGCAAACAGTTTCAGTGGCTTAGCCAATTCAAAGACTCAATCTGACAAACCGGACTTGTCCTCATATTGCACTTACATAAAAAGTATACAAATTGTCAGCTATTCCAAACTCCTACACTCTAGTATTAACAGTTTCGGGGTCCCTTCTACCCTCTTCTTCAGTTTCCCATGAATCCTTGCTCTATTACAAAGGCACCATATCTTGTGCTGGCAGCAGCACAGTGCTCCCTGGGAACTGTAGGAACAGCACTGCTCAAACTGGCCATCGCCACCGTACCTCCTCTCTGTTTGGGCAGAGGCCTTGCCTTCGCTCCTGTGGCTAATGTTGGGTGCATTAGGCTCTTAGCTGAAAAGTTCTTCCGCTGTTTGTTCTCCAGGGGTGTCACGTATGGCAGCTCCAGGGAACTGGGTTTAAAGGGGGTTAGGAGGTCAGTGCGGGGCGGCAGAGGGCTGGGGATCTCGGCTTGCGTGTCACGCCACCCACCTGGACTTGCTGTCTGCTGGGCTCTCCTTCTTTGAGTTGCTCAGCTTTTTGTTCCTGGGCTTGAGGAACGCTGGAGGTTCCTCCTTCTCCTTTTCTGCTGTAAAAGTCCGGCCTTTTTTCTCGACTGGTTCCTGGTGGGTACGGTGATGATTAGCGCCTTGGGCGACTACCTGCTGGGCACGCGGAGAGGAGGTGCCGAGCGCGTACCTCTTTGATGCTGGTCTCCACGTCGGGGTTGGAGGTCTCGGTGGTGGTGGAGGAGCTGTCATCATCGGCCAGGGCGTCCTTGAGGTCCTCCGGCCGTGGCTTGCCCCTGCCCTGTCGCTCCCTCTCCCTCTCCTCCCGCTTCTTCTGGGCCTTGGACTTTCTCTGCATCTTTCCCTTTGGAACAGTGGCTGAAGAAATAAAACACGGTCAACACAGCTCTCAAGGTCCTGTGCTTTAAAACGCCCAGATTCTGGGCAGCTCTGGCAACCTCTGAGGACCAGCAGCCATCTGGCTAGTCTAGAGCAGGGCTTCCCAGCTCCGGTACTGGAGGGCCAGTCCGCAGCACAGTGTGTACATCTCCCTTCTCCAGCACGCCCAATGCAGCTCAGGTTTAGTAGGTGTGTCTGAGCTCCACAGGTTGTGGTGCAGACAGGCCCCCCAGCACAGGAAGTGGGGAACCCTGATCTAGATCCCGTGATGCTGTCGGATGCCTGATACGAAAGGGGAGACACACCCAAACTCTAACCCTGCCCCATATCCCACAAACCTTTGCTCTGTGCGGCGGGGGATGGGGGCTGCTCGGGGAACACCTCCATTGAGGGCGTCTCGGGCCGCTCCAGGTCCTTGTCCATGGCATCCAGGAGGCCGAGGTAGTCCGAGTCCTCGGAGCTGAGGCGGACAGCACCCTCGGAGTGGGGTTTTGGGGGCTGGGGGGGCTCCGGGGGGCTCGGGGCCTGTGGCGGGGGGGCTGGCTGCTGGCCTGGCCTGCTGTTGCGTAGACGTCGGCCGTGGAGCTGGCACTGGGCCACCAGCCCGTCTGAGCCCGGGCTGCCCGCCCCCTTGCCCCCGAACTGGGGGCCCGCCTGCATAGCTGCCCTGCCGCTGCCGGTCCTGGACCGCAGGCCGTCCAGGTCCGCAGAGGTCCGGCCGCCCGAGGTGGCCAGGGGACGGCCGCCCCCCCGCGACAAGGAGCTGCCCGGCCCGTACATTCCTCGCGTTAGGTTGTGGTTTGAGTCCCCGTACTCACTCGAGCTGGGAAGGCGGGCAGGACACATGACACTCAACCCCGAGGTTAACGTGAATATACCCAATGCTACACACTCCAAATGACAGTGCGGCCTTTACAAATTTTTGTTACTCAGAAAATAAATGGTTAAAATTTAAAAATGTATGCAACACAATAACCATGGCGACCAGGTAGTACTCAGGTGCTCCTCACCATACGATGCAACTGAATACCAATAACTGGGAAGAAAATAAATGAAGTTCATTTGGCCACGCACGCACAGTATACAGCACGATACATCCAATGACATGTTTAAGTCTGCTACAGAACGGAAGCCTGGCAGGGTGGTTGCTGCCATCGCCCGGCATCATCAGAAAGTATCGTTCAAACGTTGACTACTGAATATGATGGTGCAATAGCAATGAAAAGTCGAAATACTCTAAGCCACACCGTCGTCAAGTGAGGAGCATCTGCAATTAAACAAATATGCACATACTTTGGATCGGTCTGGATCCGAACGATATCCCTGAGATCGAAGGGCTTTCCGGTTTCCATGGGCCCGTTGGAGGTTTCCAGCGAAAGACGCCGCCGGAAAGGCTCCCATATGCCCTGGGCCTCCAGGTAGGCAGTGGCGATCACCAGCAGGAACATGGAGCTGCAGGAAAGCAGGCCGGACGTCAGCCCTCACCCACCACTGACCCCCCCCCCCACCCCCCACGCCACGGGGGTCGCCACTAACCTCATGATGAGGGAGACGATGACGTAGAGCTCCAGCTCCCAGCTGGGCCTGGGGAGGGCGTCAGCGCACGGCGCCAACATGTGGTAGGGCAGCGAGGCGTTCAGCGCAAACACAAACTCTGAGCCGCCCGCAGTTACCAGCTTCAGCTCGCGGATGACCCGCGAGGCGGTGAAGTCGGGTGTAAACCTGCCGGGGGGGGCGGGGGGGGGCGGAGTCAGAGCCAGGCATGAGGAGGAGGCGGAGCTTGGCAAGGCACACACTCAGCGCTGAGCTAAGCCACCCGAGATGCAGAGATTAGTGCTCTCGCCCAACAAGGCCCCTGCAAATTCCCTCAGATTTATAGCATGACTGTGTGACTTACAGAATGACAATGTCCTTTGAAGCATTTGGTTTAAGTGTAAATTCTTGACAGTTGAGAACTTTGAATCCAAAACCTTCACAGGGGTATCCACTGATTTCTGTGGACCGGATGCTAATTGGAAGCTGTCCAACATTCTCAACTTTAAAAGTCCTTCTGAGGGTGAAGTTGGGCTCTTTAGATTTAACTTCTGAAAACAAAAAGAAAAAACAGAAAAAAAACTCATAAAACAAAGTCCAGGAACCATATCTATACCACTAGTCACTGTAGGTTACTGAAGAACGCAGCAGAAACCAAAAGCAAACCTGCAGCTTAACAAAAATAAAACCGGAACAAAAGGTTTTGCTCACTACCTCTGGTTATAGCTGAGGGGGGGCGTATCTAAATAAAGCAGTGCATTCTGGGAAATGTTAGAGAGAGGATTTTAAGTGTTGCTGGACAGCTAAAGAACATGAAGGAAGAACAGCGTCCTCCAAATGACCTTCACATTTCAAACACTTAACCAAGGGCACTTCTATAATGTACAGTCTCCAAGCATCACTAAAACTTCGGGGAACACATCAAAAGGCCGCTGCAGCCCCCAGCCCCCCAGAGCTGGCTCTCACCCTCTGTGCAGTCCTTGAGCAGTGATTCTGTCATTTTGAACCTCAGGGAGCTTCCAGGGCCAGGTGCTCTTCCCGCAACCCTCAGGCTCTCTGTGGTGCCCTGACCTTGCACCACAAGGTAGTCCAGCACAGTCAGGTTGTTCCTGCAACACCAGAGCAGTCTGTTAAGCAGACTGTGCCTCCTGCTGGAGGGATGCTGCATATCATCATCAAACCACATGCACGCATATGCCTGTCATTCTCTGGGGCCTACTTCAGGTAGCTGCTATTCCATGCAAAACCACTACAGTCCCAAACATACCATAACTCGTTGGCAGCAGAAGCTTGCATGTTAGCATTCATCGTGAAATTATTTGAATCAAAGAATTAAGATTACAACACATTAGCTTAACCTTTAGCTACTCTGCATACAGCTATTTTCAGAGGCTCAGATTTTACCGATTTAATTCACCCAGCTCAGACCTCTGAAAGCATCAAAGGCGAAGCTCCTAATTACGTGAGTTCATGAAGGCCGCCTCTGATCCTTCTGATCACTTGAAGCCCAAATGCGTCTCGTTTAGACCCACAGCTTGGCTCAAGTGCAATCTTATAAAACCATAGTGACAGAGGGCACCCCAATAACCACAGTAACGCAGACTCAACTTTTGCCATTCCAAAAGCCTTAAAGCGGCTAAAATATGGGCTGCTGTTACCATGGCACCCCCAGGCCCTGCCTCCCTCTTAAGCCGCCAAGTCCAGTGCCACTGAGGGGCACTAGTCTGGGCCCTTCACATAGCACTGCGGCCCAGGGACACTTACCGGACTATTAACAGGGACGTGACGGAGTGGCTGCCCGTTGGCGTGAATCGCACCAGCAGGCTCCTCACCTCCCCAGGGGAGAGCAGGAACCTCGTCAGCCCCTCAGTCAGTCCAGAGGGGCCCCCCTTATCAGCGGGGCTCTGTGGGGGTCAACCAGAGACCAGTCAGGCTGCGGAACCATAACAGCTCTGCAATTAATTAATAAGAGCCCGGCTAAGTGGCTGTACTATATGCACATTCGGCACAATTTAAAAACATATATACAAAAAAACCCCGAAAAGTGTGACTGGGGGAGGGCTGTTCTTACATGGTTCTTGTAAACTTGGAACTCCAGTGTGTTAGTGCTGATGTTCATGGACTTTCCTAGAGGAAACCTGGGCACGAACACAGGGAAAGATACCGGGACTCCTGTGATTAATCAGCCTTTCCCAACAGGACCCGCTGGCTTGAAAGGGCCCAAAGCAAACGCCCACCTGTCAGCCAGCTTCTCGGCAAACACTGACGGGTTTGCGTACAGTGCCAAAGGGAGGACCTGAACGTAGACGGGCACGTCCGCCGGGTTCTCCAATACCAGCTGCTCCTCCTGCAGAGGGAAATCGAGTCGTGAGGCCCACAGAAAGGGCAGGGACCAGCTGTGCTGCCACCCCCCCCAGCACAGGCTGAGCACATGCTCACAGAGTAGCTTTACAGACTGTGCCACCACCCCCCAGCACAGGCTGAGCACATGCTCACAGAGGAGCTGTACTGGCTGTGCCCCTACTCCCCAGCACAGGCTGAGCACATACAGAGGAGCTGTACTGTCTGTGCCCCCACCCCCCAGCACAGGCTGAGGGCATACTCACAGAGGAGCTGTACTGGCTGTGCCCCCACCCCCCAGCACAGGCTGAGGGCATACTCACAGAGGAGCTGTACTGGCTGTGCCCCTACTCCCCAGCACAGGCTGAGCACATACAGAGGAGCTGTACTGGCTGTGCCCCCACCCCCCAGCACAGGCTGAGGGCATACTCACAGAGGAGCTATACTGGCTGTGCCCCCACCCCCTAGCACAGGCTGAGGGCATACTCACAGAGGAGCTGTACTGGCTGTGCCCCCACTCCCCAGCACAGGCATACTCACAGAGGAGCTGTTGCTGTTGGTCAGGGGGAAGAGGACCTGACGGGAAGAGCGGATTAGGGAAGGCCACGTCATCTGGGCTGTCACCTTGGCCTGCACATTCTTCTGGAGGTCAGTGTTGACTTCAAACACAGCTCTGACCCTTCGAGGGGAGAGTGCGCATTACATCTCAGCACATAAGGAAATTGTATTCTTTAAGTTTGGTTTTTGTTCAGCACCGCAAGAGATGCATCTCAGTACAATAATTTCTTTCAGAATGAAGTTCCCTCTTAAATCCAGCCAGGTGCTGGGGCCTGTGATCACGGCTGCACTACTACAGTTACTTTACGGTCTGGTTCTCAGCATACGGAGCTATGCCAGGAGATGCCATCCCTGCAGACAGCCCTCCCCAAAAGGCGAGGGAAACCCACTCGTGGCCCGAGGCGTCTCTCAGGTCTTGCCAGCGCCGGAGCAGTGTCTGGTGCAGCTCCACGTCAGTGTCCCAAGCGGCCTCCTGCATCGACAGGCCGTGCGGTTTGGGCTCGGCTGGAAGGGAGAGCGAGCTTCAGAGCGGGACAAACACCCTGAGCTGGAGCACGCTTTCACACACACACACACACACACACACACACACACACACGTCTCATGCTTAGCTGCAGCCAATATACACATACATGCTCTTTATGCCCTCTATGCTCTATGGGCGTACTCACACTTTAATAGGAACGGCAGGCCGACATAACAGTGGTCCCCGCACTGCAAGCTAGCATCAAAATAAATATTGGCTACCTGGAGGAGAAGGAGAAGATGCCATGAGAAGAGGAAGCTGGCGGGGGCAGCACCACGCAGGACAAGCACGCACCTTGGACCTGCAGCGTGGTTCCAGCTCATCCCGGTTACTCCGCAGCATCTTGGAGTAGAACCGCACATCCTCCGTGAGGGAGCGGACCTCTCGCAGCTTCACCCTCTGCGAGTACGAGCTCAGGATGTTCAGGCTCTGATGCACAGTCTTCCCCTGGGAAGGCACAGTGAGAGAATTTGGGGACCACTGAGGGGCAAAACGCATAGGAGGGGGGCACAGGACCACTCTGGAGGGGAGATTCACTGCAAATCGACAAGCGCAGCTATCCTACCGGAAAGGATGAGGGCAGGAAGATGTGTTTTGGAGAGCTGGTCAACGTGCCCACAGCTATAATAGCCTTCACCTGAATGGTTAATATCTGCAAACAGGGGTAGACGGCACAGATCAGACTACTGCTTTCCCAGATGGTCCATGGCACGGGCAGCATCGCCACGGTGACGCACCTCATAATCTGTAGTGATGTGCACAGCTCCGTCGTAGATGCCCTCCAGGTCCTTGGCAGCCAGGGTGACCCTGAAGGCAGCGTAGTATCCAGAGGCCAGGATCACCTGGGAAGGGAGAGCGGCACTTAGCTGTGGCTGCCACTCTCCACCAACAGCGGCCTCCCAGCGGGTCACTTAATGAGGGGGGGCTCCCCTGGCACCCTTACACACACACACACACACACACACACACACACCTCTATGGGAGTCGCCAATCAAGGACGCTTTGCAGGGCAGATAAAGCTTTAGCTAACAATTTCAAGAGGTGCCCGTTTTAGAGGGCGTAAGGAGGGAGGGGAGAGTGCGGGTCGGGCAACCGGGCGGACGAAGTGAAGTCACACATCGGCACTAATAAGCGGCTGACCAGAGCATTAACATCAGATATGCAGAAATTAGCGTGGCTCTGTAAATGTCATTCAGAGACCTCACCAGCACAGGCCAGCTGGAGCGCAGACAGCTGGCCGTGCACACTTACGCTTTTCTGGTCGGATGCCGACGAGTTCTGGAGCTCCTGTGCCCTGGACAGCACCACAGTCCTGTTCCCAGGCTCTGCACGGAGCAGCTCCATGGTCAGGCTGTCCCCAGTGACAAACCAGGACTTTATCTCCAGCTGGGGTCAAACACAGATGAGGGAGGGTCAGTTGTTCAGTGTGATCATGAGAAAACGCAGAGCCATGGAGGAAAGACAGCCACCCACCTCAATGGGGTTGCTGTTGACGATGACGAAGATAAGGCTGTTTACGTCTGTCGCGCTAAGAACACTGAAATCCAGGATGTGCTCCTCAGGGCTGGGAGGCAGGACTACAGGCTGTTGGGGACAGGCCAGGTTTGGATGAGGGACCGGGTCAAACGTCAATTAGAAAATCGGTAGTCTGCTCTTCTACACAACTGATCTTGCTTGAAAAATCTGCTAACCTGCATAATCTCCTTTCTGCCTAACAAATTATCCAATCAGAAGGAATCAAAGTAGATGCTTCTTGTTTGAAGAAGCATGGAAACTGGGGCATACAGGATGTGTACCTCGAGGAAGCCAGTGTAAGCCCGGATGGGGAGGTGGAACTTGGAGGCATTTGTGATCAGCAGGATGTTGCTGTCGATGTGGATGGAGGGCCGGACAGGCTGGAAGTAGAGTGTGAAAATGCTCCTGGACTCGTGGGGAAGGATGAGGATGGACTTGCTGAAGTTGTGGATCTGAGTAGCACAGATGACAGAGCAGAACTCAAGGACAGGACACCAAACTTCAAAAAGACCATTCCCAAATTGAAATCTGTCTAGACAAAGGTTATGGTTTAAGATTCCCCTCTCCCCCCAAGGGGCAAGATTACAGAGACATCAGCCCAGTGTGAGACCATTAAGAGAAAAACCTGATGCTTTATACAGAAGACTAAAAGTAAAAATAAAAAAAAATATATATACAGAAATACACATACACATACATATAGTGTGTGTATATAAATATATAAAAAACTGACATGCATGCAAAAAAACACATTCAGTTTTTACCGGGTAAAAACTGTTTTTAAGTGGAAGGTGGTGATTTACTAAGAATTCTGCCTTTATGTGCTGTAGACGGCACCCACCGCAAACATTGTTTTGGCTTCCTCTGGGAGCGAGACGTTATGGATGAGAATGGCGAAGCTGAACGTGTTTGTGAGGAAGACGAGTCTCTCCACCGGATCTGTGGGGCTGTCTCTGATGTGAAACAGTGTGGCCGTGTGGTCGAATCCCAGGTACCTGACAAGCACACCGAGAAGGCTTCAAATCACATTTGGTAGGGCGACAAGCCACGGCAACCTGATCCTAACTGATCCTAGCAACACACAATGAATCCTAAGCAAGCTTAAATAAGCGTTGGGCATCTAAGGACGGTCAAACAAATTTCTCAGACATCTAACATCACCATCCTCAGCAAACAATGAAGTTATTTGGAGACAAATGGTGTTTGTCCTATGCCACTATGTATCTATGTGCAAAATGAGGCT
Organism: Petrocephalus zakoni; assembly: GCA_026774425.1. Lineage (NCBI taxonomy): Eukaryota > Metazoa > Chordata > Actinopteri > Osteoglossiformes > Mormyridae > Petrocephalus > Petrocephalus zakoni. The sequence goes on from JAODKN010000077.1 coordinate 1,853,839, forward strand.
CAGAATGACAGGAAGAGCAACATCCAGCAGCAAAGCGCACAACTGAAAGACTCACCCTTCTAAAACCTCCGCCTGGTATGGAATTTCCAGTTTGGAGTAACTCTTCTCTTTCGCTTTCACTGTAATTTTACCGGAGAACTGAAAGGGTCGCCGTGCCTTGGAGGCTGGAAAAGGGAAGGGGATCGAGCCCAGTGTCAGCGGGCGCGTTGGGACAGCGGGGCAGCTAAAACGCTAGAGAGTGTTTATACTAAGACAGCATGCCCTTATTGGAATGTAGAATTTCACCGCTGCCTTGGGTCAGCAGTATACATCTCAAGATTGACCTTAATGAAGGTCCCTCTCCTGATCAGAGACCAAAGGATACAATATGAGAATAAAATCAAAATGCTTACCATCAAAACTGATGCTTGCAACTTTAGTATACCTATTTTCCCCTGCTCTTAACGTAACCGGCTTGAAGTCTATGGAAACTGCTTCATTCGAGGGTGTTGGTCGTATACTCTGGAATATAGGGGGCAAAAATTCAATACTGTGCTTGGGACACACACACAAGATGTACAACAAAAAATACTAAGGTACTTACGGTAATTGGTACATCTTTTGACCCTGAATTTAGGAGGTGTAAATTTAACTGTTTTGGTCGATCTGCAAAATAAACATGTAAACATTTTCAGAGAGATAACCAACATTCTGACCAACAAACAGTCAAGTGTTTAAACAGGTTGGTTATTTCTTATCAAGTGGCAAACATTTTCAGAGAGATAATCAGTGTTCTTACGGTTACAGACAGACAGGACATTAGTCGGAATACGGCCTCTCACCTTGTGATCGTAGTGTACCAAAATCAAGCATCTCTGTAGAGGAGTATATGCCAGGGGCTGGGACATGAGAAGAGGCAGGTTGGTGATGGGTCCCATTCTGGCCAAAACCCAGCAGTGACAGGTCACTCACCTGTGGTGACTTCCACCTCTACGGGCAGGATGATGAACTCGTCCTCGCTGGATGCGTTGGTTTTGATGCGGATAAAGGCAGTGTGGTTGTCTGCGTCTCGTGAGGAGAAGCTGGCCCTCATCACCCCCTTCGTCTCAAATGGGGGGATCTCCTGGATGGGACAGGGTGAGAAGAACCCAAATTAAAGAAGGGGTATGAGGCTGTTAGCATGGGGACCCATAAGGTAGATGCTCAGATGGCCGTCAGGATGGGTATGAGTGCAGAATACTCACCCATAACCTTTTGGTGCCGCCCTGCTGACCAGTGGGGAGCTCCAAGTGTAGGTCGCCCCCGCTGGAGTACATTTCCACAACCTGCAACCGAGAGAGGCGTCAGCCCAGCGCACACCGGGGCCTAGAGAAGGAAGGCCGCCTGGGCAGATGGTTACCTGAAGAGGCTCGCTGTGCGGATTGTGGATGTTTATCAGCGGCGAAAAGCTGCTGTTTACTGGTACTCTGGCCCCGATGAACGGGCGTAGTCTGTATGGGTTTGGTATGCCCACCCCAAACACCTTAAGCACACAAGTTGAGGTTAAAAACAGGAAGGGGGCATAACAAGGAAAGTGCCACATTCCGCTCCATGCGAGTTTAAAGGCGGCTGACGCCCGCATACCTACCTGGTATGTAAATACCCCGTGATGAGATGTATTAATAAATAAAGTATTTTCTACATTGCCCACTACTCGGGCGAGGAAAACCACATCAAACGATGTATTTCCGCCGGGTGGAATTATCTAGAACGAAAAAAAACAGACTGTAGAAAGCATATCACAGCTCAGCCGTCATGAGTTCTTCACTGCAGCAGTGAGCAGAATCAAGGGCCAGCTTACAAACAAACATTAAAAGCAGCATAACCTGCTCAAAGACTACAAGGACTGCAGGGCATCACGGTACGCTTTGATATGGCAAAAATCGCCAAAACGCGTGAATGCAGTTCTCATTTGCAAAGGGAACTTCAGAAACCCATTTATGGCTTTACTGTGTGCAAATGTGGGAAGCAGGTGAGAATAATTTCAACCAGATGAATGTGAAACAAGCTCATCAAACAGAAAGCAGCATTTCACACATTCCTCACAGTAGCAGAGCCTTGCGGGTCACGGCCCCTCACTTCAACACCCCCGATGTCTAACACTTGAGGGCTTCAATTTTTTTTTCCCTGTACATCGCAGTAAATCCTGCGCGTGCCGTGACCAAAGGTAACAGGAGCTGATATTCTTGCTTGCTTTATGACAGAACTACAAGGCACTAGCCGTTTCAAGCAAAAATGGAGCATGCCTTCCTGCCCCAGCCACAGGTGCCTTTTACATTTTAACAGGAAGTTAACAGTTTCAGCTGTGGCCGCACAGAGGGCAGTCTCGCTACAGCCGGGGTCAGCGCCGCACAGAGGGCAGTCTCGCTACAGCCGGGGTCAGCGCCGCACAGAGGGCAGTCTCGCTACAGCCGGGGTCAGCG
>JAODKN010000077.1:1858562-1871180 GCA_026774425.1 Petrocephalus zakoni
TCGGGAGAGGCAGCCCCACACACACGCACGCAGGACTCCGAGGGCCTGGGCATCGGGAGAGGCAGCCCCACACACACGCACGCAGGACTCCGAGGGCCTGGGCATCGGGAGAGGCAGCCCCACACACACGCACGCAGGACTCCGAGGGCCTGGGCATCGGGAGAGGCAGCCCCACACACACACACGCAGGACTCCGAGGGCCTGGGCATCGGGAGAGGCAGCCCCACACACACGCACGCAGGACTCCGGGGATCACTCAATGCCATGCTAACTTCCTTTGCGGGAGGAGGATCCTGGAGCTCTTGGTCCATCCCAGCAGTCACCCTGACACGCACTGGCCATGAACCACATGTGGCAGCCGAGTGCTCCTGGCAAGCCGGCAGACGGGGAACTACCTGACTGGCCCAGCAGCGATGCCAATTTCAATCTTGGCAGCTTTCCCCCCCCATGAGGCTTTTTACTCGGGGAAAAAAAGGGGCCAGTTCTGTATAATCATTCCTCTAAAAAGGAGAGATAAGAGCGGCTTGACGGATGGGCGTGACGGACACCAAGGACCACCATCCTGTACCACAGCTCAGATACATACATGACAACAGAGGCTTCAGACACAATGGAAACGAACAGAACTGAGGCAGGCAAAGACTGTCAGAGATGGCCATCCACTATATCCCACATTCCAGCATTTATAGTAAATTGCTTTTTAAAATTTTTTTCAGGCACAAGAGAAAAACAATGGAATGAAATCGACAGCTAATTGGTTTATTCAGTCTGTTTATGCAGTAATTAGCATTGCTGGCCTTTGTATTGAGCTGTAATATACCTCTGTCAGCTTTAAATGAGCAGCAGGTGGTGAAAGGCTAACAGATAAGCATTTCATAAGGCTGTCAGGAGGCTGCCAGCAAGGGTGAGGTCCACTGGCGCGGAAGACACACCCGGGGGAGCGGCACGCTTTAGGCCGGCCGGCTGCAGCCAGCAGGAAGACGCCTGCAAGTCCGTACAGATAAGGCGAGGGGCTGACATGCACACCCGCGCAGACATCCCCATGTTAGCCGGCCACAACACACACACACTGCTGGCACGTGCGTGCACAATCAAAGGCCTCAGATGCTTGCTGTCTGAGGTCACACCATACCAAAGACTGAACAACCAATCATCTTCTGTGTCACTAACGAGTACAACTGTGCAAGTAAAGTAAATAAACATTTATAAAGTGTGCATGTTTTTATTCATGTATGGGTACCTAAACACATACATAAAAAATACAATGGATGCACTGGGAATGATGCCCATCATACCACCATAATGCTCTGGAGTGGGTCCAGAGCATTATCATTTGGTTAGTCTTAAATAAAAGGCACTTTCCCACAAGAGTTCAGGAAACTCGCTCCTGGGCCATCTTGCCCGGGACCTTTTGTGGTTCTTAGTTACTGTCGTGTGCTGCTTTCCCACCGCACCACGGAACAGTCACCTTCACACTAATGGGACCAGCACTGGAGAAAAAAAATGCAAAAATGCATTCACTAGAGCATTTAATGTAACGGATACACAAAAATGTGCCCCACTAGTTCTCTCTTCCTAGTTAGCAGCAAGCCCTCCAAGCTAGCAGCAGGGCTCGTGGCCAGCAAGACAGGAGTGCGACAAGCTCCTGCTTCCTGAGGAAAGCGGCCGTGGTGGGAAAGCGCCCGTCCCTCCATTAGAACATGCTGACTGTTTGGGGGGAGGAGGCGCCTGCTGGGTTTACACTGACAGGCAATGCAAGGCCCATTTCCTGCTGACACCAGCAAAAACCATCAGTCCTAGGGATGGAAATTGGCTTCCCGAATCAATTTGCCCATTTGATAGGCATCAAGATTTTTAGATAGACTTTTCCTGAAGAGCAGTTCAGGTCTCTACAGGCGAGCGCCGCTCCGGTCTGCACATCGCTCCTGTGCTGCTCAGCTACAGTATTTTTGGTTCAGTGTGCACAAGGAAACTAATAAGCATTTCTTGACAGGCAAAAACCTAAATTCAGACGTAGATGTCCAACACAGAAAACATGTTAATTATGACTGAGTTAGTCATAACTAGTGCTTGAGAGGTCAAAGACACTCCCATGTCACTTAAATTGGTAGTTCGGGAACATTTTGGTTTCCCAAAAAAGTAGACCAAGACTATCTGGGCTTGGTTATACTGAACTGTGATGTGTCACTCGACACACATCAAACATGCCAACTCATGTGATACGATGCAATCCGAGTCTGTGCTACCTGAGGAAGGCAGAAACAGCCTTTGCCAGTCTCCCTGTGGCATTGAAGGTGCTTGCGGGGTGCGAGCAGACCATATAGGTAGGACGGGGTGAGACCATTTTTGGCTGTGTTTGTGAGCATCAGTGTTTGCAGCGTTTTGTATCTGCGCTTGACTGACTTCAGTATGACGTTTCATAGGCATTCATATGACGCTGGTTAACGCCAACCTGCAGCCCAATTTGTAATTTCACATGCTTACCTGTGGTAGCAATAATCAGGCTGCCCAAAGTGATATAAGATGTAGTTTTTGCATGACTCCAATAATTTAAATCATGCTTTAAATTGAAAATGCTGGATTTGAGTATTTCCCGCTCCGCGCCTTCTGCCTTCTCACTGTATGTCACCAATGTCATGTTTGCACACACCTATATTATGTGTCCCCAATTTCCGTAGAATGTGTAATGTTCATTTTGTTGTGTGTATAATTAGTAATTTAGTCTCGCTGATCTGATATAAAACAGGAGTGAAAAAGTGTGAGGTGAGGCAGCTAGTACCTCTGCCTCACTGAAGGAACAAATCAAAAAATTAAGTTCACTATAACACTTAGCAATATTATTAGTCATTTATTTTTGTTTTGAAAGAGCAGTACACCTAGTCTCACCTACCACAAACCTTACTGCATGTCAGTGATTGAAAGTGAGCCTCGACTTACTCGTTTTATAAACCCTCCTGATATGGTGATGTGGACGGGAGAAGAAAATATATTCGGATGTCATTTCCTAGTTTTGCATGTCTACTGCAACTGGTACAACACCACATTACATGCCACTCAAAAAATATGCGAGTGAGTGTTAACCCTGAAGAGAGGCTACATGTCACCTTCAGGTAAGCGGTATACAAATAGCACTGAAGTGTGCATTCATCTGGCATCAATCCTAAGTAAGTAAATGCCACTGATACGAACTTGCAATCTTTCAAGTTCTCCGTTTTTATTAGTATTGTGTGTAGATACATATTAAAGTAAGTATGTATGTTTATTATTTTTATTTATACACACACACACACACACACACACACACACATATATAATTACACATACACTATTTATAGTACTTTTCTTTTTATAAAACTTAGTACTTTAGGAATCATGGGACATATTTGGTCCTTCAAAACATCAGCCAAACGCCACGTAAACGCAATAACGACACTTTTTTGCGTTCATCAGGATTCCGGCGGAAATTGACGCCAAGACGAAGTCGCATGCAGCGTTTGATGGCACCCGAATGCGCAGCCGACCAAATGCAGGTCATGAACACCAATGTGGACGATCTGATTCGCTCCAATGAACAGAAAACTGGTCAGTGTTCAGTCCGCGCTCACCTGAAAAACATCCGAATCAGACACCCGTGTGTATGGGGTCTGAAGGTTATAAGGGTATTTCTCATAGGGCTGCAGCTATCGATTATTTTATTAAATTGGGTATTCCATCGATTATTCCATCGATTAATCGGATAAGAAATACTTTTGTATTATTAAAGTGCAATAGTAACTATTCAAAAGAGAAAAAAAGACAGCTCTCAAAATGAACAACTCATTGGTTTTAAAAACCAATGGTATGTAGTGTTATTTTATTAGCATATCACTTAAAGTGCTTGGTACTTAGGAATGGTAATGACCGTGATTCTATGCCATGACTGTCAATGTTTGGAACTATTTGCGGTCTCCGTGATTCAGAAGTTTACCGAAAATTTCTCTGCCATTTTTTTTGATGGGAGTGTTGCTATCAAATCTGTACAGCCTTGTTGCTACCTGATCTGTACCACTCTGTTTCTTACATTCGTGTTTCTTTCTTTTCCGTTTCTACCGCTCTGCTACACGTAGCGCAAGCACACTGTGAAACACAGTGCTCACTGAGCAGTACATAGTCATGTGGATTAAACAAAGCATCTGCAACCTTACTCTGTAGTTAGTTATGTTGACTTAAAGCCAGGGCTGTACTGGGATTAAAAATCTGTGCTGCACATTTGCCCGTACAGGTCCACCTCTCATACACACCTACAATAAAATCTGCCAGTGTGACTTATAAAAATCTCTTAGAGTCAATAAAACACCCCAGTTAAATGGACAATAAAACGCATTTCCTTTCCAGTTCTAGAGGGCATAAGATTTAGTTCACTATGATTGTCATGATGCAAATTCAGTTTCCCTGCTGTAGCGAAATTGCACTGAACCATGAAGCAGACAGCGGTTATCATATCTAAGGATCCATTTATTCAAATCTCCGCACACACCTGCTCATTCATGACTGTACCATCCCAGACTCACGCGAGTCCGTTGGCAAAATCAGGCAATGTGCAACTGGACAAATATTAACAGTATGCAGATAATTACGGTAACATTTAAAGTGATATTTAAAAAATAAATAAATAAATAAAATAAAATCACGATTTGTAGCCCCCACCCCTAACCGGTACCCTTATTAATTTGACCACTTAGTCCTTAACCTTTCACAGAAATAGAATCCGGCCTCACCCCCTCCAAATGAAGAAAGCGGAGGGACAACATATCAAGCTGGAGTCCGAACGAGAGAGTCATGAACAATCCACACAGATGGCTGAGCCGATTCCCTGCCTGACCCCGAATGACTGCCTGGCCCCCTAACAGATACGGACACTAGAGCAGCCCAGCCACCTGGACGCCAGCGTCTCCATTTCAGAAAGGTTAGGGGAGGGCTGCTCCACTCTGCTGTGGGAGGGGTGACAGCCCCTAAATCAGAGAACGCTCAGCTGGCTCATTAATGATTCTGAGGTCAGGCATCACGCAAAGGTACAAAACACCACACTACTCCTGAGAAAGAAGAGCAGCTTCACTGTGCAGGTCCTCCGATTCACAAAGAGGAACACAGCAGCACAAAAGTGGCATCACAGACAAGAAAGAGGAAGTGGGGGTGCGTACAAGTGGCCACCTTACGAGGAGGACTGGGGGCTGCAGCCACAGTCATGTTCATGGCGGAACGGACTCGCAGCCGAGAAGCGCGCCCTAGTTTGTGCAGAATAAATAAACAAAGACATGGCGTGTGTCTGGCAAGCCACAGAGCACAGAGCTGCACCCTGGCAGGGCCTCTGAATTAGGCACAGACTGCACTTCAGACTAGATGCGGCAGGAAGACTTGGGTGGCAGCGCCCCCCCCCTCTCACTTCCTCAAATGGAAAGCTGCATTCTTCACTGTAAGTCTGCTAATTTTGCTCATCGCACAGAGCACTTTATAACTATGCTACATTTTTGTATGGATGTGTTGATCCACTCGCTGGATTCTGATTGAGATTTATTTTCTGGTGGTCCCAGTTTTACGGATAGCCAGAGAAAGGTGGCACATTCAGACGTGACTGGTAAAGGCCCCGAGGGCCAAGATGCCAGGCTGGATATCAGAGCTGACACGCGTGTTCATAATGACAACGATGCTTTGTAGGGCTGACTCAAAGACCAGCCCCAAAATGGAATAAGTACCATTCATCTATCCATGAAACTGCGTGTCAAGGTTAGAGCCACACAGCCATTTGGCTTATTGTGCCGAATACCATTAACAATGGTAACTTCCCTTAGAATAATTCTTTTAAATCAGTTATTAAAAATTTAAAATCAATATGCATACTCTCACACTCATATATAGACATACACAATACAAGAAGTTGAAGAAGTGAAACTGGTGTGGGACGCAGTGGTGAATACATTAAATGTCACGGTGACAGCCACATGAGCAGTAAGCAGCTCTGGTCGTGAAATATGGTGCAGCACAACTTAGTGTGCAAATAACTGTACTGCATAGAGACACGGGACATGTACACACGACTGGTAGCAGACAGAGCCCTGCCCACCATTGGCACAGCTGTTCAGCACAGCTGCCCTGCTTTTATCACTGTGGTGCACTGTATATGCAAGCCAGGGACCTGAAAGGTGGCTGACGACACGCACCAGCTGGGCCTGTCTCCTTGTGATGGCCATCTCTACAACACCACTAAGAATCATAGCGGCAGCACAGGAAACACAGGGCAGACGCGACAAAGCCGACCTTCATCAGCAGTGGAACTTGCCCTGCCTTCCGGCCCTAACTGGACAGTATGGCTCTTCCTGAGCCTGAGAGACACAGTGATCTCCTTGTGCTCTGAGCTCCTCCCCAGGGGCTGGCCTGGGGCTATTTTTACTTCCCCTTGGATGTCTACAAGCATAGCAAGGAGATTCAAAACAGAAAGGAGCAGCAATGTAACCTCGCTATATCCAAAATGACCGGCTTCCTTATTTTCTAGCTTTGCATAGCAGACCTATACCCAAAGCTTGTCATTCTACACCGATTTACAATTTCTACACGCCAGGGCAGGGTCATTCCCATAGCCTTACGAGCACAGGTCTGGCTCCTTAATCAATACTGCCAGGCAGAAGCATGGGGAAGGCTGGCTGAACAGAGGGGCATGCTCTCCCTTGGAAGCCAAGGAGACTGACCACCCAACATTTCAGACCATGACTCATCAGGACCTGTGAATTGCACAGAAGTGTTTCACATGCAGTCAGTGAAAGAGGCTAATCATACAAATTAAACGTGTAAGTAAAAAAAAAAAAAAAGTTACGCAAGTGAAGCACTGTAGTGTTTAAAGTGGCCAAAGGTTGTTTATCATCAAACAGATGTAGATGTGCTTCGGAGACATGCTAGAACAGCCCTGTCGTGACTCCACCCACCCCCTGCACTTCACACTTCTCCCACTCCCTGCGCTGTCGCAGACGCGGCCTGTTTAGAGCACCTCTGTGAAAACACCTTGCCATCATGTGTGCTCACCAGCACATCGGCCAATCAGAATGAGGCATGGCAGGCACTTTATTTCACCCCCGTCTAGGGCAATCACCCCTACTCAAATTAGATATTACTCCTGGCTGGCACAAAACAGTAAGAGGAAATCACAAGGCGTGGAACAGAGGATCACCCAAAGCCACCTGCTACAGACAGTCATTTTTGCTGCCATTACTCTTCCTAGGTCCAAACGTGGCTGCGCAGGCAATAACATCAGCACTGCGCAAACGTGGCGGGTGCGGCAAGCACAAAACACCAAAGCTTACCTTTTTTGATGATATGAACTAAGGTCAAGGTCAGACTCTGTCTGTAAAGAGACAAAAAAAGAAATGAGATGAACCACATTTCACATTTGCAAACTCAATACTGAGCTAACTGTACAAATATGGAGGAAATCTATAGTAAACAAACGCACAAAGCAATCTTGTGGGAGTTCAACTTACACAAATGTTCAGAAGGCAGAATGAAAAAATGATTGGTCCAGAGAGATTACCAATCAGATTGTAGTCGAGTCCAAGTAACTAGAGGAGGCAGGACCAAGACATCCGACTGGTCTGCCTGACATGTGACACAAGACCTGATTGGTTCTCTCTCTGAAACTGATCTTTCATTCCACCCTGAGAACATGTTTATGTAAGTAAAACTCCCATGAGCACACAGCAACAGCATCAAGGAGCTGGAAAAATGTCATTTCAGCGGTTTGTGACCGAAAGCCATTTCCCTCAGGGATCAATAAAATGTTTGATTACGATTCTGAATTCGCCAGTCAAAAGCAAGCACAGAACACCCGGAAAGCGTATTTACATCCATGGCTGAGCAGGGCTGTGCATCTAGCCAGCACCATCAGATCTTCACCAGACGGCAGCTGGCAAGAGAACAGCTTGCCCCCTCCATCAGAGGTCATGGATGGTGAGAGCATGTCTACAGATTAAAGCAGTCAAGTGTATGTGGTAGGGCCAGCACAAGGAAACAGCTGCCGGGAGCGAGTCCAGCTTCATTCAGTCAGGTGTGCGTGTCTCTCCCACAGATCAAAATGCTGCCAACTCCACACATCTCCCCAGTGAGGACCCACAGGACCAACACACCCAGGAGTACGCACTGGCACAGCGACGCCAAACAGCAAAGTCAGCACGCCTGGTGGTAACAATCAGCACCTAGCACTTGCATCAAGACTGCAGGCAAGCTAGACTCACAATAAAAGACACTTACCTCCAAGAGGCCCCCATTGCCAAAATGTAGGACTTCTAAAATTGTGTCTGACTGGATGAATGCTGTCAAAAGAAAAAAAAAAATAGGTTTTGCTCAGTATAGTTAAGAATCAAGAATTTGTCATTGAGTAGATCATAACAGCACAGTAGTACAGATTGCTCCATTATTGACCTTCTGAAAAGCATATTCAAAAGTTTAATTCCATATGCACTACATAAACAATATCAACACAAATCGTGTCATCCATTGACATTGTGAGGAGACTTAGCAGGATTGGCCAATATTATCCACAAAGAGCCAGGGTGCATGCAAGTTTTTGGGATAACTTTTAGGTCAGCTGTTCAAACCCAGGTGTAAGCACGCTTCAGTCAGTCAGTTCTGTGAGTAATAATCTAATTAGGGAGTTGCAGTGAAAACCCACACACACACACAGGCCCATTATGGATAAGACTGACCACCTGGCTTAAACGGAGACAATCTGAAGCCTCCATCTTAATGTCTTTTTCAAAATGTTATTTCAAAACCACAGCAACAAAAACGTGTAGCAGAGCTCTACAGGGTGCCCATTTCACGTGCGTGTGCTGCTGTGCGAATGTGAGAAAAGATTTAGGCGCACTGGTGCGAGCGACATCGTCTAAGAAAATCACCTGTAACACCAAAAAGCGAGTGAACGAGTCACAATTGTCACAGACACTGCCACATTTGCTTATATTTATTTGCCAGTTGAGTTTCACACTACAATTGGCTGCTTCAGAATCTGATACTCTCCCAGCATGCACCTCTGCAGTGATACGGAGATAAAAAGTTCTCAAAGTCAAGAGCGCGAAAAGTACTGGCAACATGCAAAGCATACTCATTTTATTTCTTTTTTCTTTTTTCTTTCTTAAATCAAACGTGACAGAACGGGAGAATAACAATATAAACGAGAAAGATCAAAACCGCTGGTGAGGTGAAGGTGTACCGATTTATCCCTGACTGGTTGCAGGATTTCCAGTGGCTTGAATAATAGAAGGCCAGCGATCTGTTATTTTGCCAGGATGCCCCTATAACCCTTGCAGGTTCTTTGCTTTTTGTGCCGGGAAACCTGTATATAAAATGTGATGCTGTAGTAAAACACGTCTTCGGCATTTACGCTGTAGGGATGCATTCATTAACAAATCAGACAAATTACAGTATTGATTGCAATGTGATCCATCATAACACATTGAAAGATTTCTAAAATATGAACAGAAAAAGTTTAATAACAGTTTTGTCTGTCATTCTTAACCTTTACATTCCACTCACATGTATGTGAACTTGTATTATGATGATGCATTAAGTTGAATGGCTTAAAATCAGAACTGACCGTACTCCCAAACTTTTGTCTGCGGTCCTAAATTTAACTTAGGGGCACAAGTGCCCCTTGGAAAAAAAAGTTAGCATAGAGCCCTGTGCAGTAATAAGCCTCACACACTTTTGTTACCATCTCTTAACAGACTTCCATTTCTCATTTTATGGCCAAAATCTTAGGCTGCTGTCCAACATGGCTAGATGTTTTCTTCAACGAGATCTGCATCAATCCTACTGCGCTTTGACAGCTTAAAACTACTTGATTTACCAAGTCGTCAGACTGCTGTACTGTTCACACTACACAACTTGCTGCGTTATATTCAGGGAACTTTAAGCCATTGTGGTTTATACGCTACAAGACTGATCAGAGACGGGGGGGGGGGGGTTACACACTAATAGTCGCTGACAAGTGTCTGGTCTCCAAACTGCATCGTCACGAACTCACACATGTGAATGATACCTGGAAAATCACAAATTTTTGTGTCAGCGCACTACAAATTGTTAAAACACACACATTCTCGACATTTACAAAGATTTGACAAATTAACCCTTGCATATATGCAGAACTTTCAGGAAACTATATTACATAGCTTGGGTTTTTAGTGACCTGGCAAATAACATTTTTACAAGACAAGGTAGGTGGGTATGAGAAATATATTATATAAATAAATAAATGTAAACGCGCACACACACACACACACACACACACACACACACACACACACTATATTGCCAAAAAGGAGGGGGGGGGACCCGTTCAAAATCATTGACTTCAGGTATTTCAATCACTTCCATGTATAAAACCAAGCACCTAGGCATGCAAACCGCTTCTACAAACATTTGTGAAAGAATGGGTCACTCTCAGGAGCTCAGTGAATTCAAGCGTGGTACCATGACAGGGTGCCACCTCCGTAATAAGTATATTTCTGATATTTCTGCAAGTAAATTTCTTGCTACTAAATATTCCATGGTCAACTTTTAGTGGTATTATAACAAAGTGGAAACATTTGGGAACAGCTGCTACTCAGCCACAAAGTATTAGGCCATGTAAAAATCACAGAACGGGGACAGCATTTGATGAGGCACAGTGTCCAGCCAACTTTCAGTAGAGTTAATAGCTACAGACCTCTAAACTTTGTGTGGCCTTCAGATTAGCTCAAGAAAAGTGCATAGAGAACTTCCATGGATGAGTAGCTGCATTCAGGCCTTACATCACCAAGTGCAATGCAAAGCGTTGGATGCAGTGGTGTAAAGCACATTGCCACTGGACATTAGAGCAGTGGAGACAAGTCCTCTGGAGTGATGAATCATAATTCTCTATCTGGAAATTCAATGGGGTCTGGTTTGGCAGTTGCCAGGAGAACGGTACTAGCCTGACTGAACTGTGCCAAGTGTAAACTTTGATGGAGGAGGGATTATGGAGTGGGTTTGGGCTTGGCGACTTAGTTTCAGTAAAAGGAACTTTTAATGTTCCAACATACGAAGGCATTTTGGACAATTTCATGCTCCCAACTCCTGTTCGAACATGACTGCGCACCAGTTCACAAAGCAAGGTCTATAAAGACAGAAGAGCGGGTTTGGTGTGGAGAAACTTGACTGGCCTACACAGAGCCCTGACTTCAGCCAGACAGAACACCTTTGGGATGAATTAGAGCAGAGACTGCGAGCCAGGTCTTTACGCCCAACGTCAGTGTCTGAAGTTGTTACACACACACACACACACACACACACACACACACACACATGTATATACATATATACACACATACATACTTTATTATTTTATATATATATAAAAAATAAATAATAGGATAAATACTTTTGTCTTATTAAAGTGCAATAGTAACTATTAACCCCCAGCTCCCTGGGCGCTGCAGGAGTGGCTGCCCTTCACGGCCAAGCTTACTCTCATGGAGGAGAAGGTTGGGGGAGGTGAAAAGTCAATTTCCCCATGGGGATTAATAAAGTGTAATTCTATTCTATTCTATCCAAAAGATAAAAAAACACAAGTCTCTTAAACTGAAAAACTCATTGGTCTCCTTTTTAGAAACAGTTTTAATGCTTAAACTGCATACCATAATGATGATGTTTTAAATAATTCGAACAACATGAGGGAGATGAAATAATCTGGAAAAAAGCACTTTTTGCTCAGGCACCGTTTGCAAATACAGCACTTAAAAAGCGCACATAATACAGACACTTTACTGCAACACGGTATTTTTTGGCATATGAATTACCACAAAATAATTTAAGCTAATTTTGCCATAAATTTGGTAAATTTTTTGTAAATTGATATTTTCATCAGCTCAATTGTGCAGCTAACAAATTATGAAGTCACTGATAACAAAATCAGTGAAATGGGGATATTAGCCTCGATAGCCGCTAAGCTACCTTCGCTCATAACTAATAATTATGATAACCATTAACAGCTAATGCTGCGCACATATAAAAACAAATTATGTAGTATATTAATGACAGCTAATTTTTTTTTCCATCAGTTATTTTATCAACATACCGGTTAAAGTGCTTGGTAAGCAATGGAAATGACCGTGATTCTATGCCGTGAATGTCAATGTTTGGAGATATTCACCATCTCCCTGACTCAGAAGTTTGCTGAAAATTTCTCCGCCATTTTCTTTTAGAATGAAACCCTTTGGGAATGTCGCTGCCCGATCTGTACAGCCTCGCCACTCAGTTTTTTTTCTACCGCTCTGCTACACATAACACAGCCTAAGCAGACTGTGCAACAGTAATAATCCTGTGTGAAACACGGTGATCAGTGAGCAGTACATAGGCATGTGGATTAAACGAAGCATCGAAGCACAGAATTTGATTGAGGGTTTTTTGTAATTGAGTTACTCAAATCATTGCAGCCCTGATTTTATTTATTCACTCACTCACTCTCTCTCACACACACACACACACACACACACGTGATCGTGACCTTTGAATTAATAGCCACATATGCCTAAGCAGTGGTGCTGGTGGGTGGGGGGGCCAGTGGCACAGGCCCCC